>JANHMN010000022.1:8343455-8365938 GCA_030674055.1 Rhabdomys pumilio | reverse complement strand
CCTGGCTGTCTTTGGATCAAGGGATAGAAGTCTCAGTTCCTCCAACACCATGTCTGCCTGGATGCTACCATGCTTTCCACAGTGATGACAATGGACTAATCTTCTGAGACTGTAAGTCGGCCCCAATTAAATCCATGCCTTTTAAGAGTTGTGTTGGTCATGTTGTCCCTTCACAGAAATAAAACCCTTGGATAGACCCTGTCTCAAAAACAAATAAACAAACAAACAAACAAACAAATGGGCTGGAGAGATGGCTCATCGCTTAAGAGCATTAGCTGCTCTTCCTGAGGTCCTGAGCTCAATTCCCAGCAACCACATGGTGGCTCACAACCATTTATAATGGGATCTGATGCCCTCTTCTGGCATGCAGGTGTACATGCAGATAGAGCACTCAGATTAAATAAATAAATTAAAAACAACTACAACAAAAAGCCAAACCAACCAACAATAACAAATCCACACCTAAAGCAAACCACAATAGCCCATTATACGGTGCTTCATAAACAAATATTTTGAGCAGAAATAGCTTGAAACTGCTCCAGAAGAAAAGTCTTTCTGTCTCCCATTTCTCACCCTGCTTTCTCTCTAAACCAAGTAACAGAAGTCAGGATTTCTTGTCCTCAAGCCAGTTTGTAGAAACCAGTTCCTCTTCTCCAAAGCCCTTGACAGCCCTTTGTGACAGGCATTCTGCAATAAATGCAGTGGGAAAGAATGTCACACAGAGAGGCCTTTCTGAGTTTCCCCTGTCACATTCTTTTGAACAATCAATCACCTTTCTGCATGGCTGCTTATTCTTCGCTGAGCCTACACATAAGCTCCTCGAGTCTTTGTGTCTTTGTTTCTAAAGCCCATGTCATGTAAAATTTTAAATTAATAATTGTGATGGTTTTGTTTATGAGCCTACTTTTAGTTATAGGTGGGCTGGCCACGACCTTTGTGACAGGTAACTATAAAGGCATCACACTCTTTCATCCCTGCAGACTGGTTAGGGATCCTGGGCCCGAGGAGTGACAGAGTGGTTCAATTCATGATTCTGCTTTTTCCTTGTGTAAGGGAGGAAAACCTGCCTCATCCTGCCATAGCGCAAAGGAGTGACTTAGGAAGAGAGAAAACTTCAGACAGTAACCACTCCTGCCAAATACCACAGGGAAAAGTGTGGCTCTCACTTTTAGCTCTGTCAGCAAAGGCTGAGAGACCCAAACTTTACCTTTACCAGGGTTAAGATTTGACCCACCCAACCACTAGGGGGCAGCAAGGACTCTCATACCCCAGAGGAGAACAGGCAGGTTGTCTGGACTTTCACTGGAGTCACAGAGACACTGAGTACAAACAACACCTTCCCAACCAGGCATCAGTAGAAGCCAAGTGAGAAGGCTGAACTTCTTTTTACCTCTACCTGGTGATGATGTCATGTGGACCTGTTTCCTTGACACAGTAGTGGCAGAAGAGTCCTGTCATAACAGATTTAAATAAGGCCACAGCTTTCTTAATCCTATATTCCCAGGTTTAAGAAGCCTCTCATCATACTAAGAGACAAGAAAACAAAACAAAACAAGCATACCACCACCAAAACTAAACCAAAAGAAAACACCAGTATGCTTGAGGGTCTAGGTTCAATCTTCACATGCACACACACACACACACACACACACACACACACACACACACACACCTCTGAGAACCAGAAAATCTCAATTTAAATGCAATACACAATTAACAAAACTAACAGTGAGATGAAATAGACGTTAGACTTTTCTTACTGTGGTGGTTTGATTGAGAATGGCCCTCATAGACTCATATTTTTGAATAATTGGTCTTTAGTAGGTGGAACTATTTAGGAAGGATTAGGAGGTGTGGCTTTGTTGGAGAAGATGTATCACTGAGGGTTGGCTTTGAAGTTTCAGAAGCCCACACCATTCCTGTTGGTACTCTCTCTCCCTTGTGATTATAGATCAGATGTAAGTTCTCAACTACTACACCAGTGATATGCTTGTCTGCCTGCCACCACTCTCCCCTCCATGATGGTCATGAACTTTAACTCTCTGGAAGTGTGAGCCCCAGTTAACGTAAAGTGCCTTGCTCATGGTATTTTGTCACAACAATAGAAAAGTAACTAAGACAGTTACATGTATCTTAATATGCATAATTGAAATGACTAAGACAATAGTCCTGATCTTGTCCTGATTTTACCCTAACTCCATATAATGTTTGCTCCCTAAAACTGTGAACAGTCATGTTTACCTTGGCAACACATTCAGGACCCACCATGACCCTGACTATAACCTGAACATGCAGCCCAAGCAATTGTTACTAGTTCTCTGACCAGCACTTGATGTCATCATGGGAGTTTGCCTTTAAAAATACTATACCCCTAATCTTTGGGGCCAGGAGGTTTTCTGAGGCTGCCCATGATCACTGGACAGTAAGGACTCTCTGTCTTTTTTTTTTTTTTCTTCTTCTAGACAAGGTTTCTCTGTGTAGCCCTGGCTGTCCTGAAACTCACTCTGTAGACCAGGCTGGCCTTGAACTCAGAAATCTGCCTGCCTCCGCCTCCCAAGTGCTGGGATTAAAGGCGTGCGCTTCTACTGCCCAGCCAGTAAAGACTCTTAATTGGGCTTTATATACATGGTAGCCTGTAACTTTCTCACATGGACCATTAACATACGACCAGCATTTCACAAAAAGCTGAGGCTTAAGTTGGAGGCCAGGTTGGGCTATAGAGTGAAATCTTGTTTCAAAATACCCCTCCACCAGAATCAAATAGAATAAAAGCTATAAGACAGCATTCTTTTACTTATGTATGTATGTATTTGTGTGGGCACAGGCATGCCATGGCCAGTGAGCACACGGCAATCAGAGGACAACTTGTAGGAGCCGGTTCCCTCCTTCCACAATGACTTGAACTCTCGTCATCAGCCTCAGAGGCAGGTTGCTTTACCTGCCGAGCCCTCTCGATGGCTCTTAGAACTAGGAAATCTAAGTGTAAGCAAATACTAAAGCAAGCATGCCATAGAAAAGTTTTTAAGAAGCCAGTCTGAGCCTGTGGAGTCCTCAGAAGAATTATTTGATTACATTTGTCTCTCCATCATTCATATTTATAGCAATTCAAGTTCTAAGAATAAATTCAACAGTAGAAATAATTACGCATGACCAGAAGTAAGATTGCTTCTATGCACCGCCTCAGTAGGGTTCCATGCAAATATATGTATGGCCTGTTCTTTTAACCAAAACTTTACAAAGTGTGGCAAAAAGCATCTAGTTAGACGTGGTTCCCCAATTATCTTTCCCTCATGAATAAGTACGAGAACCAGCCTGCCTCCATCTTAGGCTTAAAAGCCTTCTTATAGCGAAGACAAACTAGGTTCGTTCTTGTTTATGATTAAACCTGTTTTTCAAGGATAGAGCTGTGCCCCACCCGTAACCTTAACTACTAATGGTTCTGTGCTGCCTGTTCCAGGAATGCCATCGCCTCTTTGTTTCAAGAAATTGTTTATAGCCATCTTGCAACCCTACCTTTGCTTCAAAAGGTTATACGACCACTTTGTTAGGACCACTTTGTTAGGACCATCTTTGCAACCGTGTGCCTTTATTGCAGAAGGGACTAACTCGCTATGCTTGTGTTCTGCTCCTGTAGCCCTGTTTTGCCAGACAAATCCCCCACTGGAAAACCTTCCTAACCCTGCGCTATAAAAGCCTGTCTTCACATCCAAAGCTGAACCTCATCTCAGGAGGAGGCAGCCTGTGGATGTGTGGATTTTAAAAGCTTGCTTTAATTAATTTGGCCATGATGGTTTTGGTGGTGTTCTTTCTCCTCCCATCTTTAGGATCAACATACTCTTAACAGCTGAGCCATCTGTCCAACTCAAAACTGAGTCTTCTGCCTACTTACCCCCAACCCCCACCTTGATACTAGCCTCGCTAGTTTTTTGATTCCTGTAACAGAAATCTGTTCCAGCCCCCAAACTTAGCTTTTTCCTAGTGCTTTTTGGAAAATTTCTCCCCCAACTCCCCACAGAAGAGTGTGGCCCTTACAGGTTTAGTGATGAAGACCTTTAGTTAGTTGCCCAATCCTTCTCTACTGGTCTGAACGTTTTTGTCAATAATACTACTTAAGTTATGTCTATATCGTTTTTTCCTACGAGGAAAAAAAAAAAAAAAACTGTGTGGGGACAGAAATCTTCAGTACCTAAAATCTCTTCGCAGGGAAATGAATGCGTGAATGAATGAATGAATGAATGAATACACCTGCAGACCATGAGGGGGGCGTCATTCTGGTGTAACAATATAAATGAGTCAGACGAGTGAACAGAGATCTTAATCTGTTCCAAACTGGTGCCGCGATTCTGGAGAGTTTGGGCTAAGAACAAACTGGGAAGAACTAGCTCCAGGCGCCAGGCGCGTTCTCAGTGAGCGACTACGGCTGCGCAGAGCGAGTGGCGGGCAGGGCTGAGCCGCTTCCGGAAAGGTCGGGAGCCAGCGAGACTTCGAGCCTCCCGGTGGGCTAGAGCGGCGCGACCAGCCGGAGCGTGCGGCCATGGAGGACGAGAAGAGCTTCTCGGATATCTGCGGCGGCCGCCTGGCCCTGCGGCGCCGGTACTACTCACCGTACTGCCGCGAGTTCGGCCTCAGCTCGGCTCGGCTGTCACTGTGCTCGCTCACCGCTGTCACCTGCGCGGTGTGGCTGGCGGCCTACGGGCTCTTCACTCTGTGCGAGGTAAAGGCCAGTGCTCGGCCGTCCATCGCAGAGAACCGGGAAAGGTCTTAGGGCTGACCGGTGGGTCCGGGAGGGTGGGGACTCCCTGGATCAGGGATGCCGTCCCGCGGCAGGACTGTCCTCCCTCCCCAAGAAGTTTGTGCTTCTGGACGTTCTAACACAGTGGACCACTTGCCCTGCTCATTCATAAAAGGAACGTACCTCCTCAGAGAACTCAGTGCATCCTCCTCCATCACTCCTTACAGGGTACCACTGCCAACGGATAGCAGAATTACAGAAACTTTTTACTTCCACAACTGTGCACTATAGTATCTCCTCCTAATACCGGTTTCTCAAGGCCTGGTCAACTACCTCCCCGCTCCCAACCCTTCCTCAATTTAAATGCACTTTCTAAAAAGTTGCCAGATTTAAGACACGAGTGTTTTCTATGCTCATTTTCCAGACTGTCTAATCTTTTTTTCCCCCCTGAGCCTCATTTTTAACATATCTAAGATGAAACCAATGGCTCAAAATATTGCGAAGGTCAAATGCTGTTATTTTGTGACAGTTACCAAGTAAAAAGAAACATCCAGCTGTCCCTTGTTCAGGATGAGTTCTAGCTGTAACTCCCTCTGTAGCCCTGAAATGAATATATTAATCCAGGAGTGGTCTAAATAGAGCTAGTACACCAGCACTGTTTATTTCTGTAAATTTCAATTGTTTGCATTAAAACATCCCTTAGCTTTTTTCTTTCTTTTCTTTTGCTATTATTATTATTATTGGCAGGGTCTCAGCATATGTAGTACTGACTGGCCTGGAAGGCTTTGGGTAGAGCCTGCCTCTACCTCTCTAGAGTTAGGATCAAAGGTGTGTGTCATCATACCTTGTTCAATTACTTTTATGCCATCAAAGTGTATGGCAGAGCATAATAATTGCACAGACATAGATGAAATTAAGTCCCCTAATTTAGGGTCTGGGGAATGGCTCAGCAGGTAATTGCACCTATTGCCAAACCTGACCACCTAAGTTGAATCCCCAGAACCCACATGATGGAAGGAAAGAACAGGCCCACAAAGTCGTCCTCTGACCTCTACACAATAAATAAATAGTATGAGCTGGTGTGGTGGTGCACACCTTTAATCCCAGCACCAGGGAAGCAGAGGAAGGCGCATCTCTGAATTCAAGGCTAACCTGGTCTACATCAGTCTATATTAACAGTTTTAGAACAAACCAGGGCTACACAGTGAAACCCCGCCTCAAAAAACAAACAAGCCAAACACAAATAGTATTTTTAAAAGACTCCTAATCTTTACCAATTTATATTTAAAAGTTTCTTCACAGGTCAGTCGAAGTTATTAAACTGATCTAGTCCTTCCCCCAAATTTATATAATTGGATTTTTATTCTTTTGCAGGAGGGGGGGCAGGTGTTAGGGTCTCACCATATAGCCCTGGCTGTTACTGAACTCACTGTGTAAACCAGGCTGGCCTGGAACTCACAGGGATTCACCTGTCACTGCCTCCCGTGTGCTGTCATTAAAGGGATACATCACTATGCCCAGTTGAATGTTAATGCCAGTCTGTGTTCCGGATACATGTACAGTTACCTGAAAGCAGGAACTGATATTTACTAAATACCCAGAGTGTCAGCTCTTTTGCTGAATTTCTTATTTCTACCCTGGGGTCGGGGGACGTTTAGAAAGAGTAATAATTTAATAGTCTTGAGGCTGATAAAGTGACAGCTGGGCTTCCAGACTAGAGCTGCCTCACTCTGAAATCCCTTTGCATTATACGTTGGTTTCGCAGATCTCAGGCAGTTGGTTTGTTTAGAGATACAGGGTCTTGCTAAGTAGTTTAGGCTGTCCTCAAACTCCGCATTCTCCTGTCTCAGCCCCTGTGAAGGCCTGGTATTATAGGTGTGTACACCACACCCAGCTCAGGGCTGTTTTGTAAGTTCCTTACTGTACTCATCTCTCGGCGTGGACACCCAAATGTCCCCCAAATGCAGAAGTAATTGTACCCCCTCACATTACTCGAAGACTTCCCCAGGACTCTGTGTGCAAAAGCTCAGATCTTTGCTCCTATTCAAAATCAGTCATGAAAGTAATGAATATCTCGAGTGGAAAGAACTCTCAAAGGAGCCCTTCAAATGTGTGGCTTAACCCTGACTCAGATGAGTAGTGTGCATCCTTAGAACTTTGGCCAGGAAAATGGACTTTGAGGCAGATTATCTTAACAGAAGCCGACTGAGTAACATTCCCTAAGCATTTACTGTTCTTCACCCTGTCATCCTCCCTGCTTTCCATCAGTTTTGCTAACATTACTCCAATCTGCAGTGTGCTACCCTTTCAGCAGAGGGTACCCATCAGTGTGCACTACTTTCTCTGCACCAGTTGGGTTCTGCTTCCTTGGACGTCTTCATGGAGCAGCTGTGTGCTTTGATCTATCCCTGTCTCCCTCTCTTCTTTTTCTCTCTCTATCCTTTTTTCCCTCCTCCCTCCCTCCCTCCCTCCCTCCCTCCCTCCCTCCCTCCGACACTTACAGTCAGTAACACAGTATTCTAGACTTCTTTTTTTAAATCAATCTAACATCTAATAAACCTGTGGAGGGCTGAGTTTTATCTTGGCTTTCTTCCACAGTGCTTATTCAGTTTTTGGACAGCTTACAAGACACCTGAACCTGAAGTTAATTAGCTGAAAGTAGATGCTTGTGGGTCATCAGAGGCCCAGTCTGACTTCTATTTACCAGCCAGAAATAATTACCTGAACAAAAGTCAGCAAGCTTTTTCTCTAAAAGGCCAAATTAATATTTTATGCTTTATGGATCACTGTCCCATATTCTTTTGTCCTTTTATTATTTAAATTTTGTGTTATGTTTATGGGTGTGTTGCCTATATGTTTGTCTGTGCACCACGTACATGCCTAGTGCCCAGGAGATGAGAAGAGGGTGTCAGGTCCCCTGGAACTGAGGTTATAGACAGCTGTGCCCTCCCATGTGGGTGCTAGAGTTTGAACTCAGGACCTAAGGAAGAGCAGCCAGTGCTCTTAACCACCAAGCCATCTCTCCAGCCTGTTTTTTGTTATTTGTTGTTTGTTTGTTTGTTTGAGACAGGGTCTCACTGCGTAGTCTTGTCTGGCCTAGAGCTCAGTGTGTAGTCCAGACCCACCTGCCTCTGCCTCCTGGGTGCTTGGATTAATGTGAGCCACTGCACCTGCTTATTTTTGTTCTTCCTTCAACCTTGTAAAAAAATTGTTAAAAACTATTCTTTGCTCAAAGTGGGTGAGCAAAGGTATATGGCTGGACTTCCATGTTAAGATTCATGGTTTGTTTGTTTGTTTTGCTTTGGTGTTTGTTTTTAAAGATTTATTTATTTAATGTATGTGAGTACACTGTTGCTTTCTTCAGATACACCAGAAATGGGTATCAGACCCCATTACAGAGGGTTGTGAGCCACCATGTGGTTGCTGGGCATTGAGCTCAGGACCTCTGAGGAGCAGTCAGTGCTCTTAACTGCTGAGCAGTCTCTCCAGCCCCTGTTTGTTTGTTTTTGATAAACAGATTTTCTGTGTAGCCCTGGCTGTTCTTGAACTTGCTCTTAGACCAGGCTTTGAACTCAGAGATCCATCTGCCTCTGCCACATGAATGCTGGGATTAAAGGCATGTACCACCATGCCTGGATGGTTTGTTTGTTTATAACCTTTTAACACTTCTGAACTGAACTGTGGGATGTCTTGTTTTGTTTCTTTTATTTGGCCTCTCACAGCCTTTTACTCCCCTGACTCTTCACAAGAAAAGAGAATCAGAGACCTAGTGTCTTAGGTTCCTATTCCTGTGATAGAACACTATGACGAAAAGCACCATGAGAAGGAGAGGGTTTGTTTCAGCTTACAGTTCCACAATGAAGTCTATCTGTAATTTTGTGCTATATGTTTTGCAGGGGGAGTATGAGGGAATACTGGGCCCTTAAGTTGTAATTTTGGGAAGAAAATTTTCTGCCAGATGTGATGGCAGATGTTTCGCTGGGAGCTTCCTGGACCTATTCATTAGTAGTCTGGATCCATTTTTATTCCGTGCCTCTCTAACACTTTAGGAGCTGAAGTGAAGATGGTTTCCCTTTCACGCATGTTCCCTCATCTGTTTACCTCACAGCACAGGCACAGAGCGGCGGCCTTTTTCCTTACTGTCCAGTTGACTTGCTGAGTAGCACAGGTGTATGCAGAGCAGCTCTGGTGACCTTACTGCCTTTGTCTGGCTCTCTCTTCAGAACAGCATGATCCTCTCGGCCGCCATCGTCGTCAGTTTCTTGGGCCTGCTTGGTTACCTCCATTTTGTGAAGATTGATCAGGAGACTCTATTAATCATCGACTCACTTGGCATCCAGATGACGTCTTCCTATGCCTCGGGCAAAGAAAGTACTACCTTCATAGAGATGGACAAGGTCAAGGATATTATCATTAATGAGGCCATTTACATGGTAAGTGTCAGGGTGGTGTCTCTGGGCTCCAGAGGAGGCAGTCAGCCCATGGGGTGTGCTGGGACCTAAACTGAGTCCTAATACAGCATTCGTGGTCACAGAACTAAACTGAAGGTGCCTCCGTCCCAATACAAGTAGTTTTTTGGCCGGTATACCTGTGAACTGTAGAAGAAAAATGTATCTTGAAGTAAAAGTTTCCTTAGAGTCACGCTTTTCTCAGTGATGGGTATGTTGCAAGGAATGCATTGTTCGTGGGTTTGCTGGTTGTACAAACATCAGAGCACACACTTACACTTAGGTGGTATAGTTTAGTCACTCAGACATCCTGTGATGGTATGTAATAAACTTCAGATGCTTGAGGTTGCTGCCAAGTGTAGCATCGAATGCTGCTTTACAGTAAACGTTTTTGAGTCAGGGTCTCATTGTATAGCTTATGCTGGCATTGAACTTCCC
The DNA here is from genome assembly GCA_030674055.1 of Rhabdomys pumilio. Lineage (NCBI taxonomy): Eukaryota > Metazoa > Chordata > Mammalia > Rodentia > Muridae > Rhabdomys > Rhabdomys pumilio. Next base: position 8,356,320 of record JANHMN010000022.1, on the reverse strand, counting down.
ATCCTCCTGCATCTATCTCTTTTTGCTTGTTAATAAATTAAATTTTTTTTGGTTTTGCTTATGCACGTGTGTCTGTATATATATCCTTCTGAGGCCAGAAGAGGATGTCAGATCCCCTGAAAATGGCATCACAGGTGGTTGTGAGCTACTCTCTCTGGGTGTTAGCTAGGTGCTGAACTCCGGTTCTGTGCAAGAACAGCAAGCACTCTGACCTGCTGAGCCATCTCTTCAGCTGCCTGCCTCTATTCTTTTTATGTTTGTTTTTGAGACAGAGTCCTACCGTGAGGCCCTAGCTGATCTGGAACTGACTATGTAAACCAGGCTGGTCTCAAACAGAGATCTACCTGCTTCTGCCACCTGAGAGCTGGGATTAGAGATGTATGTCACCATGCCTGGCTAACAAAGTAGGAGTATATGCCATTAAAAAGCCTAGCAAATAAGTAAACCCTGACTCTTTTGGAGAAGTGGCAGACTGTCCTGGATAGAGTCACCGTTTCACCTTCACCTTGTAGCTCGGGTGCGGACACATCTTTGTGTTTGCTTACTTCTTGCTTCTTTTCCTCTAGGAAATGAGGTCCTACTGTGTTGCCCCGGTCTAATATCTAACCTAGTCTCCAGCAGCCAGCTGCCTTGGTCCTGGCTGGTGGGACTTTTGGTTCATAGGAACATACTTAGCTTTTTTTTTTTTTTTTTTTTTTTTTTTTTGAGGTGGGGGTGATCATTTAAAGAACAAAATGCAGGCAACTAGACACATGAAATTGTGAAGGAAGATACAAAGCTAATTGCTATTCTAGTTTCAACTCTGTCATGCTTTTTTCTTTTTGTGTAGTAGATACATGGCATAAAAGTGCAGTTGATAAAGTATAGAACCCTAAGTGAGGCTCTGTGGCTTCAGAGTGGCCATTCTGATTGTATTGATTGTATGTAGTTTGAGTAACTACCTTAACCTAGCTATGATGTTTCTGTCGGTGAGCACATTACAGTACAGTGATCTCTTGCTGCCATGGTGGCGCATGCCTTTCATCCTAGCACTTGGGAGGCAGAGGCAGGTGGATCTCTCTGAATGAGTCTAGCCTGATCTACAGAGGGAGTTCCAGGCTAGCCAGGACTACTTAGTTAGACCCTGTCTCAAGAAAAACAAACCAAAAAATTTTTTATATACAAAATAAAAATAAGAGATAAACATTACTTCTTCCCTTACCCCCCCCCCCCTTCCCCCAGACAGGGTTTCATTGTGCAGCCCTGGCTATCCTGGAACTCACTCTGTAGACCAGGCTGTCCTTGAACTCAAGAGATGCCCCTGTCTGTGCCTCCTGAGTGCTAAGATTAAAGGTGTATGCCACCACCAGCACCCCCTGCCAAAAATATACTTTTCTTCTACTTCAGAAGTCGTCAGATATTTCACTACGTAAGAGATACTTGATGAAAAGGACTTTTTAGTCTTCCCCCAAAGAAAAAAGGAACAAGATGAGTTTCACTGAGGTCTCTGTCTGGTTTCTTTTCTTACAGCAGAAAGTCATTTACTACCTCTGCATTTTACTGAAGGATCCAGGGAAGCCACATGAGATATCCCAAGTAGTTCCTGTCTTCCAGGTGAGCACAGTGTCCCCTTTCTCCTGTAACCCTGCCTTTTCTCTTTCTGCTTACCCTTAAGTCTTTGTTCAGGAGGACACGGACTTCTTTTGTCAGAGTGCTGGAAATATCTGACAACCAATTTGAGTAAAAGGTCTTTGGTTGTTTTTTTTAAGATTTTAGAGGAGATAGTTACCAATCATATACCCACTTCTGCCTACAAATCACATTATTGTACTTCAGGTCTGTCCATCTGTAGTTTTATATTGATATCTTAATATCAATGAAGGTTGAGGGTCTTTTTACATATATATTATATATAATATATGACAAATACTATATTTGTCTTTTCTCTAGCAGTCATTATACTTAAATTATGTTTTATTCCATTATATTGAAATGTCAGCTTATTTAGCTATGTTATTGATAGGTTTTAAATAATGTCTAGATTGTCTTGTTTTGATCTTACAATAAAAACCACTATGGTGGTACATGCCCAAACCCCCTCATTGTAAACTATCAGTCTTCTCTGCTAGATGAGCAGAGCCTAGGGATCAGTTATGTATTTGTAATAACTCTGTGTTATTTTGAATAGAAAACATTTATTAAATGGACATTCTTCATACAGTTTTTCTATTCTGTGGCTTGTCTTTTAATTTTAGTTGTATTACATTTTATAATACAAAATCTTTTCATATTAAACTGCCCATCTTGTCTCTGAGGCTTATTTCACAATTTGTTACATTTTCTCAGATGGTCTGCCTCAGTGTCATATAATTTTGTCAGGCTAAAAGCTGTATTTTGCATGCTTATAATCCCAGCATTCAGAAGGCAGAGGCAGGCAGATCTCTGAGTTTGAGGCCACCTGGTCTACAAAGTAAGTTATAGGACAGCCAGGACTACACAGAGAAACTCTGTCTAGAAACTAAACAAAAAAAAACCCTAAAACCTGTCTTTTTATCCCACCCCAACCCGCCCCACAGACACACACAGAGTCCAGATTTGGAGACCTCCCAGCGGGTACTCATCCACCTGCTCTGCCTGTGTCTCTTAGCTCACAGCTGCCATTTAGAGCCCGTGGTGTATGTGAGAGGCTGAAGGGGCAGGTGAATGCTTCTTATACTCTCCTTGACTCTGCATTTCTCCCCTTTGGAATTCAGAGTGCCAAGCCCCGGTTGGACTGCTTGATTGAAGTATACAGAAGCTGCCAGGAGATTCTGGCACACCAGAAAGCCACATCAACAAGCCTATGAGTCTCAGCATTCAAAGGCCAGTATCGTTTTTATGGAGAGGACTCCTATAGTGGCTGCTATATTGTCGGTACTGTAAAAACCATCAGGACATAGTCCTGAGAATCAGAATGGATGAGCAGATCTCAGAACCACAGAGGAGGAGCTGGAACTTGATTCATGTTCATGATGTATCATAATGTTCCCTGTATAGGTTTTATCTATATTACTAATCAAGGCGAGACCTTAAGGACCTTAAGGATTTTGACATGTCAAAAGAAGGCCAGTCATAGTGGCCCATGCCTTTAGTTCCAGCACTCGAGGCAGAAGCAGGTGACCTTTTGAGTTTTAAGGCTGTTCTGGGCTACATAGTGAGTAACCTCACCCAAAACAAAAGTATTGTCCAAAAATAACACTGAAAATTTTAAGTACCTTCATTTTTGTGTTAAAATCTGTGGAGTATTAAGACAGGTACCAGAGTTCACAAGAAAAATAATAATTTCCATCTGTATAGACTCTTATCTAAAAGTTAGGGAAAAATGAGTCACGTTTTTATATATGAATTAGCAGGAATAAATGCCTTATGAAGGACTAGCCTCTGTCCACCTAGCTCCTATGATTTGTGCAGGATCATGACTCCTTAAGCCACAGTTTAGCTAGGGATGGTGTAGATGCCTGTGATCCCAGCTCTCAGAAGGTGTCAACAGGAGGATGGCAAGTTTGAGGTCAGCCTGGGCTACATGAGGAGACACTGTCTCAAACCCCAAGATAAATAAACATCCACAACACACAGTTATTGTCCGGTACACTGACAGTTTTTTATTGACAGACATGATACACAGCATTTCAGCCATGGGCGTCGAGCGTATTAGTACCTTTCTGTTATTTAATATTTTCTATTGCTCAAAAGCTGTTTGTCTAAGAGGGCTTAGATGAAAAGTGAGAGATTACATGTTGGTTCCCAAACATGAGACTGTCACATTAAAGGATGAAGAAGCTAGTTTATAGTAGCCTTTGTTTCAAAGGTGGTTCCTTTGATTCTAAAGATTAGGAAGGAGAAAAGGAGCTGACAGGTAGCATTTGCATTTAATCCCAGCACTTAGGAGGCAGAGGCAGAGGCAGGCAGATCTCTTGAGTTCGAGGCCAGCCTTGTCTACATAGGGAGTTCCGGGACAGCTAAGGCTACATAGTGAAACCCTGTCTCGAAAAGAGAGCAAGAGAAAGAAAAAGAAGGAGAAGAAGAAGAAGGAGGAGAAGGAGAAGCAGCAGCAGCAGCAGCAGCAACAGTAGCAGCAGCTAATCTGACCTTCAAGTCTAGTACAAACAGTTGCATTAGTTGGAATTCTGTTTACAAACAAAACCAACCTGAGAGTAGACTACATCCTTACTGGCTTTAAGGCCCTTGGGATGTAAACCTAGAACTGCATCCTCTGCCTTTCACCTAGCCTTGACGGAGCTGTCCAGGAGCCTTTAGTGATGTGACTTGAGGTAGACCTGTCTCTACTAGAACCCCAAATCTGGGGTGGGAGTTGGGGTACAAACAGAAATAGATATAAAGCTGCCTGGCTTGCAAGTCAAGCTCTTTAAAGGGGCAGACTCCTGTGCCTTTTTAAAGTCAGGCTTGTCAGTTCAAAGGATGAAAGATTAGATTACAGCAGCTAAGGCATTCGGACAAACTAATTTTTGGCCTTGCAGTTTCTTGTGGTGTACAACACACACATTGCTGGGTTAAAGGCTTATCTCTTGATACTCTTCCTAGTCCCTAGTCCATGTTACTGAAAAATAATAAAACTGCCTTAAAGCTACGTAATAAAGCTTATTTTTTATATGTTGGAAAACCAAAGTATGAACTTTTGTTTTTTTATTATTTGTGGGGAAAGGTAGAAACAAAGATCACCCTCATCAAAGTCGATTAGAAGATTTGTTTGAGTTGAGAAGGATTATAATATTCTCAGGAGGGCAAAGTTGAAAGAAACTTTCTCCACATATTACTAGGGCAGATAAATGCATGCCCTATGCATCCAACTCATTTCGAGAAGCCATCTACCAAGAGTCTTGGTGAGCAATCCAGGCCTTCCAAGAATGGAAGGGTCTTTAGTGTTCCTGATATCTTGTTTCTGGTGGCCTCTTAGAGCAGCAACAAGCAAAATTCATGTGCTTGGTCTTTGAAAGAGTGGGGAGGTGATGACACCTCGTCCTTCAGTAGTGAGCACAGTTTTCACTGAGCCTTGTTAGGCCTTAAAATGACCCAGGAAGGGTGCAGACTGGCTCTGTCCCTGCCTGTGCTAGTCCAGTGTGAGAGAAAATGCTTTAATCTTGACAGGAATGCTGTGCTGTCCTGAAAAGACTAGAGCTGCTGCCCCAGGAGGGGCATGGCAAATGCCTCCTCACCAACAGGGGGAGGCTCGTCATTTTTTTTTCCCTCCAGCTTGGCCAGTGTGTTTCCCATTTGGGAAAGAAGTCCGATTTTAGAGATTTGTAGGCATTTGCCAGAGTTTAGGTGAATTAGGAATTTTAGTTCTATTTTATTCAGGGATGTTCAGAAAATTTCAAGTATAAGTCCCCACGTAAAGACCATGTACAATATAAAAAGGTGAGCTTCCCTGAGTATCAGTGCAGAAGCCCCAAATACAGTACCATTGCCCTGGTAACTGTGGGCTATCCCTATCTCAATCTGGAATCAGGTAGCATCCAGAGTCAGTATTCTTGTAAAAGAAATAGTGGTTTTGATGTTGGGTCTGGATCTTAAAACACTGGGCCTTGAAAGATAAGGCACCCAAAAGACACAAAGGTTTCAAGAGACCCTGAAATACACATTTCACAGAAGAGTTTGAGGAGGGGCCATTAGACCCATCACAGTAGTAGTTTGCTCCAAGACATAAATCTATCAATCCCAGAGGCACCAATGGTGGCAAGGGTATGGGGAGAAGAAATGTTCACAGCAAAGCTGACCCCTTAGTGCAGGAAACAGAAGCAAAGAACTGTCCATCCAGGTCTCGGGGCTGGCGGGCTGCAGGGAGCTTGGCTGGTAGGTTCACAGTCACAGAACAGTGGTTCATGTAGCTGGCCATCATTAAGGTAGTTTCTGTAATCTAAGGAGGTCAGGGAAGCAAAGGATTAAACTAGCCTTCTCTTGAATGCTGGCTTTTTCACTGGCCATTGTACATTGTACATTGAGTACACATAGAATACCTGGGCTTTAGTTGCCCAGTAAAATGTACCTCTGTTGGCCTGGAGTCTGAGATGCACAGTACCCTCCTGAGGAATGGAGGGACAGCAGTGGCTGGATCAGATAGTTCCCACCAAGTTCCACCCAAACCCTTAGGGATGCTGTCCAGAGTTTTCTCAGTATCAAGCTTACTGATTACACCAGGCCAGGGTAAGCTGTTACGGTAGCTGTCAGACCCACCTTGGGAGCAGGCATTCGGAAGGTCAGCTTGTCGATATGGGGTTTTCCAGAGCTCTGGTCTGGAATGGATCTAATCACAAGCATGAAGTCATCCCTGCAGCCACCGAATGTTGTCACTGAAGAGTAGGGATACGTGACGTTCACCTGCTGTGGGAGGAACCAGTCGAGTTCAGGGGAAACTGTTTCTTTTAGACAAGGGAGCCTTAACCAGGAAGGGAGAACCCCGAGGTGATGATAATTTGGAGTGCTAAATCTTGATGTATGTAAGTTGTATCCATACTATAGGGCAGCACTGCTCGGCAGAAGTTAGAGAAAGGAATCATGGCCACTTAGTTCAGGCCTCTGACCAGAGCAGAGAAGAGAATACAAGTGTTTCAGACCAGGAAGGATGAGAACCAGCCCTTTCCTCTCATACCATAGTGCGATGGTCCAGGATGCTGACACCATCCTCATTCACAGCAATCCACACCGGAGTGTTCTCCTTAGAAGACAGCTGGGCAGGCTGCAGAAACAGAAAAAGCGTATCACACACACCCACAGTTAGAGAGTCTGAATATAAGTACTCTCTGAGGAAGAGGGGTCCATCCAGAGAGTCTGATGGGTAATCATGTCATCATGGAAAACACAGCAAACAACATTTGTGCAGCGTCGGGGATGCTTATGGCAGGAGGCATTGGCCTTGGGGCTCTGCCACCCAACATCCAAAAGGTGGAGGGAATCACACCTGCCAAGACAGGATGGAAAGCTCTGTGGTCAGAACACAGGCTGAACGAGGGGCTAGACTTGTAGCTCGGTCAGTAGGTATTTTCTCCTGCACCCCAAACTCTCACAAACAAAATCCATCTTGCTTTAACCAATCTCCTAGGGACTATAAAAGAAATAGGATGACAAGAAGTCAGTGATAGGGGCCTTAGGTCCTCTCAGTGAGTTTGTGACTATTTGGTAGCCATTTCCTGGGTGTTTCTGTCAAGGCTACAGTGAGGTACTCCAGAAGGTTTCTCTCTGCTACCCAAGAGCCTGGGGGAAGGAGACAGACTGAGACCCTTTTGTGAAGCTTTCCCCAGCCTTCTGGGCCAGCAGCTTTGTATTACAGTAGTGCAGTATTTTTACTTCAATGCCAACCCCTTTCTTCCTCCCTCCCTCCTTCCCTCCTTTCCTCCTCCCCATGAAGGCATGCACACACTCTTGTCCATGGACACAAATTGTAGGTATAGCTTAGGGGCAGAAAGTATTCATGTGCAAAGTCCTGGTTTGGTCCCCAGCATATTCCCCAGATTAAACAGAAGAGGATACTGGATCTCCTCAGATTGGAATTGCAGATGGCTGTGAGCCACCATATGGGTGGGTCCTATGCAAAAGCAGCAGGTACTCTTAACTGCTGAGCCTTCCTCTCAGCCTTTTCATACCTTTAAACAACTGGAACTAGATATGTTATGCTTTCCACAACCCATCTGTCTATGCTAGATAGGTGAGTGAGTGTCCATTTCCTTACCTGTAGCTTCAGTGAACAGGACCTGGTCCCAGTCTCAATGTCTGATTATAATGTCTGGTCACGGGTAATGTCTGTGATTAACTGTAAAGTTCACAAAAACCAGACACCTACTGACGGAAACTTCCAACTAAAATTACTATTTGTCTCCTGGCCTTCAATGTAGAGGCAAAAGTAACTGCTGTCTGCACAGTCTGATTCCCTTGGGTGGTCCATTTCTGTCTACCTCTGGGCTTTTGGGTTAGCAAGTCAAGATGAGTTTGCTTAGGTCCTACATTGTCTTTTCAGTCTGAATCGTCATGTGTGATTTAGTTGAGCTTGTCTCTGCAGGAGAAGCCCTGGCAAGTCAGGAAAGGAAATGTGAAGATAAACACTGAATTAGAACTCAGCTGTGGACCTTGGTCTGGTCAGAAATGCGTGAGGAGATAGCAGCTCCTAGTGTTTGATAGCGAGGAGGTGAGGGCTGCAGACTGGACTGCTGGGCTTATGACCAGAGAGAGGGGAGAGAAGCTCCAGGAAGAACAGCATCTGAAGATCTGGGCAATTCCTTTTCCTGTCACTCACCTGAGCAGCAAAGAGCTTAGCACCAAAGAGAGGCCATTTCCGAGCCACAGTCAGGTAGATGCGGATGCACTCAGGAGGGGAGCATCCTTGTAGCGCTGCCCACTTGGTGGCCATCATGTCTGCCAGATGCCTGGTTCAGGTGGGTGGAAGACAAGGTGCTAGTGAAGCGCCCGCCTCTTTTCATCACAGCTCCCAGGTTTCCCCACAGGTTTCCTCTGTAAGACCTTGCCTCCAGCCTACCTCAGCTGCTCAGGGGGTGCTCCATTTCGATAGCGCCTTGGGTAAAACCTGTCAAGGACCTGCTGGAGGAGATGCTGAGTTTTGGAAGGAGGTGTACCCCCAGGGCCTGGCAACGTAGGCTTCTCCAAGTCCCCATACTCCACCTGAGGTAGAAAGAGATGGCAGTCCTGAATCTGGGTGGATGGTGAGTGGTGGGGCTGCTGTCCGAGAGGTGAACAAGCCCCTGACCACACCACTGCCTTATCAGATAACAATGATAAGAATTAACCCCATGTTTCATAGACATTGGAGAACCATCCTTGAGGTCCTAGAAGAGTAGACTGTCTAGATCAGCTCTCATTTGTGGCTAAATGCTAGAAGATAGATAGGGTTACAGACTGTGGAAGACAGAAGAGGGCTTGGTGTCAGACACCCAGCTCGGGCAATAGCTCCTTGAACTTTGTCCAAGCTATTAACTCTGAATGTCAGCTTCCTTCTCCTAAGTGATAATGAAAAGGATACAGGAAAATACATCTGAAACGTTGCTTGTGGTTTGCTACAGAGTATTCACATTGATGGTTCTAACTATGAAGAGCCACTATACAGCCCAGGCTGGTTTGGAACCCAGACTTGCTTTGAATTTGTGCCAACTCTGCCTTAGCTCTCCAAATGCTGGGATTATAGGTGTGTGCCACCACATCTGGCTACATCCACACTTACAGGAACCATGGAGGTATCCTGGAAACCCCTAGCAGATAGCCTTCTACACAAAATACAAAGGAGAGTCATTCTAAATGTGTGCTCTTAGCTTTCTACTTAGAATGTGGGGTGGTTCATAAAGTTTATCACATGCATTGTGGGACATATTCTGCTCAAGTACATACACTGGATAGTGGCAGAGAGGGAATTGTGTTTTTCAAATACTCAGAAATAAACTGAAGCGCTGAGAAGCAACTCGACTAAGCTCTCATTGGAGGGAGGCTGGGACATCAGCCCAGGCTCTCGGTTCCCTGTCATCTGCACACAGCAGCCATGTGCAGTGAGTAAGCAGATCACTCCCTCTGTACAACAGAGCCCCCTCCCTGCTGCCACAGGATCTGCAGTCTTCTGTCAGGTTTCATGGTGTTTCCAACAGGAAGAAACCCACCTGGGCCATCAAGGCAGCCATTTCAAGGGCCAGTTCCTTGGTGACTGGAAATCTTCCTGCCACTATTTCTCCACTGGCTTGGAAGGCAAGTAGCAGACGCTCTCTCTCTGTCTCCCCTTTGACTTGACTTCGAAAGTACAGCCTACAGTGAAGACAGTGAAAAGCCAGATCTCAGCTGGCACCTTAAACAAAAATAAGTCTTTCCCTGAATCTTTGTCTTGATCCCTCAAGTAAAGACAACTGTTTACACCGTCTGTAAGCCTCTTTTCTACTACCCAAGAAACTTGTAGCCAAGCCTAACCTAGATGACTCGCCCAGAGGAACAGGTGGTTAGTTCTGAACACATCACTATACTTAACTGCATTTTGCATGAAGATTCTGGTACCTAGAATCACAGCTTACTAGGTCTGGATGAATTACGACTCCCAAGAGTCTAATGGTAATTATTTGCCTGGAGACATACTGGGATAAATTTCTCTTACTTAAATTGGTAGAAAGAACTTGTGTGTATCCTGAAATTGATATATAGAAAAATTTTATTCCTTAGCTTTAAATATGTGGTGCTTATACAAATCTGTACTCCCATAAGGTAATGTACAGCCATCCTGTGGCCTTAGTATGCTTCTGTGGCATGTATGCATAGCCATGTGTACATGGTACAGAGAATGCCAACAGAACCCTGCACTACCAGGGTCTTTTGAGGGAGCAGGAACAGAGCCAACCTGAAATTCACCTCATGATTGCCACTCAGGGTAATAACTACAGCCTCTCCGCCTTACTGGGACAAGCCATCTTGTTTGAAAGAGATGAGCTGGTGCCCAGGGCAGCCCTCATGTCCCCCCACCGTCAGGCAGCTCTCAGGACCTGTTCTTGTACATTAGCTTCACGACTCGTGTCCCACCCTCAGTCTTTCCAGGATGCAGTTCCTTCAGCGTTTGCTCCCACTTGGAGATGGCGTCACAGATCTTAAAGAGGCAAAAGATGAACATCAGCAAAGCCCCTTGTTGGGGGGATAAAGTACAGCCGGAGGTGGTCCCTGGACAAGCTGGGTGAGGGCTCTGTCTTTAGAAGGTTGCCCTGTGAGGTTTGAGGCTGCAAGGATGGGAAATGCCTACCAATTCCCTTTCAGGTGAGGGGCTAGATGGCACCATGGATGTAGTTAGCATCCAAGAAATGATCGTTGCCACAGTGGCTGTGTGAAGGCTGGCCTTGGAGGGACCAGACAGGGCAGGCCCCAGCCAAAATCATAGCATCATGGCTCCATTTTTATTTCATTCACCACATTCTCCTTTCAATAAATACACCCATATGCCTGCTCTGATCAAAGCCTTACAGATGCCCATACATTTACTAGAAAGATATGTGGCAATTTTTTCATGCACAAAGACAAGCCCGTTGCTCTAGGATAACAAAGAAAGCAGATGCTGGGGCCACATGCACCCATCTAGTGTGGCAATACATTCTCACAAATGCTTAACACCCTTGTGGTACTAGTCTCCAGACCACTGTACAGACCAACTGTCTCTTTCAAAAGCTTTCCACCTACAGAGGTGCCATGAGGACCTACCACCCTAAGCATCTGTCTATAAGCATAGTAGACAGTAAAAGCTAGGTGATAGTCCACGCCCACTGGGTCTCAGCATTGCTGTTGACCTAAGTGGCCGCTTCCTCGTCTTTACACTGGGCTAAGAGGCTCTGCCCTGGCTGCTGCATAGTCCTGTGAGGGAGGCAGGATTGTGAGGATTTTGTCTCTAGGGTCAAGGTCACAGGTAGCTTTCTCTGCCTGCACAGATAATGTTTTAGGATGGCACAGAAATGCTGGCCTGGAGATAGCATCTTGGTTTCAGGACCAGACAGGGCTCTGAAGAGTTAGGTGTGCCCATGGGACAGACTCTAACCCCACCACCTATATGTCTGAGCTAAGAGGTAGGAGTGGGGTGTTTACCTTGACATGCCCTTGAAGACAGTGCTCCAGGTCCCTGCCAGAAGGATCATCTGTGAAGAGGGCAAAGCCAGACTGGGAAGGCTTCCTCATGCCTGTCTCCTGGTTCAGCCGCTGGAGAAACTCATCAACTGTGGAGGAGCCATCGAAACCAACCACCTGGGAATGGGAATGGCACCCTGAGCCAGCAAACTTCCTGAGGAACTGTCACAGGGGGATCAAGGAAGGGTCTGAACACAGCAATGGAGAGGTAGGTACAAGGGGGAAGGCAAGATGTCAAAGGCAGTTGGTTTCCACATTCACATCCAGAGGAATCTGAGCCTGCCCACTAAACTGGAACTGGACAGAGGCCTAGTCACTCTTTTATAGTCAATATTCTGGGAGTTTTATCTCATGCTTTTCTGGCCCAGTGTCTCAGCTTCCCTGTTGATGAAATGGGTTCAGAAGACCTACCTGTAAGGCACCAAGCAGTACGGCGCTTTGGGTTCAAGCTCCTTTCTCCTCACCCACTACGCATGCCATCCCCACCTCAAATCTAGGCTTAATCTGAAAGCCTATAAGGCTTAGCGACACGCAGAAGTTTTAAGACCTGGGGTAGGGCGCATGCCCAACTCCCTTACCTGGTAAGTCCCATTGGCAAAGTGCACAGGGATGCTGAAGGGTAAGGAGTGATGGAAGGGGTTTCGTAGCAAGATGGACACTACTTCCATCCGTGATGGCCTGGCCTCCCGTTCCCCTGTCTGCAGGGTTCGCTCCACAGCTCGCTGGCAGTATATGGCATACTGGCCAGTTTCACTTCTGAAAACAGAAGGGAATATTAGGAATTCCTTCCTCTTAGCACCCTGGAGTGTGTACCCATACTGAGCCAGCAAAAAGAAAAACAAACAAACAAACAAACAAAACAAATACAAAAACAAAACAAAATAAAAAACCTAACTGGGCTGGTTGTGGGGACCTGAAAACTAGCACGTGAGATGTTATTACATTTTTATTTGGTGAGGGAGGAGCACACTTGTGGAGGTCAGAGGACAACTTGTGGGGGTTGGTTCTCTCCTACCATGTGGGTCCTGGGAGTTGATCTCTAGTTGTCAGCCTTGGCAGCAAGCACCTTTACCTACTAAGCACTCTCACCTGCTGCATTTGTCACTGTGGACCTACCTACAGCATATGGTTGCCATGGATTCCCGCCTGCCTGCCTGCCTGCCTGCCTGTTGCCTGCCTGCTGCCTGCTTGCCTGCCTGCCTGCTTGCCTGCCTGCCTGCCTGCCTGCCTGCCTGCCTGCCTGCCTGCCTGC
>JANHMN010000022.1:8316954-8343445 GCA_030674055.1 Rhabdomys pumilio | reverse complement strand
TGCCTGCCTGCCTGCCTGCCTGCCTGCCTGCCTGCCTGCCTGCCTGCAGGATATCTGATCACATTGGGAAGCCAGAGATTGTGTTATTTACTGCAAAGCTCTGTTTCTAGTGGTGGTGAGGCTCAGCCCTTAGCACGCCCTTTAGTCATTCTTGATGGAACAGTGGCACACCCTTAGCACATACTTTTAATCGAAAACAATGAAAGTAAGGTTAGTTTATATAAGGAAGCACCCATGTTTGAAAGTGATGTCTGAGTAGCAGACAAAGTGGCCAATCAGAATAGGACCTGTCCAACTCTCAGGAGAAGAAAGAGGGAAAAGCTACTTGAGAGAGCAGCGCAGAGAGGAAGACGAGGAGGCAGTTTGATAGGCAGCGTTTTACTGAGGCAGGTTGCAGAGAGGGAACAAGCTAGGTACAGGTGAAGACAGAATAAGCCAGAGAATGAGAAGGAGCCAGAATATCAGAACGTATTCTCAAAGTTGGTATGAGGCCAAGCAGAGCAATTCAGGAGAGGCAGGGAGAGAGAAGCCAGAGTGAATCAGTCATCCTGGAGAGGACTCTAAGCCAAGACAGCTGATTTGAACCAACTAGCCAGAGCTCAGAAAGAACTAGGAAGGGTTGAGTGTATTCAGCAGCAACTTTCAGAGGCTGAAAACATTCTAGGCATAAACAAGATTGTATGGAAGCCTGAAGCTTCCAGGACTAGGCCTAGGTTATCTGACAGAGGCAGCAAGCCTGGGAAATGACAATTACTTCAGGCAAGTAAAAGCTATTATTCCCCTCCCTCCCTCCCCCTCCCCTCCTTCCCTCCCCACTCCCTCCCCCCTCCTTTGTTAAAATCTGTACTAGGGATCTAACCCAGGACCCTGTGCCTGCCCTAGTTGAGCTGGTCCCCACCCCTACAGGATATTTTCTTGCAGAAGCCAGAAGAAGAGGAAGTAAGCATCTGGGGATAATTTGAGATAGCATGGCTATCCCATGAGAATGCCCCCCAAATACCCAAGCATACATGGACTGGTGTTCAAAGCTAAAGTCTGCCCAGATCTCCACCTGCTCAGGTGTACACAGTAATGGGCGAGTCTCTCAACCCTGAGCAGATATGAGGGGAGATGTAGTTAATTCAGCCTCTTCCTCCCCCTCATCCCTTTGAATCATGTCTGTCACTAGTGTAGGAGTGACAGAGAAAATGCTTTCACTCACCTGGGGTCTGCATGACGTTGAAGCTGCTGTTTGACATACCAGAGGAAGTGATGCTGAGGCAGGAAGAGTGGAGCACACAGAGCCAGGAGCTGCCAGCACTGCCATGGAACACAGGCAGTGTGGGTCAGGGCTGGGATCCTGCTATTGCAGCTTTGAGCTACAGAGCCTACACTTCCCCCCCCCCCCACTGTTGGCCAGAACCTCGACCCCCTTGTCAAGTACTGGGATAGCTGCCTTGGCCAGGCGTTGCCCAGAATGGTAGTCACACTGTGAGCATGCACACATCAGGCAACCATGCTCAAGCAACTTGGAGCACAGAAGCTGCCCTCTGCCTAGGACAGGAGAACAGGCCCAGGCACCTGCTGCCACCATGTCTACCCCTCTAGCAAATGGTTCCAGCCAGCTGTTGTGTCTCAGTGCATGCTCACCTGCACAAGAGAGTACTTCTGAGGCGGGCGGCAACTGGTCTGCTTCAAGAGCTGGCAGTAGATCTCACTCTGTAGCTCAGGGTGAGCGAGGCAGACCTGCAGTGCCGTCTGAGCCAGGGACACGTGGTAGTCCACCGAGGCGGCTTCCACTGGCACATTGATGAAGAGCTGACAGGACTGGAAGGAGGATGGCAGTGGGTACGGGCAGGGACAGCTCCTTGGTTATTCTTGTGACATGCGCTGGCACTGCAGAGCCTCAAGAAAGACTCAGTTTCACTAGTGGTCTTCCTTCTCTAGAGGGAGCAACTGTTTTCTGCATGTGAGGCTCAAAGTGGCTACTTGAGGGGCAGAATTATACCTTCTTTAAATGTTTCTATTAGATAAGCTTGCCTACACCAGCAGAAGACACTTTTTCAAGACAGGGTAGCACAGTGTACCTCAGACTGGCATTTAACTCCAAGTCCTGCCTCTGCGTCCTGTGTCGGATTGTGAGCATTTAACACCACACTAGCCCCTTAGCAAACTCTTTTTTTTTTTTAGGCCAAAAAATGCAAATGGGCACAAAGACTGTAAAGTAGGTCAGAATCTCTGATGTCTAGAAGCAGTGCAAACCAGGTCTTTTCTAGTGTTACTTGAGGTCGATGGTTCCTCAAGGGAGAGCATTTGCTGGCATTTCCTAGTGCCCCAGAGCTTCTTCCTGGGCTGCAGAAGGGTTATATTTCTGCCATAAAGGGAACCCTGTGGGACTTTCTCTTTCTCTCACAACCCTTGGGCCACCCTGTAACCACACAGTTCTCCTGTGCTGGGATGGGGTCAAGCTGTGCAGGCTGAGCCTGGGTACCAGTATCCAACAGGCTTGGGCTCCATTCCCACATTACCTTGAAGAGCTTGAGGGCCTCTGTCTGCAGAGCCTCGGAGGGCAGGGTGGTAAGGGAGGCACACAGCCCTTCTCGGCTGTAGCACAGCATGGGGTGCCTCCAGAGCGGGGAGTCTACACAAAGCACAGACCAAGAACAGTGCGATTACTTACTATGGAGAACTCATCTGCTACCTACCAGCCCCAGCTTCCACTTGCAAGGAAGATTGTGGCTTAACTCTATGGGAAACATGGTTTTGCTGGGTTGGTCATCTATAGGCTGAAGGCCATGTCAGTGTGTACTGTAAGTTGCACATTCTCACACACATTGTGGAGGAAGGCAGCCAAAGCTTTGCTGAGGAGCTGCAAAGGGTTAAGTTAACAAAGGTGTGAGTGCTTCTGAGCAGAGTCTGCATGCAGGGAACCTGCCTTCCAGTCTCAGGTTGGAGGAACAGATACATCAGCCTGAAACGCACCAACCCTCAGAGCAGTAGGAAAGATACCTCAGGTTGGTCCACGAGGACCCTGAGAATTAGTAGCAAAAGAAGGACTCCCGACATCCCAGGCTTAGGTTAGTCTGATCCAAATTGAGGCTTCACTTATTAACAAACTTAACTATAGATTAACCAGCTGCCTCCTCCACCCAGACCCCCTACCCCCATGTCATCTGCATAGCTAGCAAAGCTACAGATTAAACAGAGTAAAACATTTACCTAGGTTTCTGGAAAGTCTGTTTCCCAGACAGATTTCCTCACACACAGTGGTTACCTCTGTTTTGGCCAGAGACAGAGAGGGCAAAACACTGGAGCATGGGATGGGACTTCCCTCAGGCATGCTTAATGCAGCTTATGCGTGACAGTGCTCTCTCTGCTTCTTGTCCAGTTAGTACCCTGCCACTCCCTGCAGCGCACACAGACAGCCACTCTTTCCTTACCTGGGTTGCCCTCACCGTCCATCAGCTTCCCAATGAGCTGCTCATAGACGGTGCCCACCTTGGCACTGCTGCCACCTGCAGCCACGGTGAGGTGGTAAAGCCATGTATCCTGGGAAAGGACAGAGAATAATCAGATGCTAATGTGGTAGGAAGAGGGCAGGCAAGATCTGAGTTTGGGCAGGGGATGTAGCTCAGCGACACTTGTCTAATGTGTGTGAGGCTCTGGGTTTGATTCTCCCCACTCCCCTGCAAAAAGGCAGCTTAGAATTTAAGATGGGAATGGAGGTGCGTACCTGTAATAATGTCATACCAGGATTTAGGAGGCTGAGGCAGAGAGCTCAAGATCAGCGTGGGCTATGTGAGACCCTGCCTTGGGGTGTGGGGTTGTGTTGAGGGAAGTAGGCTTTCATTAGTTTGGCTGGCATGAGTTAAGATCACAACTCCAAAGAGAAAGACAGGACCAGATGGCTGTTAACCTAAATTTCCAAGTTCTGTCCTGGCCCATGATGAAGAGATGCTGATCATTTGGAATGTGTCCCATTCAGTGCCCAAGAGGGAATAAACTTGAATTTGGAAAGCTCAGGGGAGACAAGGGGAATGAGAACACAGGTCAAGGCTTGGCCACAGAATTCCAGCCCCTCCCTTACCTTTTCATGCTTGGTGCCTATGAGGAGGTAGGTGGGGCTGTGCTCTGGTGGGTGGATCACCAGCGTGCAGTGGGAGGACAGCAAGCGTCCAGTTCCTCCAGCTTCATAGTCTTCGTCTGAGTCACAGGATCGATCTACTTCTTCTATGTGAGCGTCCTGCACAGGTAGGCAGCCCAGGGGTCTCTGTGGACATGAGCCTTCCATGAATAGGACAACAGGTAGAGAGGAGAGTCTCCTTTTCCGAATGCTTAGGCTGTGTGGGGCTGGAGAGTGTACGTGTGGACAGGGAGCAGGGTGAGGAGATAGAAGAAGCAGCTTTGCAGCCAGGCCAGAAACACAGGACTGCTTCGGAAGTACCAACTGACTCCACTGGCCAGGATGCTGGTTCAGTGTCAGGAGGGATCTGGACAGCTGACTTTGAGTTGGCTGTAGGTAAGCTGGGGGCTGCTGTTAGTGGCATGCAGCTGTGCAGATTGGAGGTGGCACTGTTAGGAAGCTCATGAAATACCTTGTCCTCGTGGCTCCGGTAGTAATAGAAGGTTTTCCCAACAAGGGCACACCAGACCAGCTTGGAGTGGCCATGCTTTACCTGAAAGTAAATAACTTCATTAGAACCAGGACTCCAAAATAAATCCTAGGGCTAGCCAAGACAGGCCACAAGGAAGGTTGCCAAAATCAGGTCTCCTCTCACAGTGAGACTGCTGCAGTATGTAACCCAGCCACTGTTGGGCCACCCAGGGACCTATGACTTGCCAGTGAAAGATTACCCAGGAAATCAGAATGTGGTTAGGGGAAGAACCTGTTGGTTGGCACAGGCAGAGTTGTAAGGATGCCGCAGGGTAAATAAAAGGCCCTGGCAGTCTGAATCCCCAAGTAATGTGCCATAAATCACCAGGAAGCAGCAACTGTACTCTCAACAGAAGAACTACAGACTGACTGATGGGAAGCAGAGGCCCAGAGGGAAAGTCTGAGCACCTAGCTTGCTGAGCTCAGTCAGTGTCCCTAAGTGTCCAGCCCTGTTAATATGCTGCCTAGTTAACTTCCATTACACACCCTGACACAGCTAGTTAGACTGTGGAGGCAATGACTAATGTCCTAAGCATTAAGTAAGAACATTTCTTTTCCTTCTGTCTCCATCTCTGTTTCCAGAAGCACCACCATCATTTTGTATGCCCAGACCATAGTTGAGGGCCAACCCACTAAGCACTGGGAAGTGGTTCTTGGAGAAAGGAGCCCAGCATATCTGGGCACTCCCCTGCCGGGCTCCTCCTACCTCCCTACCAGCTCCACTTGTACCTTGGTCAGCCAGCCCTTCACAGTAGGCTTGGTGCCTCCTTGATGCAGGGCTGGAGGGCCAGTGACCTGCACCTTAAGCAGGCTCTGTAGGACACGGATCCATTCTTCCAGGAGGCTGGGGGACTCTGCTGTTAGGTAGTAGGTTTTGTTTCCAGAGATGAGCTGTGGTTGTGGGGTGAGGGTTAGAATTAGTGACAGTCTGACAGCACAGATCCTCCAACTTGCTGGCCTTCCCCCTGGCCGCCTGTTCTCCCACCTTCTTGTTCTACGACTTTCTTCCCTTCCCTTCATCTCTCATTCTGTCTCTTCTCTCTCATCCTTCTCCTGGTATGATATCATCCACTCATGTTTATTCTTGCCTCATCTTTGCTTCAATCACAGCCGTATCTAAACCCAACACCACACAGTCTATCTAAAATGCAGCTGCTCCGAGCAGGCTCACCTGAAATGTCTGTGCTTCTTCCCCTCTGACAATTTGGCAATGAGAGTTCAGATCCACTTGACCTTGAGGTTTCCGGATGACGTCACTCTGTAAAAGAAGGAGTGAAGAGGGAGCGTTGGAGTTGGAGGCTTCTCAGATCACCGTTTCTTACTCCAGGTCACAGGCTCAAAGGAAAGAGTGGCTCCCAGGCTTCCCTGGCTCTGGTACAATGAGTGACTTGTTCTATATTTTCACTCTAGCAAAATAAAACCATAATTAGGAACATGACACCCTCTAACCCAGGCCTCAAAAGATCTCACAAAGGAGAGTAAGACTTTTAAGATGGGATCAGAAACCTATAAGTCCTCCTAGTCCTTTGACCAAGCTATGTCACAAGTGGTGACATGTGCCTACAGTCCCAGCTACTTGGTAGGCCATGGCAGGAGGCTTAGTCAAAGGCCACAGAAGTCACTATTATCCTTCCCAGTGTTCTTACAGACATTACTTATTGTTAGTGGCATGTTTCTCACTGAGGTATACAGGTTCAGAATCCATCACATGGAGCTGGAAACAACACCTACTAAGCAATCAGTTTCATAAGAGACAAATCCTTTTGTCCTCTTTTTAAAAACCTGATTGGTTCTGCCAACCTAGTTCTCAACAATCAAGGCTCCTCAATTCTAGACCATGGAGAAAGAAGGGGAAGCAATGAATTTTTCTGTTGGAACATCCAGAAAAGGTAAGAGCAGCCTGGGAACAACCATTTACAAGGCCAGGCATGGGAGGAAATCAGTTCTGAAGAAAGGAAATTCCTAATCAACTGGCCCAGGAGAGCATTGGTAGTCCCTCCAGCTTATTTTGAGAACAGGTGACTACGTCAGAGTCTCCTGTGTGGCTCAACACCTCCAAAGGCCAGTCAGGCTGTTGAGCCTTCTACCTGCCAGGCCTTGAACCACACCGCCTTTCCTTCAGACCTTATACAGTTCTGGGTCAGGGCTATGGTTATTTGGTTATGAGATTATGGTCCTGAAGAGGGTCTCACCGGAGACTTGTAGTATAAAATTTGTCCCTGTCTCAGGACAAACCAGCGCCTCTTCCATGTCTTCACCCGGCTCCCCATTTTCAGCAGGTAGCCTGACTTTTCCAGTGCCTCCTGAGGTGGAAAGCAAGAAGAGAAGAGGGGACAAAAGGGAGAGTCACATGAGGCTCCTGAGGGGGTAAAGGAAAGAGGGGACACATGGGAAGAAGTCACATGAGGATCCTGAGGAGCAAGGAGGGAAAGGCTGCCAAACAACACTCAAGACAAAATGACCTAGGTCACCACTGTCATTTTTGTTTGTTTGTTTAAAAAAAAATTAGACTGACCACCTGTTATGAGTGTTTATTTCCAGGTTCTGTACTCTTATGAGATCCAGAGAGAACTGATTAAATAAAGTATGGCAGTCCTACCATGGGAGGGGTCTCAGTGGGGACTGGGGAAGAACCATGAGACAAATGAGACAAAGCACAGAAGCAGCCACCTGGCCTGCTGAGGCTCAGCAGTTAGCGCATGCCAGCACCTGAGGTCTGGATGGAGAGTAAACAGGGCAGCAGGTGCAAACCCTCCTGGGGTCTGAGACCTTCCGCGTTTGAACTCTGTCTTCTTCATCTTGGGGTCTGAGCACAGCTGTCTCTGTAACCCGCCCCCCATGCTGCCTGCAAGGGTGCTGAGGCCCAGGCAGCCTCTGTTCAGGTTCACGCCTCCCTTTGCCTTCCTCGCTCACACATGTCCTCTGCTCACCCCATCAGTAGAGTACGAAGAAGTCCGCTGCAGTTTGTGCTCAGGCTCTGAGTAGTCACTGTCCAGAGAGCAGGCATCAGGGGGGATGGCATAGTCACCCTCGGAGCTCAGCGAGGACATGGAGACTCCTGGCCAGAGGAGAAGGAATCAGGAATCAAGGTTGGGGTCCCACATCCCTTCCAATACCCATGGCCAGGGATGCAAGGCTTTCATCACCCACTGGGATCCCCTGAGTCTGGAGCTGAGGATAAAACTGGTAGGGACCCCAGGCAGAGATCAAGCAGGAAAAGATTGAGAGTCCCCTCTCCCTCTTTGTACCTCTCTTGATGGCCCGGGGGCTGCCTAGTCCGCTGGTCTTCCTGTACTCGGAGGAGCAGGGGACTGACATCCGGAAACTCGCTTGAGAGCTGCAGTCATCATCAGACCCAGAGGACTCATCCACAAAAGGCACATTGCTGACCTGTGTGGCTTTCTGCAAGACAGGAGCCTCCCCAGCTATAGCTTGGAAACAAGGCCTCTTCACACAACAGCTGTGTCTAGTTTGGTATGCCTACACAGTCTGTCTGGGGAAACATGAGGCCACCACCCAGCTAAGGAACTGCTGACCAGATGGTAGTCCCAGTAGTATAAAGTCCCTTTCTGACCTCACTCCTGTGGTCTTACCTCCAGGCTGCTCTTTGGGTCCCCCGCTCCCCTACCCCAACTTCTGTGGTTCCCCAGAGAGCTGCTGTTTCTTCCACTAGGGGGCCTAGAAAGCCATACCACACGTCAAGTGTAGGACAGGACACTGAGACAGTGTGGTAAGACTGCAGCAGGAGCACAGCCAGAAGATGCTTTAGTGCTGATCATGGTGGCACATCATGGTGGCACACTCACTCATGGTGGCACACTCACTCAAGGTGGCACACTCACTCACGGTGGCACACTCATTCATGGTGGCACATGGCTTTAATTCCAGCACCCAGGAGACAGAGGCAGGCAGATCTCTGAGGAGTTTGAGGCTAGCCTGCTCTATATGGTGAGGCCAGCTGAGGATACACAGTGAGACCGTCTCAAAACAACTAACAAAAGCCCAAACAAAAAAAAAACACCCTATTGTGACAAAGCATTTGAAGGTGCTTGCTTGCTTGCTTGCTTACTTCATCTTTGTCCCCCTTTCTCCTTTTTGGGGGGTGTGGGGGGTGGGTAGCCCTGAAGATAGAACACAGAACCCCACTCTTTCTTGGCAAGAGCTACGTCTCCAGCCCACGGAGCACGTTTAGCAAGTAATTGGGCAGAACCTATCAGAATCTAAAGCATTCATAGACCCTGCCCAGCAGTGCTATCTCTAGAATTGTCTTCTGATAGAAACACGAACGTGCACAGTGGTGCTCACTGCAGCATTTATATTTTGAAGATAGAGGGATACAATCTACTGTAAATCAGTGGAGGGAGACCTAAGGTAAAGTGCTGTCTACTCCAGAGATATACACAGAAAACATGGAAGGGCAGGCTGACTCGGTTAGGTGAGTAACCAAGGCGTAAATGTGTACAGCATCCCTGTGTGTGCGTGCGTGCGTGCGTGCGTGCGTGCGTGCGTGCGTGCGTGCGTGCGTGCATGCATGCATGCATGTCTGCCTACATGTATGACAGGAGGAGAGTGGAAGCGGGAGAGAAACGAAAGGAAGGAAGGAAGGAAGGAAGGAAGGAAGGAAGGAAGGAAGGAAGGAAAGAAGGGAGGGAGGGAGGGAGGGAAGAAGGAGAGATATGCACAGGTCACACATGCATATCTCAGGTCATCTGCAGTTCCATCAGAAGACCTTGCAGAGTAAACATCGCACGTTGATGAGTGTTGGCTTTGAGGTTAGGAACCGGGGAAAGCAATGTGAGGGAAACTTTTGTGTTTTAATTCTTTTAAGAAAAACCTTTGTCAAGCATTACTAATATTACTAATACGATTTTAAAATGAGTAACAAGAGCCAGGAGTGTAGCTCAGTGGTACAGTGTAGACAGTGGTCAGGGCTGGCAGTGTAGCTCAGTGGTACAGTGTAGACTGGTCAGAGCTGGCAGTGTAGCTCAGTGGTACAGTGTAGACAGTGGTCAGAGCTGGCAGTGTAGCTCAGTGGTACAGTGCAGACAGTGGTCAGAGCCGGGAGTGTAGCTCAGTGGTCAGAGCTGGGAGTGTAGCTCAGTGGTACAGTGTAGACAGTGGTCTAGCAAGAGGAGGCCCTGTGTTCTGACTCAGGCACTGCAAAAGCAAACAAAAGCCAGTGGCAAAAAGATGCAAACATCACGTTGCAGTTACATGATGAATCTTTATGGTAAATTATCAAGGATGACAAAAGGATGGGTGGGCAGTGCTCTTGTTCCTGCCTGACTTGTCCCCGCCCCCCCAACAGTGAACTGAATAAGCTCGTTTTCTCCCCAAAAGAAAACAACCACGCAAGGTAGGCTGAACTCCCTGACTATGATCACCGTATGAAGGTGCCTGACCCTCCGGCCAATGGGAACACTGCCCTGGGACTAGGGCCTCCTCCTGGGGGAGACAGCCCCTCTATTCCTGCTTACCCCCTTCAGTGCTGTGTAGACAGGCACAGTGACATTCTTGTAGACAAGGCCAGAGAAAGCTCCAGGGAATGCAAGGGCAGGTGGCCCCGAAGCTGAGGGGGGAAAGAGAGAGGTGATGAACTCAGGAGGCACAACTCAGCCAGAAGCTCAGGGAGGCACCTGGGCAAAAGCCTGAATTAGCTCCTCTTCCCCCTTTTTGTTCCTCACAGATAAAGAACCCATCACCACAGAACCCAGGCATCACCCTTAAATTTCCTCTCCAGGAAGCTTGCACCATGTCTGACTCTGGCTGAAGTGAGTTACAAATATGCAGATGCTATGTGTGCCCAGTGACTCCCGAGCCAGTGGGCAGTGTCCATCTGACCATGGGGCTCAGGCTCTTCCCACCCAGGCCAGTCCTGCTGGGGGCGGGGGAGCACTAAGAAGCAGAAGGTGAGACTTGATCCCTCCTTGCTAGATGAGAAACTGAACTTATATAATCCCCTTTCTGTTTCCCGGCAGTCCCTGCTGCCCCCCAGGGAACAGGAGCCAGGCTCATCAGGAGATTCGTAGATCCTTCACCCCAACTTGTACCCTTCACCCAGACGTCTACTCACCGAAGCAGGCAGCATGACTTCGTCGGGACGACACCTCTGACAGCTGCATGCCTGATGTGGCCATCGCATAGAGCCTGCTCTCCTGAAGGAAAAGTCCCACACGGTTAGGACTATGCTCACCTCAGCCCTTCCAAGAAAGTGGAGGGAACACATGACTTGGGGACAGGCAGAACTGAGTTCACCACTCAGGGAGAGCTGGTTACTGGCTAAGGAATTTTAAACAAATGTCTTCATTTCTAAGCCTTAATTTCTCAGCTCTAAAATAGTTTTTAAGAGTCTGCTAATGGAATCAAATTAAGTAATTAATGTATACTATAATGTACAACTACAAATAAATGATAATATAAACATCTCATGCCCAGGACATAATCCATGCCCAACAGATATTCACTCCCTCTGGCCTCCACCCTTTCCCTGAGACAAGGGAGGTTCAAAGAGAGCTGATCAATAACCTGTCTCTCCATTTCTTGAATTCTGGCCTGTTTTAAAGACCCCTGGGTCCCTGGGTATCAACCCCAGAGGGTAAGAGTGTTGACAGTGAGGAAGGGAGAGCCACAGGGTGACAGATACACTTTTGTCATCAGCTCTATGGGGGATGGAGTACACTAGCTTCCTGTAGTAGCCGTGTGCATATGTTAGGCTTCCAAGGCCAACGGCAAAGCTACTGTAGCCCAACGGGGCTCCAGATCCCTATAGTAAAGCATTTCTGCAGAAAATTCTGGCACTAACTACATGCCAGACCATACATGGAGAGTTTTGCTCCAACAGCCTAGAAGGCCCTTCCCAGGCTGCTCCAGAGCTGTTTGCTCCACTTCTCTGACAGGGAATGCAAAACCCCTCTCAGGTGACTAATGAGTCACAGGGGCTGACCAGGAAAGTCTGACATGCTGGACCAGAGAAGCAACTAAGAAAGAGACTGAGGTGAATACTGGGGTGTGGCTCAAGAGGGGGGCAGGTAGGGGGTGATGTAGAATGATATGCTGAGGTAACAGCCGTGGCAAAACCTGTGGAGGATGGCAGAAGACATTCAGGCAGGGCAGGTATATATCAACGGTGAGGACTAGCTGAGTGTAGATCTCTGCCCACAGTGATCATGCAGGGACTTGCTCCACCTCATAAAGGAAATGAAACTCAAGGTTGGGGGAAGGTCAAACAAAAGACAGCTCTGTTGGACAAAGGCCACTGAGGGTTTCCTTCACACAGCTGTTAGAGGATTAAGAGGGAAAGAGCTCTACAAACTGGAAAGGAAGGTATACGGCACCACCAATTACTTGGACTGAGGATGTCCTTCTCTGAATTCCAGACGTTGCTGGTGGTCACTGCCCTGAGGGGGACACCTAGGCTTCACTAGGGACCACAGGTGAGCTGGCAGTATGTCTTCTTTCCCTCAGAAGCAAGTTAGGAAGGGGACTGGAAACAGGAGGCAGCCTCTCCTTATACTGCACTGCTGGAAACTGGGGTTCCTGGGTGCCAGATGGAAGTGGGGTTCAGCGGAGAGACCTTATACTAAGCCCTAACACCTCCACCCCTAGGGCAGCTTAAAGGCAATGAACTTGGGGTCTTCTGCAGTCTACTTTTTGAGGGATCTCATTATGTTGCCAGACTGGCCTAGACTCCTGGGCTCCTCTCACCCTTGAATACTGGGACTTCAGGGTCCCTGCTCACCTGGCTAAAGCTTTTCATTTATTTGTCCTCTTTTCCCCCTGCCCTTTCTCTCTCTCATACATACTCTCTCATACATATACCCCTTAACATGTCTGTGCAAAATGTAAGAACCACTCTTAACCCACCACAGCGAGTAAGGCAGATGTGAACAATAGTCCTTTCAGGTAACACCTACTGAACAAACTCCTCTCTCTAATTGTTCCCTTGCCCCCATCTAGCTTCAGGGCTGCAGAACAAGATAGCAATGAACAACAGGAGCCAGCAGCCACCGCTTAAAGTCAGGCTGGCCACCAGGGACACCACACTTCGTCACCCACTATTTTGATTTCCAACCTTGCTCAACACTCATGACTTGAATCTCGCAGGTGCTCTGTAGCACTCAGAAAGCTGACCTGGCCTGGAGTCACTGTACGGTCAGAAGCCTAGGTGGGGAGCCTCCTCGAACTAGCACCTCAAAAGCAGACCTGGGAGTGTGCTGCTGACATTAGGGCCTCCAGCCCACCTGAGAGAAAAACCACTTTCTCCGCTGCCAGGAGCAGGTGTCTAACACACCTGTCGCATTGGGCTTGATTAAGTCTGACCTCTGAGGCAATGTCCCAAGGGGCCGTGCAGGTAGAGTGCTGGGACTGTGCTTCAAAGCAGCCTCACCTCTACTGAAAGCCTCATTCCTTCATTAACAGCATGACCTGGGAAGTGGCTGCCTGTAGACATCAGTTCCCTATCCATCAAAGGGAGGAATAACACCTAATCCCTCATGAAGATGAGGCTATTTTCGAATGTCAGGCTCTGCGCCAGGCCTTTGTGTTCTCATCAGCAACCTGTGAGCCAGCAAGACTCCACCCTCCTTGTTTTTATTTTAACGTTCTATCACAGATGTCAGACAGAGAAGCAGAACAGCAGGAAGACCCTGTCCCCATCATCTGCCTTCACCCTGTCATCAGTGAGTGTTCAGCCCCATTTCATCTCCACATACACCATGTCACATACAGAATGTTACCTATAAGGAAGCTAAGGCTCAGGGACAAGGCCAGCAATGATAGAGCACTCACCACTTACAGGCACTTGTTTGATACACACGGTAATTAACCAACTATTTAATATGTAGGGAGGTTTGTCTGCACGTCTGTGTGAGCACTACGTGTGCACTTGGTGCCTGGGAAGACCAGAAGAGGTCATTTGAGCTCCTGAAACTGTAGTTGCAGATAGCTGTGAGCTAGGACCATGGGGGTGCAGGGACTCAAACCTGGGTCTTTTGGAAGAGCTAAACCATCTCTCCAGCCCCTCAATATACATTTAATCCTCCTAGGAACTGTATTAGTAGGAGCAGCCAGTGGGTAAAGCCACTTGCCACCAAGCCTGACAACTTGAATTTGATTCCCAGAATCCACACAGTGAAAGGAGAAAACTGACTCGTTAGCTGTCCTCTGACCTTTACACGGGAACCGTGGCTCATGAGACCCCCTCCTCCAAATTAAGTGTCAATAAATAAACAACCCCTATTGGTAGTCACTATCACCCCCATTTTGGAGATAGGAAACTCGGTCCACAGCCGTGGTAACTTGCCCAGGTTCATAGGTAGAAACTGAACACAGTGGCTTGACCTTGGGCACAGCTCTTCCCTTCCACAGATGTCGCCTCAGAATCCAAGTGAAAGAAGATGCACGAAGCACCTGGTTTGGCATGGTCACATTATCCTTTCAGATTCTGGCTCTGCCCTGCCTAGGTGAGTGTGTCAGGCATGCCTGCCAGCCTCACCACAACCGCTGTGAGCCGTGTCTCATGCTCAGCCCTGGATATTCTCAGTGAAAACCATGCCTATGGTTGGCTCTGCTCCCTGCCCAGCCCTGAAGAAGTCACTTACCCAGGATGGAAACCGGTGCAGTGGGGGTGTAGGGGGCTTGTTCTCCAGTTCCACTTCTGGTTCACCTCTGCAGGACTTTAGGCTCCCTCTTTCTTCCTGCTTCCCCGCTGGAGGAAGCTCCTCCATCTCCATCTTCTCTGCTTCTTCCCGGACTTTAGCTCTGGCTTCAGACTTGGAGAAGCCAGATGAGTGGAGGGCTGACAGGGCCCCAATCTCAATGCTTACCACATGGTCAAAATGCCCAGGGCCCACCTGAGGCTGACTATGGTGCCTTTTGGCCACTTGGAAGCTGTCCCGGGGAATGCTGGGAGCCCGCACTTTTGGCAGGGTCAGGCTACTGCCAGGGCCACCTTCCCTGGCAGAGATCTTGGTCCCAGGGAATGTCCCTCCCTGAGCAGTGACCAGAGCCTCCTTGTAAGAGGCTGACCCATGTTTGGGGCTGCTGGGCTTCATGAACTGCTGACTGGGAGAGCCCTCTCTCTGAAGATGAGATTTAAGGGTCTTGGCCTCTGCTATTTCCCCAGGATGGACCATGCTGAAACTTAAATCCTCGAGACTTCTGGCTTCTGACAGAAAGTCCTTGCTCTGCAGTGTACCCAGAGAAGGTGTAGGCACTGCCTCCTTCAAAATTTGGGTATGGGGATTACTGTCTTGCTCCACAGGCTGGGTACCGGGCCCTGAACAGACAGGCTCCCCCTCTGGGGTTCCCTCAGGAACGACTAGCAGCTCCTCTGAAGGTGTCATACGAAGATCTGTGGGTGAGGCAAAGCCAGGCACATCCATTGAGAAGTCTTTCATTCTGTCCCGCATCTTGTTGTGCATACAAACACCTTATACTTACCCTCAAGAGCGTCCTGAAGGGCTGCCACCTGCTCCACCAGCTGCTGATTACAGGTCTTCAGGTGCTGATTCTCCATTTCAAGCTGGGCAAAAAGAAAATGAAAGTTGAGAGGGATGTGTCACTCAGCAGAGCACTTGCCCAGAGCTGGAGGCCTGGGTTCAATACCTAGCAGTAAGGAAATAGTTAGAATGTCCAGTCCCTGCTTGTTCACACACATAATCCAAAAAGGAACAAAAGTCCACATCTTTGAAAAATAGTATGTGGTATCATTTCACAGTCTCTGCACACACATTCTTGCTCTCATGTTCTCTCTCTCTGTCTCTGTCTCTCTGTCTCTCTGTCTCTCTCTCTCTCTCTGTGTGTGTGTCTGTGTATCTGTGTTTGTGGAGGTTAGGGAGTTGGAGCCCCTGGAGTTGGTGGTACAGCAGTTGTGAGCTACTCAGCTTAGGTATTGGGAACCGAACCCAGGCCCTCCGCAAAAGCAGTGCCCTCTCTCTTCACCACTGAGCCATCTCTCCAGCCCATGCTTTACAATATCTTTTAAAAAGAGAAAGGAGAAAGAATAAATGGCATCACGAGTGTGTTCACTGAAAAGAAGCTGAGAGGATTCTGGAAACTTCCAGCTACTAATCCCTTTTCCCAACCTCAAACCCAGGAGTGGGCTAGAAGGAGGCTTCTGGAAGGCAGACCCAGACAAAAGGAAAAGGGAAGTCACTAGAAAGACAAAGTGGAGAAGGGGAAAATGGAGCTGGGTGTGTCTGAATCTCAGCCCTGCAGGACCCAGGTTCACAGAATGAAGGTCAGGCAGAGGCAGGGGCCTGGCTAGCTGGGCAGAGGCAGGGGCCTGGTTAGCTGGGCAGAGGCAGGGGCCTGGTTAGCTGGGCAGAGGCAGGGGCTTGGTTAGCTGGGCAGAGGCTAGTCCTGGTTAGCTGGGCAGAGGCCGGCCCCAGCAGGACCCTCAGGCTGAGGTTTTAACTCACCTCTGCTAACTTTACTGTCACCCATTCCTTGATCTTTGCAGCTTTTTCTTGAACAATTTTGGCTTCTTCAGCTCTTGTCTGCTTCTGCAAAGAGACAGCCTTTGGTTAATTATAGCAAGGGAGAAGGGAAGCCAAGAGGAGAAACCCAGTGACGGGACGTGGAGCCGCAGCAGAGAAAATGAATTCCATTACACTTTTTAAAACATCTTGGGCATGACAGCCAGACACTTATCATCTCAGTACTTAGAGGCTGAGGCAGGTGGATCCCAAGATTAGACTGGACTGTACAACAAAATCCTGATTAAAACAAGTAAAAGTTGGCCAGGCAGTGGTGGCGCACACCTTTAATCCCAGCACTTGGGAGGCAGAGGCAGGTGGATTTCTGAGTTCGAGGCCAGCCTGATCTACAGAGTGAGTTCCAGGACAGACAGGGCTACACAGAGAAACCCTGTCTCGAAAAAAAAAAAAAAAGTAAAAGTTACAGTGGGAAGGACTTTTTCCTAAGCATAATACAAATTCTAAAAACCCATGGAAGAAAAAAAAACTAATAATAAATACATGTATCGTCACTATAAGTTACTGTGTGGCAAAAGGGAAGCAGCTGAAGAAACTGAAATACCAGTGGAAGGTGGCCATGGTGGTAGGCGGTGTGCACTCAGCTGTACACAAGGCTGTATAAAAGGCTGAGGTAGGAAGAGCAGGTAAGCGCAGGTTCAAGACCAGCCTGGGCAAACAGAGACCCGGTCTCAAAACGAAACAAAAGCCTGGTTAAGGATGATTTATAACAAAAACAACACACAAGGGTATTTACCATGAACAATCAAACAGCCGTGAGAAGGATATGAACAGAAAGTCAACAAAGAAAGAACCCATGGAAGGCTGTGAAGCACAGTCCTGATCTTAAGCATGCAGACACAGAGGACTTCATTCCCCTCTATCAGACTAATTTGATAGTACCCCCAAATGTCAAGAATCCTGGGAGCAACGCGAGCACAAACATGCAAGGTTAGACAACATCTGCCAACATTTCATACATGCAGACCCTTGGCCTAACAGAGCCACTACGTAGGAAACACTCATTGAAATACTATTTGATGCCGGGCAGTGGTGGCATATGCCTTTAATCCCAGCACTTGGGAGGCAGAGGCAGGCGGATTTGTGAGTTCAAGGCCAGCCTGGTCTATAGAGTGAGTTCCAGGACAGCCAGGGCTATACAGAGAAACCCTGTCTTGAAAAACCATAAAAAAAAAATAATAATAATAATAATAAAAATTAGAAACACTATTTAAAAGCAACACAACATAGGAATCCAAACCTGAACTACCCTGAGTGCCCACTGACAAGAGTTACGTAAGTGAACATGGCACAACCACAAAATGAGAGTCTGATACAGAGACCACAGAGGGTGGGAAGGAGCACTGGGGAGAGAGGTTAACGCCACTTAGCATTTAGACCCTTCTGGATGTTGTGGGGTTTTTTGTTTTTTGTTTTTTGGTTTGGGTTTTTTCTTTTTAACTATAGCATACATTATCCCTACTTTTTTTTTTTTTTTTAAGAGCTAAATGAACATAGAAGCAGTATTTCTCAAAATCATCAATGATTGGAAAGGTGTTCATCTAGCCAGGCCTTTCGTTCCAGCACTAGGAAGGCAGGCCATCAGATTTCTGGGTTTGAGGCCAGCCTGAGTCCAGTTCTGGGACAGCCACCACATTATAGTGAGAATTGAGCTCAGTGGGAGACCAGTCGTGCACCTGGAACCACCCTGCGAGAGTGTGAGTCTGAGTGTCAGAGCTGGGGGAGAGCTTAAACACAAGCCTAGAATGAAATGCAGCTTGTGATGAAAACTACTTCTAGACCAAAACAACACAAAGCAAGTGGTGGCCCCTGAGTTGTTCAGAACTGAGCAGAAATGACTCTCGTTAAACTAGGGAAAACTGCCTAACAATTCTCAGACATCAGACACAAACTCCAGATCAGAAGGCTGTGGAAAGGAGCTTGGAAATAAAAACCTCAGATCAGTAATTCAGACCTGGAAGGACCTTAAAGGCCACCTAGTTCATGGCTGGTAAACAGCAGCCCTGAGGCCAAACACAAGTCTTCCACCTGTTTGTCTCCTACATATTTTTATAGATAAAGATTTATTGGAACACAGCCATGCCCACTCATTTACAGGTCATCACTTTCTACTTCACACTCTGACAGCAGAACCGGGCAGTTGCAACACTGACTATATGGCTTGCAAAGCCAAAGA
Source organism: Rhabdomys pumilio (assembly GCA_030674055.1). Taxonomy (NCBI): domain Eukaryota; kingdom Metazoa; phylum Chordata; class Mammalia; order Rodentia; family Muridae; genus Rhabdomys; species Rhabdomys pumilio. Next base: position 8,325,141 of record JANHMN010000022.1, on the reverse strand, counting down.
AACAATGAAGTTCTTTGGCTCTATACAAAAAGCTGGCAGACTTCTGTTCTCTAACATCTGCTCGGTACAGACTGATCTTTCCCGACTGACTACAGTCCTAACCTGGGAGCAAGTCATTCTGCCCCACCAACCATCAGAATGCTGCCACTTCTTCCAACTCTGAGCCACTCAAAGGAAAAAAAAAAACAAAACATTTCTAAAATCAGTGCATACAAGCAGCATCCAGTAAGGGAATGTTCAGTGGGTACCGACAGTTTCCACTCACCCACAATGACTGGAAGGAACTGCTTAAATCCACTGGAACCTTTACAGCAAACACACATGCAGATAAGTCAGTCTCTCCACTCTATCCTTGGGCTTGTTGTGGGGAATGGATGGCAAGATGGCACCAGGGAAAGCTGAGTAGATGAGACCAGTGACAAAAGAGATGGAACTGGGATGGAGAAGACATGGTGGCACATGTCCATAATCCCAGAACTTGGATGGTAGAGGCAGGAAGATAAGGAGGTCAGAGCCAGACTGGGCTACATGATGGGGCTTATAAGACCATGAAGGGAGAAGTCTGGCACAGGAAGTAGCAGAAGGAAGGGCCAGAGGGGTTCTGGAAGTCCCCAGCAGCAAGAATATTAACCTGCTTCCATTCTGGACAGTGTTAGGCTCCCATGTACTCATGAAAAGTCTCCGTTTTCAGCGGCAACTCTGTTCTCTGCCTGTCCGAGTTCATTGAGAAACTGACCAACCAGCTGCGGACAATCCAGTCCTATGCCATTTCAGTCACACTACAGCTGAGTATCAAGTAGCACGTGATGGCCTGGCACAAGGCCACCACAGAGATGGAAAAGATCTCCTTACCAAGTCTTACTAACGTGTCTGATATTGTACACAGATACCTAGGGCTAATTATTCCCCAAATCTCAGAGGTTTCATAACCTCCATTGTATAAAGGTGTGAGTCAGGCAATTTTCCTAGAGAGCAGGAAGCAGCTGAGGTGACATTCCCCAGGGGTCTACTTCCTCTGTATCTCCCTAGCTTCTAATAAACAGATGAAGAAATGCTAATGACTGCCATGTGAAGGAAGAGTCGCACGAAAGAATGAGTTCCCAGTCTCTCTAGGGCTCAAGCACAGGGCCTCGAGACAATGAAGCCAACTGATGCAGAGGATGAGAGGCGATGCAGGCGCTGCCTCACAGTAGCCCCTACCTGCTTCTCCAGCTGTGCCTGCAGCTGGCGGATGAGCTCATCCTTGCCTTGCACGGCTTTCAGCAATTCTTGGTACTTCTGGTGCAAGCTACCTGTGGAGTCCACACTCTTCAGATTGGACAGTTTTATCTTCTCTTCCATCACACCCACCTGAAAAGTACCAACAAGCGCTCATAAGGTCTCAGATCACTCATGAACTACGTGCAATGGCTAATACAACATGAAATAGGCTAACCCCTTGACACTCCAGGGGAATCTGGGCCAATTAATGAAATGACTAGTGATACTTTAATCTGAGCCAAAGAAGAAACTAACAACTGAGAACTCATTTTGGCTACTCTGGAAAGACCAGTTACATCAGGGGCTGAGCATCTGGCTTCAGGAAGGCATCTGCTCCCACCTCACTAGGGCAGAGATACTTGCACTCACGGGACATCCATGCGCTTCCTCATATTTCCTAACCCTCTTAGAGTTAGACAGAGCCATGTCATTCATCTAACCAAAGGGCTGTAAGTAGAAACAACACATACTTCAGGCTTCAAGTATTTAAAGTTTTGTTGTTTTGAGACAGGGTCCTACTCTGTAACCCTGAATGACCTTAAACTAGTTGTATTGTTCTGAAGTATTTAAACATCTGGTTTATGGGTACCCAGTAAATTCTCTCCAATAGCAACCAAGAAGGCTGTGCGTTCCAGGCAGGAGTGTTCATTTACTGACACTGTAACATGACAGTGTAACCTACACATGTGTTGTGCTGTCCTGGGATGCATGTATACTCCATAGATTGTACATACCCGTGTAAGATCCAGCTAAAAAGACAATGGAAACTCTTTTAGTCTGGAATCCTGAATGACAAGGGAAGCCAGATGGGTGAGTACCAGTCATGAGGGCATGATAAACACAGACTGCAGTTTCAATTTGTCCCTCAGCACAGTGAAGCCAGTTTAGACTAATATACCCATTCACTACACTGAGTCTCCTTCATTAGCCCAGAAAGCTCCTAGTACCTTGATGTGTTTGAGCCCCACTGTGACTGCAGGTTCTTCTTAAGAATGTGCCCATGTGACCCTCATGCAGAGTTACCTGAGTTTCTGCATTTTCAGCTCTCTGCTCAGCCTCCAGCAGCCTCTGCTCCAGCTCCTGCATCTGTTCAACAAAGGGAGGAGAGATATTGGTACCAGGTCCTGGTGATGAAAGTGGTATCAGGGCACACACATGCACAGATCCCACACCCAGGTCAGACTTCAACTGCCTGTGTAAATGGCTCCGGGGCATCAGGCTAGAGATTTTTTATGGCAATTCTCAGTAGATGAAGTGTCATGGTTGCTGTCATGGACAAAAAGCCACTGTGTAGAATAGCAGGTCACTGCCATTTTTCCAGAACACCGCTGCCCCAACCCTGCTTTGGTCTCCTCTCTCTTGTGCCTCTTTTTTTCTCTGCACTGGGTGATGGATAGGTCATGCTGCTGTCTGCCCGTGTGCCAGCACAGACCATGCTTCCATATGTGTCCACGTTCTGCCACCGTAAGGGAATGCTCCCTCCACCCCACGTATCTGACCAGCTGGGAAATGGCATTCGTGAGCATCCTCTTACTTGATTTCACTAATTTTAAAGAAATAGAAAAAGGCCAAATACGGTAGTGCACACCTTTAGTCCCAGCACTTGGGAGGCAGAGGCAGGTGCATTTCTGTGAGTTCATGGACAGTCTGGTCTACATATCGAATTCCAGGGCAGTTAGAGCTGCACAGTAAGATTGTGGGGGGATGGGAGTAGGAAACAAACAAAAAAGATACTCAAGCATTTGTATGTTTGTGTTTGTGTTGGGGATCAAAGGAAACTTAGGGGTACGATGATCCACCCACTCCTACATAAAAAAGGATGCTGGCTAAGTAGGTAAAAGCATTTACTGGGTAAGCATTTGCTGACAACCTGAATTCTGTCTCTGCAAACAGATGCGGTGGTTTGAATCTGTAATCCCAGCACTTCTCCCACAAGATAGGGTCCAATAAGAGGCAGAGACAGGCCTGGCCAGTAATGAGCCAGCTAGTGCAGAGAGAGAAAGAAGGGCAAGAGACAAATCCTGAAGGATGTACTCTAAACGCACACACACACACATACACACACACACACACACACACACACACACACACATACACACACACACACACACACACACACACAGAGATACACAGAAACATAGACACTCTCACACACATAAAATAATAAAATTTATTTTTAAAATTCTATCTTGCACAGGGCATAGCAGTGTACACTTGCAATAACATTCCTGAGAGGTGGAGACAGAAAGATAAAGAATCCAAGACTAGGGCTGGAGAGATGGCTCCGTGTTTAAGAGCACTGTGTGCTCTTCCAGAGGTCCTGAGTTCGATTCCCAGCAACCACATGGTGGCTCACAACCATCTCCAGCGGGATCTGATTCTCTCTTCTGGCAGGCAGGTGTACGTGCAGATAGAGCACTCACAAACAAAATAAATACATCTTTTAAAAAAAAATCCAAGACTAACTAGCACAAACAAAATTCTTGACAGCTTGGGCTAAATAAGTAAGTAAATAAATAAATAAATAAATAAGCAAATCAAAACAAACAAACAACAAAATATATACTGGGCCAGCTATCTGGCTCAGCAGATGGAGGATACTTGCTGTGCAAGCCTGGTGATCTGAGCTCAGCTCTGAAACCATGTAAAGGTAGAGAGAAGGAGAGAGTTGGCGCCACAAAGTTGTCCTCTAACCTCCACACATGGGCCATGTCATGTGCACCTACCAAACACATCACATAATTTAAAAAACAAAACCACCTATCTACCTACCTACCTACCTACCTACCTACCTACCTACCTACCTACTTTGCTGGCTGGAGGTATAGTCAGTGGCAAAGCTCTTGCCTAGCATGTACTTACATGGAACTTACACAGAGATCTGGCTGCTTCTGCCTCCTGGGTGCTGGGGTTAAAGGCTAATTCTGAAATCTTATGCAGGGGCTCTTCAGGGACAATCTCTAAGCTGCAGCCTAAGGGACAGGTCATGGTCAACAGGACACCCCTTTGCAGCCACCACAAGCTCACAGCTTATCGTGGAGGATAGGTTTTCCCTCAGCTGGCACACCTCTGTGTGCTGTATGAACCACTTACCATTAATTCATGTCAAAGGTCCTGTGCCTTCTCTGAGATGGTGCCAGCTGCTTCTTCTCCCTCCTGTCCCAGGGCAACACACCTACATTGTTCATTCCCGTGAGGTACACCTCACCCTTCTCTTTGTGGCTGGGTAGCCCCAGAGCCCTTCCCTTTCCAAACTCCGGCCCTCACCCCACTGTTCACTGAGGACTTGACTTCTCCAGAAATTTAACTTTGTCTCCCTTGGCTTGATGTTTATGAGACAGTAAACAATTCCCTGAGTCTTTTCACAGGCAGACCTCAGCTACAGTTCTGCTTTCCTTGAGCAAAGGCGAGAAGGGAAGTAGAGAAGCTGTGCTGTTGTGGGCCAGAGACCGTCACAAAGAGCTGCAGATCATGTCTGAGGCCCCAAGGGTCTCTCTTCTGAGGCTGCCTTCCCTTGGATCAAGAAAAGCACAGCTACTTTCAGTAGCCACTGCATCTGGGGAGCAGTTGGAGGATGCTCCTCCAGAAGTCCAGGTAAAACTCTTAAATCGTCCCCACAGGTCTCCCAACAGGTGAGAAGGACCAAGGGCGTGTGCACTTCCTCCCTTCACCCTCTACTGAATTGAGTCATCACAAACAAATTACTCAGCTCAAGCTAGGAGAGAGGGCTGCTTGTGCCAGACTCATTTAGGTCAAACGACATGGTCCTAGGCCAGTGCTCCCTGGCCCCCAGCCAGTTTCACACTGCACAGAACAGTTCTGCAGGGATAGAGGTAGCTGACCCACCCATACAAATCTTCCAGATGGCCGGAGGGAGGGCTGAATGGTAGACAGTGGGTGCTGACCAACTCAATATTAAATAATTGTCACTTCAGCTCTGGGCAGGTTAAATCTCTTGAGATTCTGAAACCTGGAAGCAAGACTGAGGCCAGGGAGCTGCACAGAAGTACAAGCCTCGCAGCTCTGCCCCACGGCTGCTGATGGTCCTCTGTTGCCAACCCTCCCGTGATTAACTTTTCAGGACACTTGGCGCTCTAGAGAACTTTGCACTCACTCACTTCTATGCTTCTTTTGGGGTGAGGAGGACGTCCTAAAACTAGCTTCCGAACACTGGATGATTTTTAAATATATAGAACTTCTTGTTTTGCCCTTTATTGAAAGATTTATTGTTTGTGTGAATGTATGAGTGGCTTAAATACATGTGTATGCACAACACATGAGTGCTTGGTGCTGTGGAAATCAGAAGAGGGCGTCAGATCTCCTGGGTCTGGAGTTACAGGCAGTTATAAGCTGCCAGATATATATACTGGGAACCGAATTCAGGTTCTCTGCAAGAGTAGCAAGTGCTCTTAACCCTGGAACCATCTCTCCAGTCCTCCTCTTTTTTAAAAGGAACTTTTGAGGGGTTGGAGATATAGCTCAGCTGTTAAAAGCATTCACCACTCTTGCAGAGGACCTGGGTTTGATTCTCAGCACCCACATGGTGGCTCACAACTGTCTATAACTCCAGTTCCAGGGGATCCAAAGTCCTCTTCTAACCTCTGCGGGTGCATACATACATGTAGGCAAAACACTCACACATATAAATATAAAGTGAAATAAATTTTAAAAGAACTTTTATTTTGGTTCATGAGACTGAGACTCTACCTATGTAGTCCAGGCCATCCTCAAACTCACGATCTTCCTGCCTCAGCCTCCTGAGTGCTGAGATTAAAGGCCGTGTGAACCACTACTCAGCCTTTGACAGGAGAGAAGCATCATGGCCATCTGTGTATCTTCTGCTGTACTCAACGGTTACCAATACTGGCCTGAATGAAGAGAAATTTTAAATGTTTGTTTTTATGAAGACAGATTTTCTGCACTGCTGCTGGAGTGCTTGCTCGAAGGTGTCGTCATGCTGACACATTACTTCTTAAGTTTAAACTCTCCTTTCACTGATGCCACTGCTTCTCCACACCTCCATGAGGCACACCTGGAGCTGTGACCTCGATGGGAAGGCCACTCTGCATCTGGGTTCCCTTCCTCCTCTCAGAGGGTTCCCTAAGACCATGTCCTCAGCTGTCCTTTTGTGTGTGGGTCTCTCCTGACGTGCCAGCCAAGGCGGTGTCAGGTTTATGCAGCTGTCAAGGATTCACGTTCGGCAGCTACAGTTACGACTCATAAGCTCCCTAGGACTTGGCTGTAGCAATCTGATGAAAAGCACTTGGCACCAACCTGGTATTCAACTCCTCATGTCCACAGCAACTTGTGACACACGGCAGCACCGTGAAATACCAACCCCACAGCAGTGGAGTAGCAGGCACTCTCCTACACCCAGTACTGCCTTGCAAGAGTAACCTGAGCTAACACCTGAGCGGAGACCTGGGTCTCGACTGTCCCTCTGACAAGGGGGCTCAAGCCAGGTGTGGGAGTGTACTTAGGAAGTGGTGGCAGAAGTTCAAGGTTATCCTTGGCTACTTAGAAGTTGAAAGCCAGCCTGGGCTTTGTGAGACTGTCTCAAAACAACAACAAAATCCTCCAAAAGCTGGGGGTGTAACTCAGAAAAATAAAGCATTGCTTACCATGTTCAAAGCCCTGGCCTGATTCCTGACACCCCAAAGTTCCTGCCCAACATTCTTACCACAACCTTTTACACACCTGACAAAACAGTACAGGTAGAAGCAAAGGTTGGAGGGCATAGTTGATGTCCTCAGTGTGGCTTTAGAATACTACAACAGTCTCCTGAGTGCTGTGATCACAGGTAGATTTAGCGCCTGACTAGACTGTTTCCTACTTTTCACATACCAGTGCTACTATATGTATTTCCTATATGTCACTTATGACTGATAAATTTAGATTTATTTCTACCGATGCATTTTTGTCCCTTCTGTAGTCTTCTCTCCTTTGGTTTGTTTTTTTGAGCCAAGATTTCATGTAGCCCAACCTGACCTTGCTGTGATCCTTCTGCCAGGAAATCGGGAGGTGAATCCCTCCCGAGTGCTGGGGTTACAGGCATCCTCTACCATGCCTGGCTTATAGTCCCCTCTTTTGGACTTCCTTCCCTATGTACCATCTGTATCCAGGAGACTTTCTTCACTCCATTTCCTCACTGTAGTGATCTCAGTTAGCGTATAACTTATTTTTACTCATTATCACTTTTATTATTCTAGACTCAAAGCTGATTACTGAACCGGTAACTCGGTGGTAGAGTGTTTGTATAGCATGTATGAGGTCCTGGGTTCCATCCCTAGTACATGAGAAGGCAGGGGGAAGGACAGAGAAACAGCTGGTTTTTATGTGATAGGTTCTCTCCTCTGCAAAATAATACACCCAACTTGTAGCTGAGCACATGGCTGTTGAGAATAAAGACATTTCTCAGCCTTCTTTGATGCTGAGTATGACCGTGTGTCTAAGATTTGACCAGTGGGGTCTGGGCAGCAGGAACACAAGCAAGCTCTGGACCATACACTTAGAAGGAGAGGGTGGGACCACGGGCAGCAGAGTGAACCATCTTCCAGCTCGGGGCTGGACTGCTTCTGTCTGGGAAATTACACATGACAGACACAAGCATGTGTCTGTCTAAGCCGATGTTTGGTTCTGACAGCAGACACACTGTTAAGTAACTAAAAACAGAAGACGGAGATGTTTAAGCTTTGTATCCTGTTCTCATTCCTTTTGTTCTCTGAATCTGTGGCTTCACCTCTCTTCTCAAGCTTGGAATGTTTGTAGGCATTTGCTTTTCAAATAATCCCTCTCCTCCATGCTCTTCTCCATGGTTGTTAGGGAGTGTGATTTGGAATAGGCAGGTTCCCAGCATCCTGTATTCACATTCTGCTCTATCGTGTGTGTGTGTGTGTGTGTGTGTGTGTGTGTGTGTGTGTGTGTGTG
>JANHMN010000022.1:8287106-8298938 GCA_030674055.1 Rhabdomys pumilio | reverse complement strand
ACACACACACACACACACACACACACACACACACACACACACACACACGTACACACGTACACACGTTGCCTTTCCCAATTCTGTAGACTGAACAGAAACAAAACACCGCTGGGTTTAGAATATTCACTCCGAGCACTCACAAAGAAAAATCCCCAGCCCCACCCCAGGTTTAAATCTGTATCTGGGGGTGGGAAAGGAGAGGGGAATTGCCCAAGGAGCAAACCTCCTCAGGCATTCTCATGCAGGAGTTTGAAAGCTCAGGCACTTAGGAAGGCAATTAAATTGGGTGGGTGGGACTCCAACTGCTTTTATAGGCAGGACCTCTGGGTTTTGTGAAGGGGAATCATCCATACACTTTGAATATGCCCGTGGCAATCATGAGCATAATATGAATTTCGAATACAGAGAGCTAACAATGGACACTAAATCTGTCTCCCTTTTTGGCAGATCACCCCTACCCAAATACAACTATTGTCAAAATGTATATTGTGTATATGCATATTCAAACATGTATGTGTGTATTCACATGCATTTGTCTATATTCATATATATGTATTTACAATCATCTTTTAACACTAATTAAGCAGCCCTTCTTTTCACTTTCCTCGCTTCTAGATGGGATCACATCATGTATCTCCCTGGCTGGTCTATAACCCACATTGTAGATCAGCCTGACTTTGAACTCATGGAGGTCCTGCCTCCAGAGTGCCAAGACTAACTAAAGATGTGTGCCACCACAGGCAGCTTGCTTTTTACTCCTGACATTATCTAATTGTTGACACTAAGTATGATGTATTTTAAAACTTACATATATAATAACAAATATTCAGACTTTAGATGTTAGCTTGTTGTCACTGAAGGGTAAAGCACCCGAGGTGGGAAGAATGTCACTGTGGGTGGGCCTTGGCTTCAAGGATCCCTTAGGGTACCTTTGGGATATGAGGATGAAATCCAGTCTGAACCAATTTGGACCCTTGGTGGCAGTAGAGTTCTCCTATTAGCAGCAATGGAACATGAGCAGAGGCCACTGACAAATGGCCATGTACCAGCAAGCGGGCACAAAATAGTCACCTACCCTACTTAAAGGCAGGCTAACAGTTGGCTTTATCTGATTCATTCAAAGGCAGCAGGGCCCAGCTAATCTTCCTGGTTGATTCTATGTCTTGAAAACCACTTATTCACCGAGGAAAGATTAGTTCTCTCAAGCACATTAAGACCTAGTTAGTGCTGGGTATATATTTTGATGGCCTTTGAAGTCTTTATGTAACCAAGCTCTGGAGTGCAGATTCATGACTAGACCGTTTCAGATGCTAACCTCACTTCTGGGATAGAGGAGTCTGTTTGTATACACAGCATTGTATATGCTGTGGTTGTATATGCTGAGGTTGGAATGGTGACTAAATCCATACAGAGTCAGTATAATAATATTTTAGTCTGGTCCCAGGTTCCTGGACAGCACTGTAGGAAAGAAGGGGAACCTGAGAGACTTCAGTTCAAGTCCCCACTTTGTCACTTTAGTGGTCATGTGACTTTCCAGAAGTTGCTAGATTCTCTGGGTTAGTTCTTCCTTTGTAAAGTGTTGTTAGTAATAAATTCTTTAGGAAGAATTAGTGGAGGGAGGGGCTGGAGACATGTCTCCCAGGTCAAAAGTACCTGAATTCAGTACCCATCACCCACATTCTCTGGTGGCTCATAACTGCCTGAAACTCCAGCTTTGGGAGATCTAACACCCTTTTCTGACCTCCTTAGGCACCCATACACATGGCATACACATGCAGACATAAACATACATACACATAAATAGAAATTAAAAATAAATCTGAAAGAATTAAATGAGATAATATGGTAGCTGACATTTAGCAGGAGACCTATATATGGCAGCTCTTGCTATTTGATCTTTGAACACATATTTTCTGGAGGTCAAATGTTTCTCAGACACTCAAATAAAGTCTGGAGCAGGAGAATATAAAGATGGCCAAGACCTGCTATCTGCTCTTAAAGAGCTCTTTTGTTACAGGACTGCAACTCCTGTCTCTCCTGGATGGAGAAACAGGAGAAACTCTAGAACTTTAGAATTACAGAGTGATTAGCAAGTCATGTTCTCATGAGACTGCCTGTTTTCTCTGAGCAGGTCCTGCGCTGCAAAGAACCAGGGCCCCTCGATTCACTTAAACCTTCTCGAATCAAAGCAGCTTTCCTTCTGCCTGCTTCTTTTAGAAGAAAAACAGAGATAGAAGAGCAGAGAAGAAAGAAGGGAGGAACCCAGATTTCTAGGAATGGGGAAGTAGGGATAGTCCTAGTCTAATCTATGCCTCATAGCCAGGGGTAGAGCAGGGTAGTCCTGAGGGAAGTCAAGAGGTCATTTGCTACAGTTAGGGCAGTTCTGGAGTTGAGCCAAGAATGGGGTTAGCATCTTAAAGTGGCCTAGACAGGCAGTGATTGGGCAGAGAAGTGTCTGATGGAAGACCTAGAGAAGCAGGAGTGGAGAGTGAGGAGGAATGAATGAATGAGTGAATGAATGAATGAATGAATGAATGTTGAAGACAGATGAGCAAAAGGTGTCCCAACTTCCAGTATTCCCTGTTCTCTCATCTGCTCATCTAGCTGCTCACCAATACATATGTCTTAACTACCTACAGTTGTCTAAGTATTATGTTAAGAAGACAGACTTTAGAGCTTCATACCTACCCTACACTCTTGGCTGTTCCCAGAGGAGTACACAGGACGGACCTGATTCAGTGACCACATATAGCTATATGATCTGTGGAGTCAGAGGGAGCCAGACAGAGGATGGGGAAGTCGGGCCTTTTCCTCTGCAGAACAGGACTCCATTATTTCCTAAAATGGTATTTAAAAGGTGGAGATCAAAGGCCTGCCCTAGTGTCTGGCATATTATAAGCAAGTAGGAATTGTTATTCAATAAAAAGCAATCCTGAAAGAATAAAGGCAGAAAAGACTGCCACGGTGCTGAACAAGACAGAAAGGGATGGATAGGGACTCTGGCCAAGGAAGACTCTGATGAGTGGATAGACAGATTTCCAATTTGACTTCACATTATAACACCCTGAGAGCGTTAATTAAAACCATAGATTCCAGGTCCCACCCATGATCTTTTGAATCAGCAGAACTGGGGGCGAATAGGATGCTGTGTTTTCTCTTTCTTAGGACTCGTCGGGTGTCTGTATCGACTAGTAGACTAGACATCATATTCTGACATTTTTTGTGATTGCCTCAGAGAATAGCAGCCCCAGATGGAAACACAGGGTAGAACGGATATAATTACAACATTATGTCAATGCAAAATGATCTGCCCAGTGCAGCTGTGGGCAAGAAGGAGCCAGGCAGGGGCGGCTCAGTGTGATGAGAACAGAAGAAAAAAGAAGCTGAGCTGTGGGCTGTAGAAAATGAGGACCAGGGAAATGTAGCCAGTTCTGGATCACCACAGAGACTGTTATCCCAGTTCTGCATGGCCTGTTTCTCTATCATCTTTTATCAATGATAAAAACAAATGCCTGCTCATATCAACTCAGAAAGGGATGAGCTGGGCGGGGCGACCTGTTCGAAGTGAGTGGCAGGTTCTCCAGCAGAGAAGCCCCATGGCCTTTGACTTCTTTTCTGTGGTAAATATATGGCAACATCAAACCCATGAGTTTTCAGGTGACAGCATGCAACCCCTGACATCCCAATTCCAGAGTTTAAATTGCAGCTCTTAGCTTAGTTCTGACATTGGGAACTGTTCAGCCCATGACAGAGACAAGCTGAAGAAGTCTCACCCCCTACTTCACCAACGTGGCTCCATCTCAGCTTCCATAAGCTCATCTGAGGTAGAGGTACTAGGGCAAGAGGTCTGGGAAGCCAGGGTTCTGATTTATATGTTCAAGTCATGTCTGCTGCACATCCACGGTAGGCCAGGAAGGGAAATGTGGAGCAGAGGCCAGTCCCCGGCAGCTGGATCTTGAAGGACTTCACCATGATCTCTGGCTGGCCTTCCTCTGAGCCCTTGTTTTCTCCAGTAGGAAGAGCCCTATGGTCTGGTGTGGGGACCTACGAAACACACAGGGCTGTGTGTACTAGTTCTTGCTCACTCGTGATAATCCGAGGACAGTCTCCCCAGGGCTGTGTGTACTAGTTCTTGCTCACTTCTGATAATCCGAGGACAGTCTCCCCAGGTTCTCATGACTCTGTTTATCTGTGAGAACAAGGTGTTTTTGGCTCCCATCCTCAGTGATAGATGATGGGCACTTCAGGAGGGCTAGGATCTGGGAGGAGTACAAAGCTCACTCCTGGCTAGTGTCAGAATGGCCAGCGGGGGAATAAAAGCGGCATCACTAATCATACCTGGGACACAGCCAGCCATTCCAGGGCACTGAGAACAAGAGACTTGCTCTGATGTTCTCATCGGGAAACACATATTTAATGCCAATACTCATAGAGGGGTGAGCATGTTCTTCCAGGCATCTGCTGAGCATTTTATAAAGCATTTGAATAAGAACATTAGGAAGGAAAGGAAAGAAAAAAAATTTCAAAGGAGTGATCTCAGTTCTCACAATTCTATGTGCCTGGAGCTGTTTTAATGTCCATTTTTGTGAGTGAGGCAGACTAAGGTAGCAGATATGCAGTCAAACCGGGACTCAAGCCCTGCTGTGCTTGACTATTCCAAAGAGCATGTCTTTGGTCAGTGCTGGGGCCTATTTCAGGGACTGATAGGTCTGGTTACACTGGTTTAGTTAGAAAAGAGCAGGGTGGCTCTCTCCTTTGTCAGCTCAAGACTTAAGCTGTCACATTTATCCACTTCCTGGACACTCTGTCTGCTGTTCCTAGTGATCAACTCACATCTAACCTTTCTTCCCTCTTCTGGGCATGACCCAGAGGGAAATGAGAGGCTATCTCCCAGTGCCATCTAGTGGCCACGGTGACCTGTTTGTTTTCCCAAAGGACCCAGAGATCCAGCATTCTGACTCCCAGACATGCCAAGGGTGAGATCAGTTCTCTTTTGGTTTGACCACTGTGTGATTTGATCAACCTTCAAACATAGACATTTAGTGGAGGTGTGATCGCCACTTAAAATGAAGATTTTCTTTTTTTTTTTTAAAGAAAGGGTCCCATGTAAACCAGGTTGGGCTCAAAAATCGCTGTGTAGCCGAGAATGACTTTGGACTTGTTATCTTGCTTGTACCTCCTGAGCGCTACCTCAGTTGTGTGGTACTGGAGACTGAATCCAGGGCTTCGGCACGCTAAAAAGGCACTTTACCAACCCAGCCACATCCTTAACCCGAAGTGAAGACTTTCAACTCTCTACACTACATTCCTATTCTTCTCCTTTGTTTTTCTACAGATCAAGGGATTGAACAAGCAGCCTAGAACACTTATTCTAGGTGAGACCCAGCTCCTTCTATTCAACGTTATGTAATCTCAGAGGAGCAGGAAAACCCTGTGATATTAAAACACTAAAGGTAAGGCTGGGGGTGCAATTCCATGGTAAAGCACTTGCTTAGTATATGGCAGGGACTGGGCTCAAACTCCAGCACTGGCTGTCAGGGAGAGGGCATATTTCCCGCTGGGAAATATGGAAAATGCCTTCTCTCCCTCAGCTGCACATTTAAGGGCCACCTTTACTCGTCTAGCAATAAATTATGGGGTACAGAGTTGGGATGAGAGTTCTCAGCTTCATGCCTCTGGAGACATGGACAAAAATGAGCATTTTGGGGGGGGGGGGGGTTTCAGGGAAGGGGATTGTCTTAATTAGGGCTTTACTGCTGTGTACAGACACCATGACCAAGGCAACTCTTGTAAAGACAACATTTAATTGGGGCTGGCTTACAGGTTCAGAAGTTCAGCCCATTATCATCAAGGTGGAGACATGGCAATGTACAGATAGGCATGGTACAAGCAGAGCTGAGGGTTCTACATCGTCATCTGAAGGCTGCTAGCAGAATACTGACTTCCAGGCAGCTAGGATGAGGGTCTTAAAGTTTATGCCCACAGTGACGTACCTATTCCAACAGGGCCCATACCTTCTAAAAGCGCCACGTCCTGGGGCCTAGCATATACAAACCATCACAGACATGGACAATGTACCTTTTAAAAAGGATTTGGGGGCTGGAGAGATGGCTCAGTTGTTAAGAGTGCAGACCTTTCTCAAAGAGGACCCAAGTTCAGTTCCCAGCACCCACATTGGGTGGCTCACAAGCACTTGTGGTTTCAGCTCCAGAGTGATCTGATACCTGTTGCCTGCACAGGCACCTATATGCATACCTACACACACACACACACACACACACACACACACACACACACACACACAAACACACACTTGAAAATAAATCTTTAAAACTTTTTTTAAAAAAACTTAAACATGGCCAGGCAGTGGTGGTGCACGCCTTTAATCCCAGCACTTGCAAGTCAGAGGCAGGCAGATTTCTGAGTTCAAGGCCAGCCTGATCTACAGAGTGAGTTCCAGGACAGTCAGGGCTATACAGAGAAACCCTGTCTTGAAAAACCAAAAAACAAACAAACAAACAAACAAACAAACAAACTTAAACATGGAATTTCCAAATGTCTAGGCTCTGAACATCTTAGTTCAGGTCCAGAGAGAAGCCACTGCTTCCCTTTCGAGGCAGCCCAATCAGAGAAATCAGGTAGATGGCACACAGACTTCAGACTTACAGAGGGAGGGTGTAGGTGGAGCAGAACAATTTCCTAGGATGGCACTGCTCTTGGGGTGACCCCAAGTCTGTTGCTCCTTTCAAGCACTCTTTGTTCCATTGGGAAAACACTCAGGTGGCTTCTGGAACGTTCTGATCCTGAAAGCACAGGCTTCCTGGACATAGAGTTCATACTTTTATAGACCCAGGCTCTCCAGAACAAAAGACACTCTTGCAAAAGTTGTGATTCACTTGAGAAGTGAAATTTTCAGTGTTGAAATAAGTCCACTGTGATGCTGAAAATAAGGTTCCCAAAATACATTTGCCACTCATGCCGCCAGTCAAAAAGTAATGTACATGTGTGGTCATGAATATAAGACCAGGAGCTTTATAAAAGGAAGATGACAGTTTTCCCTAGAGTCTTTACCCCAAACCTCTGCTTCTGCTGATGTTAGAGTCTGTAGTGGCAGAGAAAAAGCATAGTCGTAATAGGAAGAGCTGAGAATTTGTGTCTCAAAACTGCAAGCAGGAGGCAGAGAACACATGAATGGCATGAGTCTTTGAAAACTCAAAGCCCACCACCAGAGTGACACACCTTCTCCAACAAGACCTCCTTACCCTTCCCAAACAGTTCTACCTGAGGACCAAGTATTCAAACATCCGAGCCTACAGGGGTCATTCTCATTCAAACCACCACATCAGGTTGAGAGAAGAATGAGAGATATTCTCAGGATTTATAACAGTGATAAGAACAAAATAAAGAGAGGGGGAAGGAGGCAAACCTTTCATTGGGGCCTAGTAAATAAGCATTATTATAGTGATTCAACTACAAAATAAACACCATATTGTATTAAACTCTAAGGTAATGGATGATATTTATTGATATGAATATATAGTCATTACTTGATGTCATGTAAAACAACTTTTTAAAAAGTATATAAACAAGAAAAAGAAGAATGGCTCGCAGTTTGGAATGTTTATTGCTCTAGTAGAGGACCAGAGTTCAATTCCCAGCACCCATATGATGGCTATAAACATTATAATTCCAGTTCCTGGGAATCTAGCACCCTCTTCTGACCTCTCAGGGTACTGGGTATGCATGTGGTGCATAGACATTCACGCAGGAAAAATATTCATGCACAAGAAATAAAGTAAATAGGTGTAAAAACTTGTTTTAAAAGGGAAAGAATGCCGGGCGGTGGTGGGGCACGCCTGCCTTTAATCCCAGCACTTGGGAGGCAGAGGCAGGCGGATTTCTGAGTTCGAGGCCAGCCTGGTCTACCAAGTGAGTTCCAGGACAGCCAAGGCTATACAGAGAAACCCTGTCTCGAAAAACCAAAAAAAAAAAAAAAAAAAAAAAAAAAAAAAAAAAAAAAAAAAAAAAAGGGGAAAGAACATGGAATTGGGTTAGTGGGAAGGAGAGAGAGGATCTGGGAGGAGCTGGGGAGGGGAACAAATACTGTCAGAATATAGTGTATGAGATTCCCAAAGAGCTAGATTAAAACATTTTGAATACAAAGTATATAAACATACTTTGTATTAAATCAACAAAAAGCATATGAAGTATGTAGAATATGATTTATAAGCATATATGAAAGATCTCCCCCACCCTACCCACACACACAAAATGATTTTTCTTTGGATAAAGAAATTCAGTATGTTTTCTTTTTAGTTTCTGCCTTGTTCTTTTCTATATTGTTCAAACATTTTTACAAGAAGCATGAATCATTTTCTAATAAAAGCTCCTAAGATGTTTAAAAAGTATTGATCTTATGAGGAAGGGAGAAAGCTGAGATTAGGGGAAGTTGACAACCAATTCAATAAAGCCGCAGTTCTCTGTCCAAAAGAAAATATGGCCCCATCCCTCAGATAGTGCCAGCCCTTTAGAACTCATCTCCAGCTGGATAAGATACTGGACAGGAACATGGCAGCAGGGATCTGGGGGGTGGGGGGGTTAGGAATCAATTGTAGGTCAGAGGAGACTCACATGCCTCTATTATTGTGTGGCTCCCCTATTATGTCTTCAAAGCAATTAAACTATGACCACAAGAGCATTACCGGGTTCCTATTATACACTTTGTTCTTGTGGTCTGGCCGTTGCCCAAGTATTAAAGAAGCAGACACAAGTCTAGGGACAGAGTTACATTGGGCTTTTATTTCTAATCCAAGCCCATCTCACATCCTACCAGTGAAAGGCTGTTTTCAGCTTCTTTCTGCACTCGAGAAAAGAAGGAAGCTTGTGCTGGGTGGGTGGGTGTGGCCCAGAGGCCTGGCCTAAAGAATTCAGGGGAGAAGCATAGCTAGAAGTTGGAGGAGGAAGTCCTGACCCATCTCCCTTCTGTCCCTTCTCACCCGTCCATAACCACCCATACTCATCTGTACTCCTAACTGTCCTCCCTGCCCCCCATTTCCTCATGGTCCTTCTTTGACCTTAGTGCTGGGGTACAGTCAAGCTCCATTGGCAGTTACAGTAGGGATTGGCACCTATAAGGTCTATGTATGCCGAGAACGTGATTTAGATTTAAACGGTGGAAAATGAAGAAAGTGATGAACTGTTAACAGTCTCTCTTACATCCTACGATAAACGAAGTCTCATCACAAGCCATTGAGCAAGGCATTTGTTTTGCTGTTTTGTTTTGAAACAGAGTTTTATGTAACCTAGGCCGACTCTAGTCTGGTATGTCTCCAGGGCTGGTTTTGAATTCCTTTTTTTAAAAAAATCTTTTTAATGATGTTTTTTTTTGTATGTGTAATAGGCATGTGTGTGCATTTTTGTATGTGTAGGTACAGGTACACACATGCCATAGAGCACGTGTGTAGGGCAGGGGACAGACTTTGGGCTTGAGATAGGAGCTCTCGGCTGCTGAAGTAGCTTGGGTAGCTAGCCGTGAAGCTTCTGGAGGCTCTCCTGTCTCTGCTTCCTGTTTCCTATGGGGCCCTCTGGGATTACTGTTCTGAAGACCCAAACCAGCTCATTAGGTTTATGTGTAGCAGGCGAGTAGAGTTTTGTTACTGTTGTTTGGGTTTTGTTTTGGTGCCTTTTTTTCCCCTTCATGAGCTAGCTCCCAGCGCTGGCCTTGACCTTTACCATCCTGTCTCCACCCAGGATTACAAGCATTCATCCTCACACCGTGATAGTTTCTGCTTTTTGAGGCAGGACCTCCCCCTGAAGACAAGGATGCCCTCACACCAAAGGTGATTGATTCTCTTGCCTCCACTCCCAAATTCGGAGTTACAGGAGGGTACCACGCTGGGTTGCAGTTCCCTTTCTAGGATGTCTTCTAGACACATATCCATTATGAAAGGCTCTCCCCTCTGTGCTCTTCCTCTGAGTCACTGGAAACTGTTGGACTTTTAGCAGAAAGCGGCTAGATCAACTTTGCAGCCATCTCAGCCATATACCCTGATAAGAGATTTGATTTTCAGCAGCCTACAACAGCTGAGCACACTCTGACAAACATCTTGTTTATCCCACATAGCTTGTTTTGCTGTTTAGTGACCCCAGCTGCATAGTGCACGTGGTAAAATGTCTTCACCTGTGTTCTCCTGCGTGTGCTTATAAATACCCAGGATTTCCTTGCAATAGGGGGGAATAAAGGAGTAACCAGACTTGACTATACACTCTGGTTTGTCTCCATTCTTGTCTCTTGCCCCTCCATCTCTACTCTCTCTCTCTCTTGACCAGAGCACTTAGCCCCAAGCGTGGGGCAGAGTGGTCCCCAACATAGTGGCCCCCAAGTGAGGGGCAGAACGGAAGGGAGCGGGCCGTTACAGGAAACCCCAAGTTTTCTCCTCCCTAATCCCAGACTTCCCCTTCTTCTATGGGGAAGTCAAACATCTATATATTTGACATTACTGCTCAGGCCTGTAGAGAAGTGGGGGAAATCCTACCAAAGACGATACTGTCCTTTCCCACACCATGACTTTGTGAAGACTATATGTGACCTACACCTAAGATGTGAGCCAGAAAAAGGAGCCATAGTGTTTTGAGGGAGAGGGAGAACATCATTGTGTAGATGCTGGTCAATCGTGAGCACAAACCAGAGAGTTTACTTTGCAAATAAAGTGTGGTAAAGTTACAGCATGCCTATGGAGTCAGCCCTGTGATAGAACACAATAACCCCACGCTCTTTCTTCACTGCACAGAAGGTGGAGATTTTGAAGTGCTCTCTTAGAGCTGGGGTAAGTTACAAACCATCTTGTGGTGGTGTTCTCCCCTGCCATAATGCATAGGTGTAAATATTTGTTACCCGTGGGCTCTAAATCTGTAGCAAAATGTACAATACATTAATGGATGTTGAATAGACATTTCTAGAACCTAGTCCTCAAAACAGCACAGTCTTAAGCAAGACAGAACAGACAGCAAATGTATATTTATTAATCAACTGGCATCTGAAGCTAATGGGCTGTCTTAGCCAAACTAACTTCTTAAGCAAGATAGACTCTGTTGAATCCTGCATCTTTTCCTTAAGGTGACTGAGTTCTAGAAGAGCCAAACAAAAAAAGAGCTGGAGTTTACCTTACTTTCTATGATGCAATCCATGTATCTTGGAGCCCCAGGCCAATCTGCTCTCAACCAGCTCCTAGGGGAAGAATCTCTTGACACAGTTCTCAAAAAAAAAAAAAAAAAAAAAAAAAAATCCCATTCTACCTCATCCCAGGACGTAGAAGAGCTGGTGATCTGGGCTCTGGGCTTGGATGAGATGTCATGATAGAAATTTTTAGCCTATTAATGTTGCCAAGTCCCAAGATACCTTTCTGTAATCGCTATGTCTGGCTGAAGTTTCCCTTTGAACTGATATGGTGAAGTTGGGACAAGCACATAGTGTCCCCTGGGGGGGAGAAGGATTAGACTGCAGCATAAAAGCTTTTAGTTGCAAAGTCCTCTCATAACCAGGCTCCCCTTAACAATACTCCTTTGTCCCTCCTCAGACGATTGCGCTCCCTGTATCCTGGCAAAGGGAGGCACAGAGGGGAGGTGACCAGCTTATAGTTCAGTTTTTAATCTCTGGGGCAGAAGTTCTGTTAAATATGCCTAGCATCTGGATAGACTGCTGGGTCAGAAAGGACAGTAACAGAGTTGGAGGGAAAATTCAGAGAGAGAGAGAGAGAGAGAGACAGAGAGACAGAGAGACAGAGAGACAGAGAGACAGAGAGACAGAGAGACAGAGAGACAGAGAGACAGAGA
>JANHMN010000022.1:8274300-8287096 GCA_030674055.1 Rhabdomys pumilio | reverse complement strand
ACAGAGAGACAGAGAGACAGAGAGACAGAGAGACAGAGAGACAGAGATAGAGACAGAGAGAGGCAAAGACAGAGAGACAAAAAGTCAGAGAGACAGACAGACAGACACACAGTGTTTATGTGTGGTGTGTGTGTGTGTGTGTGTGTGTGTGTGTGTGTGTGTGTGTAATGGAGCTCTCCCATGATTCCTAGGTGTTCAAGTCAACTCTCTCCTCCCCTAGACTTACAGCCTTCCCATTTAAACCCACACTTAGAAGTCTGAAGTGATGCGGTTTCAGTGTGTTCCTATTCTTGTTTTGCATTTTCCCTGTGACATCATGTTTTCTTTAATTATTTGAGACCAGGTTTTATTAGATGCTGGCCATGAATCTGCTGTATAGCCAAGGACCTTGAACTTTTCCTCTTGCCTCCACCTCTCAGAGTCCTGGATTTCCCAGGCAGAGGTTACAAGGCATGTACCACCACTCCCAATTTGTGCCGTGCTGGGGATCAAAGCCAGGGCTTCACTCATGCTAGGCCAATGCTTCATTAACTGGGCTATAGCTCCAGCCTCTTGTGGTTATCTCCTTAGCTTTGACTTGTACTTTCTTAATTTACTGCTAGCCCTCTGAGTCTGCACTAATTTTCAAGGTTGTTATTAATATCTTAATGCTTTGTGGATAATTCACATTAGCATAGATTCACGAGTTACTTATTTTCAGACTCAGCATGTACAGTTATTATTCAGTATATTTTCTTTCTGTTAATAGGAAGAAAGGAAGGATGGAAGGAAGGAAGGAAGGAAGGAAGGAAGGAAGGGAGGGAGGGAGGAAGGAAGGAAGGAAGAGGACATGACTTCTGAATATCCCAAAGTAGCCAAGGGTGAAGGCAAGCCTGTAGTCAATTCCTGAGGCAGGGGGATGCCAGTCTGGGCTACATAGTGAGAGCAACCTTGGTATTCACTGGAAGCAGCTGAAAATTTATGTCCACACCCAAACTTGCACATCATTTATAACACCTTTGTTCTTACATGTTTATTTATTTATTTATCCTCCAAAGGTTGGGAGAGGAACATACCCCCAAAGTAGAAAAATGAATAATTTTTGAGCTCTGTGGAAGTGTACGTCCCTATCCCCATGGTCACCTTGATCATGTCCCCAGATCTTAATGGTTTTTGCTTGTTTGCAGGCTTGTGTTGTTGTTCTTGTTTTGTCTTTTGAGACAGGGTTTCTCTGTGTAGCTCTAGCTGTCCTAGAATTCACTCTGCAGACCATGCTAGCCTCAGACTCACAAAAATCCTCGTGTCTCTGTCTCTCCAGTGCTGGGATTGAAGGTGTATGCTACCACCACTCTGAGCCTAATGCTTTGTATCTGGCTGTGGATTTTTCTCTTTTCATTACTCTGAGACTTTACGAACCTTCAAAAACTTCCTTACTGACTTTTTTGCATTAGCTTGTAGAAATCTACTCATACCAGAGCATAATGAGAAGTGTCTGCCTTTGTGATGCCATCCATGAACTTTCCCTAATAAGGATGATGAGCTTTGACTGACAGCTGTGTATCCTCCAGGTCTATACCAACTTCCTCAAGATAAACAATATTGTTCAACAAGTACTTCAGAACCTCCTGCAGCTCTCTTGAGATTTGACTGTGTCTCCCCTCTCCTCTTATGACTGAGAACCACATGAAGAGCAGGGATGAGCTGACACTGTATCCCTGATAGAAAGGCCCAAATCAATAGCACTCAAAACTCCTAGGAATACAGAATGGTGGACCACTTTAGAGGGCAGTTTGGAGGCTTCTGAGACCACACCTCTGCTCTCTGTGTGATCCAGCACTTAAGATCCTTGGTATCCACCCAAAGCAGCTGAAAATTTATGCCCACACTCAAACCTACACAGCATTTATAGCCCTTTGAACTTATGTGTTTATTTATTTTGAGGCAGGTCTCACTATGTCACCCTGGCTGGTCTGGAACTTTTTTTTTTTTTAACTTTTTTCCTTTTTATTAGATATTTTCTTTATTTACATTTCAAATGTTATCCCCTTTCCAGGTCCCCCCATCCCCCATTCCATCCCCACCCCCCTCCTCTTGCTTCTATGAGGGTGTTCCCCCACCCACCCACTCCTGCCTTCTTTCCCTGGCATTTCCCTATTCTGGGCCATCAAGCCTTCAGAGGACCAAAAGCCTCTCCTCCCATTGATGTCTGACAAGGCCATCCTCTGCTACATATGCGGCTGGAGCCATGAGTTCTTCCATGTGTACACTTTGGTTGGTGGTTTAGTCCCTTGGAGCTCTGGGTGGTGTGGTTGGTTGATATTGTTGTTCTTCCTATGGGGTTGCAAACCCCTTCAGCTCCTTCAGTCTTTTCTCTAACTCCTCCATTGGGGACCCTGTGCTCAGTCCAATGGTTGGCTGTGAGCATCTGCCTCTGTATTTGTGAGGCTCTGGCAGAGCCTCTCAGGAGACAGCTATATCAGGCTCCTGTCAGCATGCACTTTTTGGCATCCCCAATAGTGTCTGGGTTTAGTGACTGTATATGGGATGGATCCCCAGGTGGGGCAGTCTCTGAATGGCCTTTCCTTCAGTCTCTGCTCCACATTTTGTCTCTGTATTTCTTCCTGTGAATATTTTGTTCCCCATTCTAAGAAGGACCGAAGCATTTACACTTTGGTTTTCCTTCTTCTTGAGCTTCATGTGGTCTGTGAATTGTATCTTGGATATTATGAGCTTTTGGGTTAATATTCACTTATCAGTGAGTGCATACTGTGTGTATTCTTTTGTGATTGGGTTACCTCACTCAGGATGATATTTTCTAGTTCTATTCATTTGCCTAAGAATTTCATGCAGTTGGTTTTTTTTTTTTTTTTATAGCTGAGTAGTACTCCATTGTGTAAATGTGTCACATTTTCTGTATGGTCTGGGACTTTCTATGTAGACAAGGCTAGACTCAAACTCACGTGAAACCCTAGTCAAAGAATCCTAAGTGACACAGATCCATTGCCCTTCGTCTCTTTAAGCACCCTTTCTTTCCTATTTGAAGACAAGTTTGTTAGTTGAAAGTAGCGGCTCGTGCCTGTAACCTCAGCCTGTGGAAGGTTGAGGCCAGAGGATTGCTGTGTGTTTGAAACCAGACTGGGCAATGGAGTGGTATTCTGTCTCAGAAAGAAGCTGTTTTTCTCCCCCCTTGGGAGCAGGTGTCGTACAAAATCCCATTTTCAAATGCCAGCCTGTTACTCTGACCAGCTCTCACCAGGAACCATACACCTGCTCCCCCACCACCTAACTTGTTTTCCCAGGAAGCCCATTCAGATACATGTTCTTTCTGTTTCTGCCTCACTTCTCTCCTACTGCACATCCTCCATAGACTGTGTGTTCCTTTCTTGGCCTCCAGGTTCTGTGCCCAGACCAAGCTAGTCTCCACAGAAATTACTCTCTTGAGCCATATCTCTCCTGACTCAAGGTCAGAGGGCAACTGCTAGGGAACTAGTGCTCTCTAACAAGCATAAAGTGATCTTTCGGATTCCCTTCAAAAGTCACCAAGAACATTCCTTATGCTGGAGACAAGAGTAAACCCTATGGGTGGTTTGCTTTATAGGAAAAGCAGACATCCCATGTCCTTCAGAAAGTATGCCTAAGACATTTTAGAGGCTACGTAGATACTTAAAACATTTTCATTTTTGCAACATGATAGTAGAAAGGACGTGTAAAGATAATCTTGACTGTGACAGGCACTTTCCATGACGATGTTATAGGTGCTATTAGGTACTTTGTGCCCGACACTGTGCAAGGCACCTTTAACATATCATCTTATGCACACAACATTCTAGGGTGAGTATTATTGCTGCTATGTCTACTTTGCAGATGAGGAAATAGTCTGAGAAAGATGAGCTGCCTTAAGACATCCAACTAGGATGTGGAGTCTGAGTTCAAATCCAGGTCTGGTGTGCTGCAAAAATTCTAATTAAGACACGTCTCCACCCATTTTTATGTGTGTAAGTGTGGTATGCATGTGTGTATGCACGCTTTTGCATGTTTATGGATGAACCTATTTGCTTGTGCATGTGGAAGCCCCAGGTTGATTTCAGGAATCATTCTCTTCTACTTTATTTACTGAGGCAAAAAGTCTCTCAATCAAACTCAGAGCTCACTTACCTGGCTAGTCTTGAGTGCTGCTTGTTCTGAAGATCCTCTGTGTTAGACTTCTTGGGCTGAAGTTACAGGCAAGTCCCCGTGCTCGTCCAGTGTTTATGTGAATTCCTAGAGATAATATGCTACAGGATTGTGTATGCAAAATATCTGTGTGGCCCACTGCACTACCTCACTGGCTTTTTAAGACAAGAAGAAAAAGGGGCTGATGTTGTCTTGTCTGTACGAATGCTGGGTCTTGGTTTCTCTCAGGGCCCCTCCACCTTTAGTGCATACTTGAGTCACTACAACCATGATTTTATTTATTTATTTATTTATTTATTTATTTATTTATTTATTTATTTTGTTTGCTTGTTTGTTTTTTGAGACAGGGTTTCTCTGTATAGCCTTGGCTGTCCTGGAACTCACTTGGTAGACCAGGCTGGCCTCGAACTCAGAAATCTGCCTGCCTCTGCCTCCCAAGTGCTGGGATTAAAGGCGTGTGCCACCACCGCCCAGCCAGCCATGATTTTATGGTGTTTACCTTCACCTGGGGCTACATCCCCCGTCCTTCCCCACAACCCAGCACACAGGACTCAGCATCCTTTGGGTGGAAAGCCTGGAGACCCACTCATTGCTACAGATGCTATTTTTAGGTTCCCTGCTGCAGCAGACTGCTCTGTCCTGTGTATGACTGATTTTATTTCTCATCTCAGTGCCGGTGGAGAAGATCTTAGTTAGGATGCGTAAGGACCTGAGTTTGAGTTATATTTTGCTTTTACTAGCAGTGTAACCTGGGCAAAACTACACACTCTCTCTCAGATTTGATTTCCTCATTTATGTAATGAGAGATAGAAATAGCTGCCTTGCCCAGAGAGGTCAGCTGTGTAAACTGTTGCTAGGAGGAAGTGATCCCTTTTAAAGAAGGGAGGAAAATCTCGACCGTGTTGTTAAGCCCGAGGGCAAGGTGAACAGAGATCAAATGGTGCTAAGCCCAAGTCTCAGTTGCTGACTCTCTTCCGTTGTACTCGGCCACAGGCATCTTGTTCCAGACTGAGGATGAAAATATTAATATTACATGAAAACATTTTCTTTGACCTCAAAGTTTATTTTTTGCATTCATTTTTTATTGTAAAAAAAAATTCATTTTTTTGCGGGCCCCTAAAATTATTGTTGGCACTAGGTACTGTGCCTACTGGACCTAATAGCTAAGTTTCCGGGAATTCAGAGCTGGCTGCCTGCAGCTCCTAACACTTTCCTTCCTCTGCAGAGTGCTGCCTCCCAGAGCCCAGAAGAAAACCAAGCTGCTGCCAGACACAGAGAGGACTAGAGGCTTTGTTCTATGGCAAGGGGTGTAGAGGATGCCCCCTTATCAGCTTGACCTTGCTGCTAGGTTTAACGAGGTCACTTCTAGCCAAATGTGTCTGAGTTCAGAGCAACCTTGTGTCTTTCCGTGTAGCCCATATAAGTGCTTGTAGTCCTCTCTTTGCTTTACTCCCGACAGAAAACAATTCCTGTTATTGAAAGTCTATTTGTGTGCTCAGGACTTCACATGAATTATGTTACAGGATTATTATATCATATTCATAAGGTAGGTGATAGTATGTCTACTACACAGAAGATAAGGAAGGCCAAAAGTTCTTATCAATTGCATCTTGTCGCTGTATATGTCTGCTAATGATTTGAGGAGCCCAAGACAATGCCTACCTGAACTCCAATGCTTCCCCCATGGTATTGGATGGATTCCAGACTCAGACATATCAGTCAAGTGCTATACTACAGACCTTCATCTCCAGTTCCACTCTCATTCCTTACTGAAGAACAGATAGTTTGGGCCAAGAACAGAGTATGTATGGGGGTGGACTTAAAGTCTCTGGTCCACACTGCCCACTCCAGTTTTGACATGTGTCATTGTTGATTTTGGAATACCCTGGCCAGGGACAGAAGACTGACAGAGAGATCTGTGGTCTCATTAGGCGATCAAGGGAAGACACAGGGTCTGTCCAGTTAGGTTCAGAAAATAGAAACACAGTCTGGCTCCTTGCCTTGAATGGGGCAAGATGGGTTGAATGAACTCTGTGATCCTTTTCTTAAACTTGTGTCGCTTTGCTCTTCTGACCTCTATCCTTCTGGCACATTTTAAAAACGAGGTGAACAGGCTGAGGGAGGTAGTCCAGCAATTAAGAGCAGTTCCTGCTCTTGCAGAGGACCCAGGTTAGATTCCCAGCACCCACACGGCCACTTACAACAAGCCTGTGACTCAGTACTGGGGGTTCCAATGTTCTTTTGTGGCCTCCAAGAGCACACGGCACAAATGTAGCCCACATACAGGCAGGCAAAAACTCAAACACATGTTTTTGGGTTTGTTTTGTTTTTTTAAGGAAGTAAGTGTTGTAGTTTCTTTGGTCGTTATGATGGATATTCTTGGCTGCCAACTTGACAGCATCTGGAATTAACTAAAAAACCCAAGCACCTGAGCACACCTGTGAGGGACTTTTCTTGGTTGTATCTTTTGAGGTTATAAGACCCTCCCTAAATCTGAGCCACACCTTCTCATGGCAACCTATATAAAGGACATGGAAGAAGGAAGCTTTTTGCTTTTTGCCTGCTTGCTTTCACTCTCACCGGCACATTCATCTATCCTGCTGCTAAGTCATTCCTTACTGCATTAGAGCCTACTTCTACTGAATCCTGGTGTACACTGAAGACCCAGTCAGACATCCAGCCTTGTGGACTGAAAAGCAATTGGATTTTTGGACCTTCTGTTAAGAGACAGCCATCTGTGGACTAGCTGGACCTAGCTGTAAGCTATGCCAATAAATCCCACATGTGTTTTTCTATCAATTCTGATCCTCTAGAGAACTCTGACCAATAAAGCCATCCCTCTCCTTAAATTTCCCTCCCCTCTTTTTTTCCATGCTGCATCTGTGCAGGCTTTTAATTTAATTTAGTTCTCCCAGCACCCCATTTGTGTAGGGGTGGTGGATTTGTGAATCCCACACATGCACACAAATGTACGAAGAAGCAACCACCAGACCTCTGAGATCAGGCCTAGGCACTCATAGGGTATATGAGAATTGTGGAAGACTGTTCTTTCTGATTTATCTTTTCAAAGGACATCCATGTACTTCCATGTCAGACCTGTTGGGGCCTTCCAGCAATCCTAGCATTGGGCAGGTGGGCACAGGAGGATGGGAAATTCAAGATCAGACCAATCCTAAAAATAGAAAATAAGACCTTCCCGTGTGTTATTATAGGTCTTCAAGATTGTATGTGCCTCTTGGCTGAAGTACCCAGCACCAGGACTCATGGTTGATGTCTGAAAGGGAAATTTTCCTGTTTCCTGCAGGACCCACGACTAGTTGAGAGGCCTGTCTGAACTTGGTGTCATGGAGCTGATTTCCCACGTTCTGAATTCTAAATTGCCAAGAGCTTTTGTTGCTGTTCTTCTGTTGCTTTTGCTGTAATGTCCATTGTTTTGGACCTCTTAAGAAGACCTCAGAAAGAACATATTCCGGGTCTTTATTGAGGCAAATTCTAGTTTTTCTCCATCTTAGAAATAAATGAAAATGACAATGAAGAAGAAGAAGAAGAAGAAGAAGAAGAAGGAGAAGGAGAAGGAGAAGGAGAAGGAGAAGGAGAAGGAGAAGGAGAAGGAGAAGAAGAAGAAAAACAAAAACAAAAACAAAAAACAAATAAATGGACCTGGTCGGCTGCTTCAATGATTAACTTGTGTGAAACACATTGAGAGCTCAGAGAGGGTATGCAACACCGTGTGAAATGTGGATCTCCGGTAGCCTGAACCTTCAAGCTACACAGATACCCAGAGTGAATCCTCTTCAGGCTGCTCACTATGACTCCTACAATCAGGAGGTGACCCTTACTCCACACACGGATGGCAGGGGGGGGACCAAGGAATCTTTACAGCAGCCACCTGAGTAGCGGGGACTGCGGGCGGAGTCCTGGCAGGGCTGACCGCAGGCTGAGGATGAGTGGCGGGAGTCGTCTGGGTTGGCGGGGGCAGCGGGCCCGGCGGACACGCGGGCGCTGAAGGAGTTAAACAGGGCCGGGGGCAGAGCGCCTGTCAGAAGCGAGCATGTGCAGTTTGCACCGCATCCGTACTATGGGTGAGTGCCGCCGCCTGGGGCTGGGTTCCGTGGGGCAGCAGCGGCTGCAGCTCCCCGGGCCCCGCGCCGTCCCAGTGGCCGCGGACACTCGATGCGGGAATAGTCGCGGGCGGGTGGCGTGGGGGAGGCTCGTCCGGTCACTCTGCGCGGGGGGAGCCCGAGCGCCGGCGTGGGGGCAGGGAGCGGGCGGCGCAGGAGAGCGCCCCGAGACCCGGCGCGGGAGGAGGAGCGGGAGCCAGCCCGTGAGACCGCGCTCCTGGCCGCACCTGCGTTGGGCAGACGGCCGCCGACCCTGCCTTGCCTTGCCTCACCCTCGTCCCCGGCCCCGCACCGGTAGGTGCCCGCGATGCCCGCAGAGAGGCCTTTCCGCCGCGGAGAGAGGTGTCTACGCGGGGCGGGCAGCGCCGAGCGCGGGGGCGCCGGTGATGGGGCGGTGATGGGAAAGACTCGGCGACCCTGTGTGTGGATACTACCGGATTCTGCTTTCTCTTTGCTTTCGGTTTCGGAGCGGCTGCTGGGGCTGGAGAGCGAGCCGCAGATTAGATGCTGTGTCTGAGCTTGGATTCCCTGCGGGGGATGGGCGCACAGGGGGGCGTGTTGGCGAAAGGGGTGCACATTGGCAACTTTCCCCGCCTGAAACAAAGGGGTGCCGGGTTGAGCCGAGGGTGAAAGATTCGACTGAGGATCTGAGACCTCTGAAGGTTGACACCTCCTCCCTAACCCAGTGGAGTGCACCCCGAGGCCCTCTGCAAAGGACAGAGGGGGGCGCCAGACTGGACGGAAGCTGGAGAGCAAGGTCTTGGGAGTAGGAACCACGGACCTTCCTGACTTTGCAGATTGGGGAAGGATCCCTGTCAAAATTATCTATTACCTTCTCCTCCGAGGGCATGAAGGAACTGGGTGATGGTGGATTGAACACCTTGGCATTCTTTTTTCAAGTGGGTGCCTAGATCAGTGCCCAGCCCCTGGCTGCTAGTTCTCCATTCGAATTCACCATCTCTGTTTCCCTGTGGGAACTGGAGGGCTGAGATGGGGAGCCATGTAGCCCTATTTCTGGCAAGGCCAGGGAGGTATTGGCATCTTTCCCAGGTGTCTTCTTTTCTCTCTTTCTAAGACCAGTCAGAAACTGACCCGTTTCCCCTCTTTCCCTCACCGGTTCTCCTTTCTTCCCTGGGGTTTCTTAGGAGGTGGATGTATGATCTCTTCCAGCACAGGGTTTGTGGTGTCAGGTTGTTCCAACTCTGGTTAGATGCTCACTGAAGGACCCTTGGAAGCTGCATACCAATGCAACCTTGGGGTTCTGCTTACCCATTGTTGAGTGTTCTCTGCACCCCAATAACAAATGATCATCACACTGGGGTCCTCAGAAAGCCTAAGCTTCTCCCCCCCTTTCTGTAATAGGAAGAGGGGTCAAAGAGAGAGCCGATGGACCTGCCTTAAGATGGTATAGGGTCTTTCTCTCTAGAAGACAAATGGGTCAGGTTCTAAGACCCCAGTTCCCAATCTGTATCTCCGGGAACCAGGTTCCTCCAGCTTGCAGATGGCATGCATGTGACCATTGGCTCTTGTCCTATGGCAGGCAGCACAGCCATCCAGGACCTCCTGTCATTTACCTGGTTGCAAAGCAGAGCTACACTTGGCTTCTGTGTATGATCTGACCGGAGATAGGTGGCACAGTAGGCTCTGTACTTCTGGGTGATCCTCTTGCATATCTATGAAGGAGCTGATGACACATTTGGCTGGACCAAGGATGCATTTACAGGGACAACTAGGTTTAGAGACATGAGGAATGGGCCGAGGTGAACCTCCTTTACTCTTTCTGAGACCTTGGCTTCAGAAACAGAGACAGGCATTAGTGTGATGGGACGCTGGTCTTTGGAGAGAAATGATAAGTCCATTTAGTCTTGCTTTTGGCTACTCCAAGATAGGACCAAGGGAGATTCCAGGACTTGTAAGGGAACACAGGAGAGAAGGAAGTACCCTGAATGTTCCATCTGTGGTCCCGGAACTAAAGTGGCTAAGGTTAGGTCGGGTGGCTAACTCAGGCAACACAGGTAGCACCACTCCTCTGTCCAGCTAGCAGGGTTGCTTATGGCTCAGTCCCTGTTGGGTTTAACCCAAGCTGTTGATTCACAAGCTGAGGATAGTGCCCAGTGGCTTGACCTCACCAGTGGAAAGGGTACAAGAAGGCTTCTCTGTGGACTGACTGTTCTTCAGATACACAGTCTATGAGGTAAGAGTGTGGGTTCCCTCGCCTCCCTCCTTGAAAGCGATGGGACGTGGTCTCCTACATTTATAAACTGATTTAAGATCCTGGAGGTCTTGAATGAAAGATATTAGAAGAGTTAGTGAGTCTTACAGTGTTTATTTCAGTTGACTCCAGTTTACGTATTTGCTTCAAAGGGGGAAAGTGTCCTTTTACAGAGAAGGGCTAAATTACAGCTTTTTCGATAGGGAAAGGTCGGTGTTAGTTTTAAAAGTGTCATTTTTATCAGAAAAGTTGCTATAGTACACAGGGGTGGGTGGTTTTTCTGTCTGCCTCTGCTCATGAGACGTCTCTGAGCTCTCCAAAGGAGATGACAAACCAGGGTGTTAGTGGCAGTCACCCTTGAAGCTCTGAAAAGGGTCTCTGATGGCCTCACAGGGAGAGAGAGCAGTAAAGTGAGGCAGCTCTGTTTAGCAGCAGCCATATCAGATCTGGCTGTCCTTGAGGGAGAAAAGGATAGCTAACCCTCCCTTTGCTAGACTGCTCTCAAATTTGCAGCCTTTAACCCTCCTTCTCCCCACCCTTCTGCCTCCTAATTACAGACAAGGTGGTTTGGGTTTTAGTGGGTTTTGGTGTTTTTTTTTTTTTTTTTTTTTTTTAATTCAAGAACATTCCTTTTAAAGTATGAATAATTTCTGCCCTGGCAATCTCGGCTCCTTTTGTTCAAACCTAGCCAAGGAGGGAATCCAGAAAGGAATTAAGATCATCTGAAACTGGCTATGTTTTCTGCTTCTTCCCTCCATGCCTTTTCGGAAACCAGTTTGTTTTTTTTTTTTTTTTTTGAAAAGTAGTGTGTTAGCGGGTCTGAGGGGAAAGAGGACGGGAGCAGCGTTTTTTTGGTCCTGGTCCTCAAGTCACTCTTGGTACCCTGGGATGGCTGGTGTCTCCTAACATTCTTTTCCTTGGATTAGAGAAGGTTTAGAATCAATTGTCTTAGGATTCGTGGCTTAACCTTCTCCAAGATGCTAGAGGAAGATTTGGGTGCTGTAGGTTTGGTTCGAGTATGGTGACAAATGCCTGTTATCCTAGCCCTTAGGAGGTAAAGACAGGGGATTTGAGGCCAGCCTGGTCTACATCTAGAGTTCCAGACCGACCAGGATTATACCTTAGCTGGGAAAAAAATACATTTGCCTCATATCAAGCTATGGGAAGTTCCATGCTGCTGCCATTTATGGAAGTGTACGTGGAAAAGGAAGTGCTTTCTTCCTGTGGCACAGATATTCACCATTCAACAGAGGCTGGGTAAGTGAGCTGCTGATTCTCAGGCTGACATGGAAAGCCTGCTTGCTCCCTTTTGCTCTTGTGCATTAAGCTCCAGGAGTGTGTTCCTGCACGCCTCTAACCAGAGGTTCTGCTTAATGTTTATTTTGACATCAATTTCTCTACCTGTAAATTTAGTGGGGTTGAAATTGTAGGGTAATGCTGGCCCTCGGTTCCTCCAGAGAATGGTTCTCAGAGGAAGTTTTCTGTCCCTTTCCAGTGCTGGCAGTTTTGTAATGGGGTTGGACCTGGTCAAGTCCATGGACACAGCTATTGCCTTTGCATCTCTGAACTTCTAGACCCCACCCTTTCTTTTTCTCTGATGGCTCCCCGGGACTTTGAGAGCTTCTGCTTTCTATCATGGCTGGTGTTGTAAAAGAGTCAGCAACATGAATATTATAGCAAACAGTCTACATGGGCAGGAATTGGGTCTTGGAACTGCTCTTTCCTCTGGAAACTTGGCAGTGTAAAAATCTCACTGGCTACGTAGTATTAGGAATTCTAATTGATAAGGGGACTTAGGAAGTCAGAGCATCTCTGTCACACCTTTTCTCTCCTGAGGTCCCACATTCAGGACATATTGGATCATCCACTTCAGACTGCTTTAGCAGGTGGGCTCAAATGATAGATGGCTTCCAATAGGTCTGTCCATTCATTGTTTCAGTTTTTAAGAGGCACCTCTGCCACATGAGCTTCTGGACTGGTCTGTCTTCACAAGAGTTTTAGTAGGGCCTCAATAGCAGCCACAAGTCTAGAGATGGCAGCCAAGAGACGGAGGGCTACAGAGAGAGTGTTCTTCTCTGAGCCCTCCATATATACCTGGGTCTATGTAGGGTTTAGGGCTGACCACTTAGGTTTGGATAGATCACAGGGTTCTTCCCTAAAGAAAACTGAGTCTCCCCCTCTCAGCAGCCAATGATTACCTGTGGGTGGGATCTTACGAAATTTCCTCCATCCATGTTGTATGCCAGCTGATGTTGCAGGTCTTTTGTGTGTGTGTGTGTGTGTGTGTGTGTGTGTGTGTGTGTGTGTGTGT
>JANHMN010000022.1:8231892-8274290 GCA_030674055.1 Rhabdomys pumilio | reverse complement strand
TGTGTGTGTGTGTGTGTGTGTGTGTGTGTGTGTGTGTGTGTGTGTGTATCAACCGTATTATTGAGATTTCCTGGGTGCAGCTTCCACTTCCCTGTCATATCTGGAAGATATTTTTTAGGGGCAGGCATCTTGGTACTCCAGCTCTTAAAATCTTTTTACACCCTGTTCAATGGCTTCCTCTGACACTCAGATCTAGGGGTTGTGTTGTAGATGTATCAGTTGGGGACAGGGATCATCTCAGCCGTTTATTCTCTACTTTTGACAGTTGTGGATCTCCACAATAGTCGTCATCTGTTGCAAAAAGAAGTCCCTTTGATAAGGGGCGAGAGCTATACTTATCTGTGGGTATAGGGATAAGCATTTAGATTACTATTAAAAATTATATTGGTTTAGGAAACTGACAGAGGTAGGTTCTGCTCTAGGGCCTGTGAGCTCTCCAGCTACAAGCATTTGATTAGTTTGCAGTACTTGGCATGACTTCTTTCCTCTTAAGCAGGCTTTAAGTTCAGTTAGATAGCTGTTGGTTACCCCCAAGATAAAAGCGCAACTATTGCACCATTGGAGATATCTTGGTAGGCCGGTCATCGTTGTGGTTCTTAGCCTGCACAGCTAGCTAAGATAGCTGACTGCTTTTCTCCCTTAGCAGCTTGCATAGGACCTTCTAGTACTCTGAGAGTTAGTCTCAGGGAGGATCATGCGTCTGTATTTAGCACATGTACAGCCCCCATTGCCTGTCTAGTGGTGTCCTTAGCTAGTCTCCCTCTTAGTTCCTAAGTTCCTAGTCTTTAGGATCCCTCTCCTTCTTTTTCCCAATTAAAACACACACACACACACACACGCACACGCACACGCACACGCACACGCACACCTCCAAAGTCAGGACTAAGAACCTGGACATTGGTCACACTTTTATCTACATCATTAAGCAAATATGGACAATAAATATTGCTATCATTTGGGCAGCATAAGCAGCAGATCCAGAGGGTTTTGGTTTTTCTTTTTCTTACCCAAAGCAATAAGGTGACCTTCTTATACTGACCTAACATAAGTGCATATGTCTGCACAGTTCCTGACATGTGAAAGTACTTATTAAATCACCAACTGTGATAGTTGGATGCCATTCGACACACCGACTTCTACCTCACTGGACAATGACATTGTTTTAAAGAAACAACTCCAAAATCAGGAAATCTGAGAGTTGCTTGCTTGACCTTGGGTGACCCATTTCAGTGCTCTGAGACTTAATTCCACATATGAAACTTCAAGTTGCTTCAGTGGTCAGAGCGCTAACAGTTGACAGTCACCATGTATTGAATACTTTCTCTCTCTCTGCCAGGCATTGGGCTAAGTACTCTTTATATGTTCTCCTGCACACCACTGAGAAAGCTACTACTGATTTATTCCCATTTTACAGCTGGAAAGATTGAGCTTCTGCAAGAGCGATCACACATCTCATCTGGCTAGAAAATGTCCGGACTGGGATTTGAGCTGAGGTCTGATTCTGCTGCAGATTGTGAGTGTTGGATTGGTTAGGTGACAGAACAAACATTGGTGAGTGACTGACAGCAGTGGTGGTGTAAGCATATAGAGTTCATGTGGATTAAAGATGGCAGCTAAAGGAAGATTGAAGGACACATGCTTGAAAACTAGCATCCTCGCAAGTGTTCAGAAAGGAGGGTGAAATCTGTACCCTGCAGTGGGGAAGTAGACCAGATGGCCTGGAAGTTATCTTAAAGGGAACAGGCTTTCTGCTTGGCATAGCAATGTATCTTATAAACCCCACTTCATTCTGATACTAACGTTTTCCTCTTGCTTGGTAGGCTCTTGGGTAGCATTTTCCTTTCTGTTACCCTCCTGTCCATCAGAGCAGCTCATCTTAGCAATTTCTTGTCTATAGTCTTTGTCCTCCAAGCCCTTCCTTCCCTTGACCTGTGATCTGTGCATCTGGGGGGCTTGATTATGGCCCAAGTCCCAGATATACTTTGCAAAGCACAAAAAATGTTAGACTAGGGTCTGGGATATAACTCAATGATACAGAACTTGCCTAGAACACATGAGGACCAGGGGATCAATCCTCAGCATTGGAAAAAAATAGGTCTACCTTATATTCATCAGATTACTCTACATCCATCTGGCTACCTGTTCTGAGAAAGGATTTACTCCGTTTAGAGATAACAAGCTGCTTCAGTGGTAACTATCCTCAGCCCTAGACAGTTCGACTTTATATCTCTTACATAATTTGGGGATGTTTAGGAAAAGGAATGAGAGTTATGG
Source organism: Rhabdomys pumilio (assembly GCA_030674055.1). Lineage (NCBI taxonomy): Eukaryota > Metazoa > Chordata > Mammalia > Rodentia > Muridae > Rhabdomys > Rhabdomys pumilio. The sequence goes on along the minus strand of JANHMN010000022.1, from coordinate 8,272,016 downwards.
GGGAGGCCTGGGAGAGGTTGGCTGACCGTATTAGAGTTGCCGAGAAGCTCTTTGATAGAAACATATGGTAGGGACAAGGAAACGAGCTCTGGACTCTGTCAGTGACTCTGTACATGGGATGTAAATTCTGGGGGGTTTGGTACCCTTGTGTATAAAATAGAAATTGCCAGATAAGACTGTAGCCTTCTAAGGTGTGCTGGATGATCCAGTGGGCTTGGGATGATTCTGGCCTTTCTCAGGGAGGACTCAACTCCTATGGAACTGATGCAAGTCAGAGCTGAGGAAGCTTGGATGGAGTGGAAGGAGAATGAAGCCATCCTGGAAGATAAAGGGCAAAGCCAGAGCTAGAATAAGAACTTTCTAGTGATGGGGTAGCAGGACTGGTGTTCCTCCTGTCCCACAGAGGGAGCGGAGGGGTAGCATTTGTGGGCCTTTCCTCACCCACTCCCTGCAGCATGGTAAATACCCTTTGCCTTCTCTGAAACCTCGCTTCATCCCTGCGCAGGCCCAGGGAAAGCTGCAGCACAGCTGTGCCTTGTAGGTGTTTCATATTCTGCATTTGGGTTGGGTGGACTCCTCCTCCTCTTCTTCCTCTTCTTCCTCCTCCTTCTCTTCTTCTTCCTCTTCCTCCTCCTCCTCTCTGCTGCTTCCTAGGCCTTCAGGACTTCGAGACTTTGCCTGAAACCTCTTGGGTAACACAGTGCTTGGGAGGACTCATCTCTCCTGTTGCCCTACCTCTGCCTGGAGGAACAAGATCAAACCAAGAGCTCAGCCAGGGTTCTAAAGGTCATGGCCTCTTTGCTCATGGAATTGGAGCATCTGGGTCTCCTTTGAGCGTGGCCATTTATATAAGGATCTACCCATTCTTTCTTCCTTATACATCCTCTGGTTTTTATTTTATTATGTTCACAGTTGAGGAGCAGGTGAGTTCCTCCCAGACCCACCAAATGCTCACTTCTGTCCCTGCCTACCTAGTTTCCCCCTCTTTGCTCCCTGTTTCTCTATGCTAGTTATTCCCTTAAAAATAATTTATTTATTTTTACGTGTATTTGTGTTTTGCTTCCATGTATGTTTATATGTAGGTGTCAGGTCTTGGAATTACAGACAGTTGTAAGCTTCCCTGTGAGTGCTGAAAATTAAACCCAGGCTCTCTGGAAGAGCAGTCAGTGCTCTTAACCACTGAGCCACCTCTCCAGCCCCCTCTATTAGTTATTTCTAATAGTGATCACTATACCTCAGAGGGTATGAGGGACTTACTTTTTTATTTAAAAAATATATGTATGAGTGTTTTACCTGAATATATGTCTATGCACCACGTGTATTCAGTGCCCATGAAGGCCAGAGGAAGGCATTAGATCCCTTAGAACTAGGGTTACAGGTTACAACCTGCCCTGGGGGGTCCTGGAATTCAAACCTTATCTTTTAGATCTTTACAAGAACAGCCAGTGCTCTTAAGCACCCTCTAGCTCCATGAGAGGCCATTTTAACCACAAGGACAAGCATTTCATTTTAATAGCTATTCATGGACAGTTCTGTGTCCCAGGATGCCTTTATGTTCACTCAGTGACTTTACTTTTTTTCCCTACCCTTGGACAAACAGTCAGGCTTTCTATGTTTTCTGGTTGTTCATGGGCAGTAGAGGGTTCTGTACTCACTTTAAGTCACAAGCATGGCCTCAGTTCAGAATTTCATACATCCACAGCTTTGTCACTGAACTGCAAAGGATAGGTATCCAGTGGCTGGCACTTCTATTCCCTGGGCCTGATAGGCATTTAATGCTGATTCTTTCTCTTGTGGCCATGCTCAAGCGTTTCTTAGAGCTCACTGTTTTCCCAGATGCTGAGGTATTCACAGTGGAATTTATCACTGGTTATGGTAACTCATGCTCATGATGCCAGCAGTGGGAAGACTGAAGGAAGAGGTTTACCATAAGTTCAAGGCCAGTGAGGGCTACAGAGTGAGCTCCAAGATAGCCTAGGCTATAAAGTGTTACTCTTGTCTCAAAACAAACAAATAAATAAAAAAGAGAAAATTATCCATTACTCCATATTACTGCTCCTGCCTTAGGGTCCCCAAAGTGAGTGATTTACCTCCAGTCTCTGTCCACTAAGTCCCTTTAGTTTGTCCACATAGGTGCTTTGGACATGCCCTACTCCCACCTACTCATGTTAGTTCTAGAAACTAACCAATCCCATATCCTTTGGAGCAGTGACTCTGAAGTACGGGCTTACTCCCAGCTCAGCAGTCTCCCTCGCTCTTCCAGCAGCTGATGGCCGCTCTGTGGTTCACCATCTTCTCATCCCTACTTGCTGTTTTCTCACCTGCAAGGAACAGACATCAAGTTTCCTGAGTGGTCCTGTGGCAGCTCTTCTCACCACCCAGCCCTCAGAGAAAATTCTGGTGGTAGAGTGGGGACATAGCCCAGGAGCAGCACTCACCCGATACATAGACGCTCCTCAGTGTCTGCCCATCCTGACCATTTGAGCCCTCACTTTGAGGAAGGAGCGTGCACACTTTTTTTTTTTTAAGTCCATCCTTGACTAGTATCACACTGGAGAACACGATACCTTTCGTATCTTGGTGGCATAGTTAATATTTCTGACTTCGTACTCATAGTTCATTAAAATCGTAAGTATCAGGGCTAGAGAGATGGCTCAGTAGTTAAGAGAGCATACTTCTGGGTGATGGTGGCTCATGCCTTTAATCCCACTGCTCAAGGGAGTGGGGACAGGGTAAGTTCTAGGATAGCCAGAACTACACAGAGAAACCCTGTCTTGAAAAAACAAAAACAAAACAAGAACAGAAACAACAACAAAAACAAAAAATCAGACAGATCCTCTGGAGGGCCTGAGTTCTATTCCCAATTCCCTACAACTCCAGCTCCAGGAATCCAATGCCCCTGACCCTCTGACCTCCATGAACACTGCCAGTCACTTACATATGCTCACACAAGTCACATGTACATACATATAATTAAAAAACAACTGTCAAGTTAGATGTAGTTGTACACACTCAGCACTCAGGAAACTGAAGACAGAGGAAAGGCTTGTGTGTTTGAGGCTGGGGAGGTGACTCCTTTGGTAAAATGCTTGCCATGCAAGCATGAGGATCTGAGTTTAGATCCCCAGATCCTGTGTAAAAGCTAGGCACCACAGCACACATCTATAATCCCAGCACTAGAAAGACAGAGATGGTGGATCGCTGGAGCCTGCTGGCCAAGCAGCCTAGCTGAATCAAAGTGCCCATCAGTAAGAGATGGAGTGTGACTAAGGAAGATTTCATGTCAACCTGTGGCCTCTATATAGATGCTTCTGCACACATACACAGGAATATGTACACACACACACACACACACACACACACACACACACACACACACACACAGAGAGAGAGAGAGAGAGAGAGAGAGAGAGAGAGAGAGAGAGAGAGAATTTAAACAGGTTAATGAGAACAATTAACATTTATTGAGCTCTTACATAGTCATCCTCTATATCCAAAGGTTATTCATGTATGGATTCAACCAATTGCTGATCAAAACGATTCAGAAAAATTACTGTATTTTACTGAACATGTATAGAGGTTTCTTGCTATTATTTTCTAATCAACACAACACAGCTACCATTTATATAGTATTTATTATGTATGACAAGCAATCCAGAGAGGATTTAAAACATGGGAAGGATGTGCCTAGGCTATATGCATTTTGTGTAGGAGATCTGTATTTCTGCAGACGTTGGTATCTGCTGGGGTTTCCTAGAAACCGCCGCCTTTCAACACTAAGCGGTGGCTGAAGTGATAAGCGCTGGTTTCAGTTCAGTGAACACGCACTCTCACTCCCCACGAGGGAGGTGCTTGGGCTATCTGTATTTTACAAATGAATAAACTGAGCAAAAGGGAGGGTATAGCAATTTGTCTAAGGCTGTAAGTTGGTTTGTATCAGTGTTGGGATTTGAATGGAGGAAATCTGACTCCAGAGCATGTATCTTTAAACCACAGTGTTCTTCCACTTCCCATGAGGGAGGGACCATGAAGACGACACTCGCATGATCGACAGATGCTGCTTTAGGATGTACTTTTGCTCCCTGACTCTGGCATTGGAGGCTCAGAGTCTAACCCACCTACCTAGGTGACCTGCCCAGCTTGTGCCCTCACTGCCTCCCATGGACGTGCTGGCTTCAGGGCTTTCATCTGGCTGTCTGTCTACATTAGAACTCAGCCACAGGGGTATATGTTTGGCCCAAATCACGTCTGCTGGTCTCTTTCAACTCCTCTTGTCATTTCATCACTAAGTTGCTATTACTGCATGCATTCATGCCAAGGGCAGTGAACATGAAATTGGCAATCAAAGCCACTGATTGCCTGTTGCTAACTTAGGCAAAGCCCTGGCTTCTCTAAACCTTTTTCTTTTCTTAGTCATTATGATGGAGGCATGGATTAGGTCCCTTCAACTTACAATAGTCTATGGTTTTCTTCAGCTTAAAATGATTGTATGTATATTTGTGCCTGCCTGAGTGCGTGCGTGCGTGCGTGCGTGCGTGCGTGCGCACGCGTGTGCACTAGACGTGGGGCTTGCGGAGGTCACAGGGGTGTTGGATCCTCTGAAACTACACATACAGGAGTTGGGAGCCACCACACCCCAATTACCTTTTGGTTTTCTGTTAGCTCTTTGGATCCTGAGCGTTCAGGATTCCGTACAAGCTTTACATCCAGAAGATATGTATAGTATTAGTTGGGAAAATATTTCGTGCCATGTCTATTCTGGACTTGACCGACTCGTAGAAGTCACACTCTCTGGGTAATTACCGGTGAAGGCTCTGAGGTAAGGTGGGTTCTTTCCTCTCCTTCCCACTCGGCCCCTATGTATCCCTCAGCTATAAGAGACACACAAATCAACTATCAACCTCTCTCTACTTTGTCCATGTTGAGAAATGATGGCTAGCCTGTGGAAGGTTAGGCCACTCCCCCTGACTATTAATTAATCAGCCCCTCTCAGGAGACTGAGCTGTAAATATTACTGGCTCTGCCATTTTAACCTGTCGGAAGTTCTCCACGCTGCTCCCTTCTCTGTCCCTATGTCCTGCCACGATTCCTCACGATACGGCATTTTCCATGGATGTCCCTAAGCACCCTCTCCTGTGCCGTGTACTCATCTTTATTTCCATTAAGGAAGATATTCCACAGACTCAGCCTGGCACTTGTTTCTTTGGCCTCCTCTAAGCACAATCTCTGCCTCCAGACGTTGAACCATTTATCATTTCCCTGCCCTGTCCTGATGACTTGTGATCTTTCTGTTGTTATATTGTGCTGGAAAAAAAATGCTGAGATATAGTATAACTTGGATTAGTAAGCAGATAACATTTCCCAAAGGTGCTCAATTTAAGTTTGGCAGTATCGTTTATATAACGATCACTTGGAAGCTCCGGTCTATGTCAGGAAAAGACCATTGTCTTTATTCTGGGGGACAGGTCACTTGGCTGTACCCTAATTCTTCTCGTCTCCCTGGCATTGCAGTCTCCTTTGCTTTTAAAGACTCAACCTACAGTGATGCCCCATTTCAGTGAGCATATTGGTAGGGCCTCCTAATTACTCTGAATAAAACTCAGACAAAGAGAAACCCTGTCTTGAAAAAAACAAAACAAAACAAAACAAAACAAAAACCCTCAGATACAGACACCTACCTATAGAAACATACGTTTCTGTCCATTTTTCAGTGCTGGAGATCAAATTCAGGGCTGTACATGCAAAATCAGTGGTCAACTATTGACTTACATACATCCCCAGCCCTTGTTTGTTAGATATTTCTTTGTGTTTATTTTCTCCCTACCCTTGCTCTGTGTGTGTGTGCGTGCGTGTGTGCGTGTGTCCGTGTGTGCGTGTGTGCAACACCGGAGCTTGGTCTCAGTACTTTACCACTGAGTTATATCCTAAGCTTGTTTGTTTGTTTGGTTGGTTGGTTTTTGTTTTGAGATGGTTTTTCTTTATGTAACTCTGGCTGTCCTGGAACTCATTCTGTAGAGCAGGCTGGCCTTGAACTCAGAGATCTGCCCTCCTCTCTTTCCGAGTGCTGGGTTTAAGGACTGCAGCACCACTGCCCAGGCCTTCTGTATTTTTATCTTAAAGCAGGGCCTCACTAAGTTGCCCAAGCTTGTCTTAAATTCCCTTTGTAGCCCAGGGAAGTTTCAGACTTGCACCCTTCCTGCCCCAGTCTCCTGAGTAGCTGGGATTACAGGCATGAGCACTACACTAGGCCCTTGGAGGTTTTATTTAGTCTTGGTTTTGAGATATAGTCTTGATTAGCTCAGGCTAAGCCTTGAACTTGTTCTGTCCCCCCGGGGTGACCTTAAATTATCTCAAATCTCCAGCCTTTGCCTCCCAAGAGCTGAGATTACAGGCAGGTGTAACCATACACGCTGCCTCTATATTAATTTTTTTAATGTCAGTATAAATGGCCAACTCTAAAAGAGAAATAAAGGGATAACTTAGTTATCATGCAGTATCATATATTTGGTGTGTAACTGGCTTGTCATAACTTCCTGGAAGTCAGAAACTGGGTCCTTTGCAGAGTAACTGCCGAAAATGAGATGACAGAAAAGAGATTCAGGTGTGTGTTGTGGGTGACTCACTGTACCAGGAAAGGCGCTACTGAGCACTGATGTCATTCTCCATAAAGATGAACATTTCTAGGTAGCATTCCAAAGAATCTATTGACATGTTAATTGACATGTTAAAGGAATTCCTGGCCACTGCAGCACCCAACAAAGCCACACTAATGCTGGGTGTGGTGACACATACACCTGTGATCCCAGCATTTAATAGGCTGTGGCAAGAGGATTTCTATTGGAGGCCAGCCTGTGATACATAGTGAGACTGTGTCTCAACCAAACCAAAATAAAACAGCAACAACACAAAAACCATGCAAGAGGGACCGGGAACTATCTCATATTGTGTCATGTAATGGTCATGTGCTTGTCTGGCATAATAAGACCCTCAATTCCCAGCAACTCAAAACAGAATCAAAGCCCGGCAGTGGTGGTGCATGACTTTAATCCCAGCACTCGGGAGGCAGAGGCAGAGCAAGTTCCAGGTTAGCCAGAGCTACATAGAGAAACTCTGTTTTGACCAACTGTTATATATTTAATCATAGTTATAATTTAGAGCATCTTTTCTGTAGAACCCTCTAACATCAGGTAGGAATTGCAGTGTTTGGCAAGTGGGAACCTCTGAGAACCTGTTGTACCTACCATGGTGTTGATAGCTACCTTCCAACTCTCTCTCCTGGTGAGGAAGACCCAAGGACCAGGTACTACTGGCTGCTTGAGCTCTAGGTCTAGCTTACAGTATCATAGTGTTTGTATAACCTTGCATAGGTTACACTTAATTCTATATGTCTGCGTGTCTTCTCTGTCAAGAAGATTCAAGCAGTGCACATGTGTTGAGGATACAGTGTTAAGTACTTGCTTAGTGTGCGAGAAGCCCTGGGTTTCATCTCCACCACCACCACTACTATGGCTACCAAAGGCACATGTGTGCTACCTACTCTGGGATTGGAGCTCAGGTCAGTCCAGGACTCCCCCTCACTTGGCTTCTTTCTAGCCCTCAAACTCTCTTAGACTTCTCTTATATTCATGGAGAGAGAGAGAGGAGAGAGAGAGAGACAGAGAGACAGAGAAGGAGAAAGGGGCGGGGCAGGATGAGGATGGGGAGGAGAGAGAAGGAAGAATAGGTGGGGAGACCTTTCGTACGTCTGCTTCAGCAGATTTCCTTCTACTTCATGAGCTGACGTCTCAAGTCCTCAGTGCATCCCTGGGTCAGCCCAGTGTGCACTTTTTGCAGCCACACCTTTCTAAACACTCACCAGTTCCTTATGCTGTAAAGTTTTTTCATCCCCTGCACAGCTTTCCTCTCCAGTAGGTCCTAGCCTCTGGCATTCTCCTCCCTCTCATCTCACAGGGTCCCAGTGTAGGGAAAGCTCCTGTTTTCCTTTGTCTTCCTCTGGCTCCTTCACAGGGCCCCTCCTCTGCCAGCCTCAGATGTCACCCTCTGCCCCAGCATGCTCCTCCACTGCTGTGCTCCATCCTGACTTGCTCTTTAAACAGCCATCGGGTTACCTGTTTGTTCCGTCCTGCGTGTCCATGCAAAGACCCTGGGATCAGAGGTACAGTACAGGACCCCAGGCCATGTCCAGCCTCGAGCTAGCCATCCTATCGGCACCTCAAACAAAAAGAGCATCTGAAACAAAGCTACTGTGGGTCCCTAGACCTGCACCTCTTCCTGGATCCTCTTCTCTCAAGGAATGACACCACCATAGCCAGGGGCAGAAGTCTGGGTGGCATCCTCAAGCCTTCCTTCCAGGAGTCCTGCCCGTCATCTCCCATGATGGCTCTGCATTAACATGGGTCGGGTTTCTTAATCGTCTTAGCTAATTGTGCTGGTTGTTCATTCCTCATCAGGATTTAGAATGCAATACCTAATTTACTGTTGGGCTGGATTAAGAGTTTTGGAAGCCTTCAGAATGAATATCAGGTCTCTTCCTTAACCTCTTATGCTGAGGATAAAAACTGGGCTTCAAACATGCTGGACAATTTTCTGCCACTGAGCCCACCCCAATCCCATTCTTTAAATATTTTTCTCTGGTGTCCTGTGCATGTAGGAGTGTACTTGATAAAGTGTCAAGATGCTTGGTCTGGGCCAGGGCCTCAGATTTCGTGGTCTTTGCATGTACACCTGATGGAGCAAATAGGTACTAAGTGATTGTTTAATGAGCATGTCAGTGAAGGCGGGGATAATAAGATGGATTTAAAAGGTCCCGTTTTCACAGTGAAACTGCACTGTAATAAGGGAATACGTTGTTGTTTTGGGGGGGACTTTGATATTGTACCCGTAGCCCTCCCATGATTTTATGTTTTAAACACAGTCAGCTCCCTGTTGTGCCTCGGTATTCATGTTCAGCCTGTTCAGCATCCAGTGGTCTGCACATGCAAGATTCGTATTACCAAGTAAATGAATCTGTGTAAGGGGTAGCTTGCTCCATCCCCTGTTGCCCTCAGTGAGCCTCTTTAGAGACTCTGCTGCCTGGCTGTGTATTACTTAAAGTGGCCACACAGAACTAGGCAGTGAAGCTGAGGGGTGGTGTGTGTGTGTGGTGGGGAGGTGTTATTTTAGAATTCAGTGGAAGGGATGGTAGAGGGTCTTGAAAATGGAGTTTCTGCTCTAGAAAGCCCAGGTGAGATCTCAAAAGGGAGAAACTGGCCCGGAAGCCTCAGTGTGAGTGAGACTAACAAGTTGTTGAAACCTCAAAGGTTCTGGTTTTAACCAGTAGCTTGCTTGACTCACGTTTAGGGACTTATGGAGCAACCAGGTGTCAGAATACATTAATGACATGTAGGTATAGTGCCAAAAGCTTAACCATGTCTTCTGGCCTTAGAATACAGATCACATGATCCTGGGAAGAGAAAGGAAAAAACGACAGAGGACCAAGGCAAAGAAGGGAGAGAATGCGCTCATGGGGGCCACTTTGTCAGATGATAGAAGTCCCAGGGTGGAGTTTGTGTGCCTAGAGGGGCTGTCTCTTCCTTCTTCCTGGTTTACTTTCATGTCTATTCTACTCAGATCCCCAACCAGCCACTGTGTGTTTACAGGTCCTTCTGATTAGCCTAAAGGGTAGGAGTTCGAATCTCTCTAGGGCCAGGTGGGCTATTTTGAAGGCATGGCCATGCGGAAGAGCCAGGCTGCCCTGAGCTTGGACCTGCTGAGTCACGGCTTCTCCACATGTTTCCTCATCCTTCTCCCATCAGCAGAAGCTGACATGTCATTCACGCAGATGACATGTAAGAGTGTGACTACAGACATTACTCAGCTTTATTGCACACAGTGGGGTATTAAAGGAGGTGTGGGGCTCCCTCTTTGGCCTACCAAGACAAGACTTGTACCTCCTAATAGGTAAGAAGCCTGAGAATTGTCAATGTTGTACCCTCACAGGATGGTTCAACCAGCACTGGAACCTTGGAGAAATGGGTGCCTGAAAGAGTTTGGGGGTCAGAAGGATTGTAGTGGACTCTTTTCAGGGAGAGTAATTTTTTTTCTATGAGATTGAAATCTTTGAGAGAGAGTACTGAAGGGCGGGTGGATAAACAAAGATGAGAGACAGGGCCATTCCAGGTGTTGGGGATGGAAATTCTGAGGAGACCCCAAGAGGCTAGAGCACCTGTTTGAGGGACAACTAGTTAAGTGCTGCCCTGCTAAGGCCTGGGCTGGTGTAAGAGACGGGACCTACTGCCTTATGCTTTGTTCAACAAAATCTTATTAAGTGCTTATATCATGATACTAGGCATTTTAAAAAGTAGCTTTTGGGGCCAATGAAATGGCTCAGTAGGTAAAGGCACTTGCTACCAAGCCTAATGACGGGAGTTCAGTTCCAATGAGCCACACCGCGGGGGAGAGGACAAACTCCTACTTACCATGTTTTAAGTCACTTCGTCCTGTTGTCTTTGCTGGTTCAGTTTTGCCAGAACACTGTGTGCTCCTTGCCTCTCATTGTCACATTTTCTGGTCACTTCTCTAAGTATGGACCCCAGAAAGTACCTCTCCAATGGAGCAGAGACTCTGCAGCCACATTACTTGTGTTACAGCCTAGCCCTGGTCTCATGATATGGAGACGGTTCCTCACAACCGCTTTGGGTCTCATTTCTATAGGGGAGGCAATGACAGTCCTCTGACGCATAGGATTTTTGTAAGCACTAAGTGAGATGATACATGGCAAGTCCTTGGAACGATGTCCATCACATGTGCTACCTGAGCGTCACCTGTCATTATTGCTGTGATTGTTTTCTTTGGAGGGGGGCATTCTCCTCAACTTATTGTCATCTGACTTTTGTCTTCAGGAAGGCCTTGTGATTCCTTCTTGTTTTCCAGTGCTGTCGAGGTTAATTGTCCTTAGAAAATGTCTTTTCTGTCATTCTCAGGCCCTGAGGAGGTACATGCCTACCCCTGGCCTCCAGCCCTGACACACTCTGCACCCTCCCCAGGGGCTGTTTTCCCCCTGTGCACAGGTGTGTTATTATCATCTGTAACAGATACATGGAGGTGTACAGTGTCACATGCATCAGCTCACCCAGGGCAGGATTTGCCACCAGGTCTGAGTCACCCAATGTTGCTGTGCCACTGGCAGGACGAGGAGTCCTCAACTTCTTAGGCTGGCTTGAGGCTCCCTTAATGAATGTAATGGGTCCTCTGTTTCCTTTGTCAAAAGGAATGTTAATTATTTTCAGCAGTCTAATTATATGGCTAATGAGCGACTGACTGAGATAACATTGCCTTTAATTACTCTTGCCTAACTGCTGTTTGGAGCCATAATTTGAGCGTGTTGCAAGGCTGGGTGCTTGCTCAGGAGATGGAGCTGTCCAGCAAGAAGCTGAGGGAGGGGCCAGGACTGGTGAGCTCTTGATGAAGGTGCCTGAGGTGGCTGGAGTCTGCCTTGCCAAGCGTCTGGCAGCCTTTCCTGTGTGCCATCGCTTAAATGAAATAGGCCAGATGGAGTCAGGTGGAGAGCAAACAGCAGAATTCACAATTCCACCAATGAACCATCCATACTGCTTCAGGATACCCTTCAGCCCAAGATACCTGCCCTTCAGGCTGCTTTTGATCAAATTTCCTCATTCTTGGAGGACACATATCTCAAGTGCTGTCTAGAACATGGGAATGCAGAGACAAGGAGCCCGTGGTCCAGAAAGCTTCCTTAAATACATTTCCATTATACCCAGGATAAATGTCACATGCTTATCTTCTGACCTCTACCACTGTCACGGTACTGTGGCCTTCCTGTGGTTATGGTATGGCGTCTTTCAAGCCTTGATTGGTCGATCCTAGGCTTATAGGTAATGTCCAGTAACTCATGAGGAACTGCTGTCAACTATAAGTGGCCCATTGCTATAGACAAGTCAAGTCCACCTCGATCCTCCCTTTATATCTCTGTCTTCCATGTGGGTGTGGGGTGGGTAGGTACTAGTAGAGACCTCAGTCCTCCAGATTTTTAGCTGTGGACTTAGGCAAGTCTCTTAGCCTCTTTGAGCTTCATCCTCCTAAATCAGTTGGTGGGTTTATGTGCATCTCATAGACGGGTGTGGAGTCGGATGAATTGGCCTATCAGACGCTGTCTGGCACAGAGGAAATCAATAAGTGAGTTTCAACACTCAACGCATTACTGATAGTCTGAGCTATAGCTAGAGAACCAAGGGCTGACCTTATTCATCAGTTGCCATGACTTCTAGTCTCTTGCATAGAAGTCACTTTGTAGACTGTAGATAATAAAAGTTTCCATAAAAGGTTACCCTCCCTTCATTTCAAATGGTAGCCTTGGACACCTTGACCTGTTTCTGATTTGGTGAGAGAACTCAGATACCTGCTCTGAAGGCCAAGATACCTGGGAGCAAGGGTATGTAACTCAGGGTTAGCAAATCTAGACTAGTACTAGCCAATGGCATTTCCTGTGACGACAGAAATATTCTATATCTGCTGTCCAATATGGCGGACAAGGGCCATATTTGAGTATTTGCAATGCTGCTAATTCACCTTAGAGATTAAGTCTTTGATTTCATTCACTTTTACTTATTAACACTTAAATAATCTCACGTGTCTAGGGGCTATCCAATTAGACTGTATATTTTTGGAATTTTGAGGAAAAAAAATGATTCGGTACACTTCCTGTTCTTGGCATGTGCTTTATCTCTGGTCCACATGAGTGCTTGGGCAAGATTTGCTAGGTTGCTGGCAAAGGCAAGGTAAATTTTTGTTTCTACCAGTTAAAGGTCCAGATACTGACCAGGAAGGAGATTTGCTTTAGCCACATAGCTTAACTTGTCTCACCAGTTTGAGGTCTGACCTCTCTCCGTGTTTCCCTTTCTGTCTGCAAGGATCAGAGTCATTGCTGTTGGGGCTGTATAGGTGGCTATGTGGATAACTCACACTGGTCTTAGGAGTTTCCTGGTTGACAGTGATAGAAAACTCGTCCTATTAGCCTGGAAAAAAAGGAATGTTCAGTAGCTGTGATCCCAGCACTCAGGAGGCAAAAGTAAGTGGATCTCTGAGTTTGAGGCCAGTCTGGTCTACAAAGCATGTTCCAGGACAGCCAGGGATACACAGAGATACCCCGTCTAAAAACGAAACATCTTTTGCTCACAGGCAGACAGAAGGTTAGATCATCGGTCAAAGCAATCTGTTTTGTTTTTACTTACAAGCCTGTTGTTAGTACAGCCAGTGCCTGCCTGCAAGGGGCATCTCTAGCTGGTGCATCTCTGTTTGGCAGGCAAGGGTTTTGGTTGGCTGAGCCAGCATTGGATAGCACACTGGGTACCTCGAAACAAGCGCTGGGAATTGTCTGTGGAGGGAGGGGTAAGAGCTTTATCTTAATTCACGTTCATATTGTGCCTGGCCTACAGTGAACTCAGACTTCCTGGGTTGGGCTGTGGTTGCTTGAGAGCCTCTGGGGTGGCTCAGTTATGGAAGCAGAGCATTGAACCACACTGCTGGGCAGCTCTAGCTGTGGTTTTATTTTGTTTTAATTAAATGTTTTTATTTATTCACTTTACAACCCAGTACCAACCCTTTCTCTCCTCCCAATACCCCCTCATGTAAGTCCTCTCCCCATTCCTTTCAGAAGGGCAGGCCCCCCTCTGGGTGTCAGCCTCCTATTCCTCCACCTCCCACCCTATACATCCAGTTGCTGTCAGACTAGGTAGACTGGGCACATCCTCTCCCACTGAGGCCTGACAAGGCTGTCCATTCAGGGTGTAGGATCCACGGGCAGGCAGGCAGGCAGTGGGCTCAGGGACAGCCTTTGCTCCAGTTGTTTGGGGGACCCACATGAGACCAAGCTACTCATCTACATATGTGGAGGGGGCCTAGATCCAGCCCATGCTTGTTCTTTGGTTGGTGATTCAGTCTCTAGGAGTTCCCAAGGTTGACTCTGTTGGTCTTCTTGTGGAGTCCCTGTCCTCTTTGGGTCCCTCAGTCTTTCTCTCAGCTCTTCCACAAGACTCCCTGAGCTCCATGTACTGTTTGGGTGTGAGTCCCTGCATGTCTTTCCATTGGCTGTTGGGTGGAGCCTCTCAGAGGACAGTTCTGCTAGGTTCCTGTCATGCATGTTCTTTTGGGTCTGGGTTCCCTCACTCAGAATGATATTTTTTAAAAACAAAAATGACCTCTAGTTTTCTTTCCGAGGAGTCCTCGTTACACCTGAAGACCGAGGTATTCTCTAAGACATTGACAGTGATGGGAAGAGAGGGGGAGGAGTGGGGAGGGGAGGGGCCCACCCAGATTCCTGGTCACTCCTGTGGGTCTGTAAGGTCTCTTATGACTGACAGGAGGTGGCTTGCTAGTGTCATGCCATGAGGTTTCTAGAGCCTGGCTGTGACCTGATGGAATCTGCATGGGGGGGGGTGTGAGATTACGGATAAGGGGAAGATATAAGGAGACTTTACTGTAACACATTGGGGGATTACGGATAAGGGAGAGAGGTAAGGAGACTCTGCTGTAACACATGCCTAGCTCTGGGACAGCAGCCAGGAGGCTAATTAGAAAGCTCAGCAGCTGTCCAGCTCTTCAGGCACCAAGCAGGAGGTACCAGGTGCCAGTGAGCATCCTGGGGAGGGAAGGAAAGAGATTGTGTTGGGGAGGGTGTCAGGACAAACACTCCCAGGTGTCCTGGTTGGGCAATCAGTGTTTTGTTAAGAGAAGGTGATTGGAAGGGGCTTGCTAAGGCAGAATTAACTGAGGAGCAGTAAGAGAGACGGGAGGGGCAGGACAAGAAGTCCTAAGTGAGAGAGAAGGTAGGGGTGAGAAGAGGAGGAGGCAGGGCCCTCCAGAGTCCAAGCCAGAGCAAAGGGCCAAGTAGAAGGCCAAACCAAGAGCAGCAAGGGGTCAGCCACCATCTGCATGCATGTGCCTCTGCCCCCTGTTCACTTCCCTAGGAATGTGTGGACACCAATTGTGTTTGTAGCTTTGGGTGGTCACTCTGTGGTTTGGGAACCTGCCAAATCCATCGGTGTCGAGAGCTGGTCTCACTACAGAACAAGCTAACACGGTTGAATCCGCCTCTTTGGTTACACTTGAGTTTTCACTAATGAAGTACTTAGGGTGGGGCCCTGGCCAATCACCAGAACACCTTGTGATAAAGAGATTAAAGGGGAGGACCTTCTAGTCACCTGCATTAACCTCTCAGAGTATAAAACCTCTTGACAGTCTTGTCAATACGTGTTGTGCTCCCAGTTGCTGAGAGGGCACTGGCTGTGCACACCCGGCCATCTCTACCTTGCTCCAGTGTTCTCTTCCTCCAGCTGCCCTCCTCAAGGTATGTGTTTCTGTGAGTTCTATGAGGCATCCATGAGGTGGAAACAAAGGTCTTGGAAATAATGGTTTGTAGTCAGTGGTCAGGAGTGGGTGAAAACCTGTTTGTTATTGGTATCTGAGGTAGGGCAGTCATATGGGAGAGAACCCTCACATTTCTGGAAGAAACTGGCATTGTCTTGGGGTAGAATGTCAGATTTTAAAACTGTTAGGATAAGCAATTGGTACTGGCTGAGAAACCAATTACCTCTCTCTCTCTCTCTCTCTCTCTCTCTCTCTCTCTGTGTGTGTGTGTGTGTGTGTGTGTGTGTGTGTGTGTGTGTGTAGGGAATCCCCCATAGCTGGTTAGGGAAGTACTAAGTATTTGATTATTTGATTGTGAGAATGTGTTTTGTTTGTTTGTTTTGATGAACCGTCACGGTTTTTTGTCAGTAGGCTTGTGGTTGATGTGGTGTTGTTTATGTTGTTGTTAGGCAAGGTCTCATGTAGAACTTGGTAAGTAACTGAAGCTTGCCTTGAACTCCCAATCCTCTGGCCTCCACCTGAGTGCTGGGATTACAAGCTAATATCAAGCCCAATTTGAATATTTGATCTTTACTATTTCCTGAGAGATTTGGGGGATTTCTGGGAACAGAGGCCTGCAAATGAGAGGGTGTTGTCACAAACCCTCTCTGGCTCCCCTCTTAGGTCCCAGGCTACGGAGATGGAGTAGGTGAGAGGATTTGGATTCCAGTCCGAGAAGCAGACTGAATCCTGCAAGCCCAGCTTACCCTAAATAGTTACAGAGGAGAGAAAATGACGCAGGGACATTCCTGCCAGCAGCTGCTGGGTAAACCTCTTTGGGAAATGAATCCTCCTCAGGAGAACTAGCTGCCCATGCACATTGTAGAAATAACAAAATGGGTTTTGTTGTTCTCTGACCTGAACCTACCTGGACCTCTGCTATGTAGGAGGCTGCAGCGTCCCCAGGGATGCCTGTCTGGGACACTCTGTTCCCAACCTCACTTCCCCTGTATGCTTTCAGACAGGTCTTCTGTATTGCCCAGACCCATGCCACCCCCCTCTGGGTCTATGCTGATGCTTGGGGATGGAAGAACAGGGAGGACCACCCCCTTTGTTCCTCTCATCCGCAGAGACAGACTTGGAGACCCCTAGATGATACTTCCGAGCAAGAACTCCTTTTCCACGCATGTACCCCAGATGTAAGAGACAAACTCCAGGCACTGCTCGCTTTGGTTAATAACAAGCTAAATGACCCCATCAGCCAAGAATTTAGCTGGATCCTTCTCTAGGCTACTTGTTCAGCTGTCCAATAGAAGAAAGACCTGTAGTCTCCAGGAGCTCGTCCTGTGTGCAGTACACACATGTGAGGTTATTTACAGATGGGATGCTATGTTTTATGGAAATAGGGTTAAAGTCTCATGGAAATGAAAATGCTGGGATGACCCAGAGGCTGTGATTCTCTCTCTCTCAAAGCAGCGGAGAGTCAGATTGGTATGCCACAGAGGAAGGCAGGAGGAGACAGGGATTGAAACTGAGTCATAATCCCTGAGCCTTCCATCTCCAGGGCTTCAAAGGAGTGAGATGCCCAAGGCCTGGGGTTTCATCAGATGCGTAGATTTGACCAAATCTCTAAATGTCCTAAGCCTTAATATCTGTCGCCACTACTACCTCCCCAGAATAGATGGTGTCTCAGCCCTCCCTGCTCCACAGGAGTCCTAAGAGAATCATGAGAATTGATAAGCATTATTAGGCCCAGCTCCGCCTACATGTTAGCTGCTATGAGGGCTCCTGATACACTCATATGCTGCACAGGCTTCTGACTCAGGCTGTAGGAGCCACCAAAGAGCCTCGTAGTTTCTGTCCGCTGAATCCTGCTCTTTGTTGTTGGTGGTGGTAGTTGGTTGGTTGGTTGTTTTTCGAGACAGGGTTTCTCTGTGTATGTGTAGTCTTGGCTGTCCTGGAACTCACTCTGTTGACTATGCTAGCCTCTAGCTCACAGTGATCCGCCTGCCTCTGCCTCCCATACTTCTGGGATTAAAGGTGTGTGCCGCCACTGCTCAGCGTGGATCCTGCTCTTGAAGGCTAGAATGTAAGAGAGATCTAGGGATAGCTTGTGCACGTGCAGGACAAAGGTGGGACCCCTGTAACCCTCGCGTCTCATTCGCCCCTGAGAAAAAGCCAGCCGACCAAGAAGCAGGAAGTATCCAACCGGAGGCTGGTTCCCAGAGAGCTGTTCTGACTACCCCCACAGTGGTATCATTGCCTAGGATAGGATCTTAGCCCATAGCAGATGGCCATCAAACTGCTGCACCACCAGGCTGAACAAGCAGGATGTGGTTTTTGGTTTCTGTTTCTGTTTTGACTTGTGCTGTTGCTGTGGCTTGCCTAGGCCCCAGGAAAAAGGAAGTGCCTATGGGTGGGATTGAACTTTCCAGGCCATATGTCATGGTGGTGCAAATGGTGGAGGATATAGAACATGCTTCATTAAGACTCTCTCATCAAGGCGATAGGTAGGTGCCAAGGTGACCTTTGACCCAGCCCCCGTTAGGCAGGCTAGGGGAGGGGAGGAAGATGAACAGGTGAGCTAGGGCTGAGTTTCCTGTTTATGGAGGAATTGGGAGGGATGGGCAAGCCTGAGCTCGGCAGCCTCGATAGACATGGCATGTACCTTCAGTTTTCTCTGTGCAGAGTCCTGGGGCACCAGGGAAGGAGCACACATGGGCACAGGTGAGCCTCTAAAGCAATCTTGGCAGCATACATGTTATGGCCCCCTACTCAAACTTTGTCTTGTCAGTTCTCCTTTAGGTAACAATGGGAGAGGGTCTGCTTCCACTCAGAGCCTCTGGGAGGGAGGAAGATGATACTGGAGTATCAGTACAGGCTGGCACCTCTGTGTTCTACCCATGTGTGGGAGTGATAATGCCACCTCTCAGCCTGCCCCTATGTGCTGGGCAAAGTCCTGTCTTGGGACCTGCACAGAAGGCACTGTGTCAAGGGGAGTCTGACAGGAGCTCTGGTACCTTCAATTTAATCTCATTATTCCTGAAATAAAGCATCAAGTCTTACTAGTCTTGATAGCCTGGGCTGTAGTTCTATCCACTGTGAGGCAGGACAGTTGTGTATATCTTACTGGAGATACACAATTTTTAAAGATCTACGGATATAACTCAGTGGTCAGGCCCTTGTCTAAGTGTATGCCAAGTCCTGGGTTCAATCCCAGGTATTGTAAAAAGAAAAAAAAAAGTGTCTTAGGGATATCATTGAGAGAATGTATGTGGCAAAAGGCCTTATGATGTAAGGTTTATATCAGCTTCAAGCCAGATGCTAACCTTACTCTTAAAGGACCTCACCAATAATATTAATATGGTTAAGTATTACAGTAGTGCGTTACAAGTAAGATTTGGGGTGGTTTTTGTTGTTGTTGTTTTTGTTGTTGTTATTGTTATTTTGTTTGTTTCTTGGACATGGACTCACTATGTTGCCCTGGCTGATATCCGACTTGGGGAATTTCTTCTGCCTAAACCTCCTGAGTGCTGAGATTAAAGAGGTTCACCGCCAGGCTCAGCTTGCTCAGATTCTGGAAGGCTTAGGGTACTTTCTGCTTTCCTGTATTTCCCTGCATTGTATACTTAATTCTCTAAGTCAGCAGTTCTCAACCTGTGCGTCGCAGCCCCCAAAAGACCATCAGAAAACATAGGTATTTACATTACGTTCCTAACAGCAGCAAACAGTTTGAAGTAGCAATGGAATGATTTTACGGTCGGAGGTCAACACAGCATGAGGGATGAATTATTAAAGGGTCACCGAATTAGAAAGATTAAGAACCACTGTTCCAAATGCTAAAACTGTACATGGAGCCTGTACTGGTGGCCTCCATGAGGTTCTCAACTACCCCTGCAAATAGATGTCTCCACTGCATGGCAGAGTATACTTTAAAGCTAAGAATGGGGCTGGAGTCTAAAATTTTTCTTTTCTTTTAGATTTCAAAGTGTGCATTCATGCGTGGTACAAACCCTTAACTAACCCTGCAAGATGATCACCTGGGAACCGTCCCAGCCTCTGATGTCTGAATCAACTGCCCTGAGCAGACAGAGTGGCAGAGAGATGTCAGGTTCTAGGAAAGGAACCTTGGTGGCCTGTTGCTGAATACTTGGCCTTAGATCTGCCTTTTGGTTGGTCTGGTTGCCCAGAACTGGGCGTGGATTAATCTAATGATGGCCTCCTCTTTTATTTCCAGAGACACATGAAAGCCATCCTTTAGCCAGCCAAGAATTAACTGAGCACTGGGGTGAATGCTTGTCTACATTGCTGAGAATGGCGTCAAGGTCCAGTCTGATACTACGACAAGGTTAAACTGGGACACAGCTGCACAGTGATCCTGATGTCTGTTCCCAGCCACGCAGTCAAGACAGTGATAAGTGAGTGTGTCCCAGACACGGAGGGGAATCACTGGCCCAGTCTGCCTTCCCATTTGGCACCTCATCAGCATGGGTACAGGTCTAGGAGTTCAAGTTCTCAGCTTGCATCCTGTCCAAGGGCTTGTCACAGGCTACAGTTCTGGAATGGGAGGGGAGTGCGGAGCAGTTTTAGGCTATGCTGCTGTTGGAGCCATGTTATGACTTCTAAAACTCAGCCAGACCCAGATTGGCTGGCCAGGATAAAACTAGACATGTGGGAGAGGGTGTCTTCATGTTCTGTCTCCTCAAGAAGCTCCTGGATGCTTTCCATCCAAGCAATGGGGGCTATGGCTTACCTAGAATCTGAATTCTGCCCCCATGCTATGAACAGTTATTGTACTGGTCCTCGGGGTCCATACAAGCTACATGGGGTGAAAGGCCTTGACTTCAGAGCATGCCTGTTCTCATCTGGCCTCTATCCCAGTCTTCTGGCTTTTCCTTGATGATACTTTAAAGAATGGCAATTGGATGCTTTCCCTAGCCCCTGAGGCCCAAAGACCATTATGTCAGTGCAGAGCAGACAATACAATGGTGGGATGACTGAGGATCAGAAAGAAGGAAGCTTCAAAAAGTCAGGGTAGATAGCACTAAGGCTGTCGTGGCACTGAGACCATCCTGATTGGATAGCCTCTAAGAAGCTCATGGGCTGCTCCCTTGGAGCCCAGAGTTGATTCCGTGCTGGTGTATGCAGAGAGTGGGAACCAGGTAACTGGGTTATTTCTCAGCTGTAGATAGATCTTGACTCTCCTAGCTGAGGGTCAGAATCTATTTACCAGTCCACTTATGCTTGTTTTGCAAAGTCATGTGCTACTACCAGGTCATTTCAGGACGTGTTCATCATTTGCAGCCAGAGTGGGGTAAGTGGGCCTGGATTTGAAGGGGCCTGGGAGGAGGAGGAAGAATAGGTTCACGGAGGTCACCGTGAGGATGTAGTGACCTAGATGTGAGACCTAGCCATGACAAGGCACAGGTTCTCAGAGCAATCGACACGGTTAGTTTGAAGGCTGCCACACCTTTGACTCAGTAGTTCCAGTGCTGAAGTTATTCCTGAAGAGATCGTTCATGCTGGGCATAGGAGCACATGAGCAGGCTCCTTTAACTTCCCACTTGGAGGGCAGAGATAGGCAGATATCTAGATAGAGGTAAGCCTGGGCTTCCCCAGTTAGGGATACGGAAGGAGAGAGAAGGCAAGAAGGGAGGAAGGAAGGAAGGAAGGAAGGAAGGGAGGGAGGGAGGGAGGAAGGAAAACAAGGAAGCTATCTGAATGTAGAGATGCATGTCTTTAATTGAGAGGCAGAAGAATCAGTAGTTTGAGGCCAGCCTTGGGTCAATGACTCTGTCTCAAGCAAACAAAAATGGTGGAGGAAGGAAGAAAGGAAGGGAGGGAAAGAGAGGGGAAAGGGAGGGAAGAGGAGGGAAGGAATAGATGTATCTTTTATTATAAAATAATCTCAAAGAAGAAAATGGCTACATTTCTTTTGCTACAGGCATGGAAGATATTTCTGTGCCGTTCTCTGGAATAGGGGAAATGGAAAACAATTATTACCTTTGTTGAACATCTCAGTCAAGTAAATTATAGTTTTCCACTTTATGGGGCATTATATAGCTATTATAAGAATGAGCACACAGGCTGTAGAACTTGGAAAAGACAGACCCGATGTAAGTGAAAACAGAAAGTAAGAGAGTGCGTGCTCCCGTGACTTCCTGTGCACCTGCGGGCAGATAGCTAAGAGGAAGAGACACTGCCTCTGTGTCCTAAGTCTCCTTAAGAATGCTCTTCCTTTCTGTGGTGCCAGAGTAAACTTCTTCTACAGCAGTTTAAGCAGAAGGTCTGTAAGAACACACCATTAATAGTGACTTTCTCTAAGAAGGGGGGTGGGGTGAGGGGTGGGGGGAGGCTTTTGTTTGCTAAGTCATTCCTTCTTATAATATTTAAATTTTAGCTGTAAGCATGTGTTATTTTAGTAGTTGAAATAAAACAATAAAGATATTTTAAATTTTAGAATTAAAACTTAAAAGGCAATCTTTCCCAAAGAAAGGAGAGGAGAAAGACTGAGTCAGCTAACTCTTCATTCCCATTGTGTTTAAGGCCTTGGGCCTGTTTGGGCCCATCTGTCTGTCTGCTCACCCATCTACCCACCCACCCATTCACTCATCTATGCATTCATTATTAGATACTATTGCCAGGCATCAGTGAAGAAAACTCCTTACAGAGTTCTCATTGCAATACGAGAAAGGCCATAAACAGCAGTAAACTATTAGAAGACACTACAAAGAAGATAACATGGAACGGTTTGAGTAGCAAAACATCCATCTTTGATTGGAGATCTGGTGGGTCCCAGAGGGGTGAGAGCTGAGTTGAGACCTGAGTGACAACAGAAAGATGGCCACATGGAGCTCCTAGAAGAGCATTCTAGTCAGGGCACAGAATGCCTAGCCTATGCCCTCACCTGCCGGTCACACATTGCTTTCCAAACCCACTGAATCTCTAGGCCAGGACTGACTCCATTCCCTGGTGCCAGCATCTTCGTCCTTCCCATCTGGGATGGGAGTCCTTTTCAGTTTTTAGCCTGAGTCCTTCCAAAGTCAGGGGTGGGATAGTTGTTTCTGACACCCTGGCTGTTGCTGCTCTGGACAGATGGCCCCTCTGGACATCCTGTACACAGGCCACTGCTCTTGGCTGGCATTTCCAAAGCAAGGCTGAGCTGTGTCAGATTTCCATACCAGGGTGGATTGGCACTGGGTAGATACTGGGTAATGTGTGCCCTGGCAAAGGGTCTTTAAATGGCTCATGACTTGAAGCCCTGAAGGGTAACTGCTGCCATAGCCGTGAGGCTCAGTTTGACCTTGGAATATTTGTGTGTGGCTCCTGCCAGAATTTGGTCTGAGAAATAGGCTAGGAGCCTGTTATGTCTAACAAACACTTAGTGGTGAGCTTGGTAGATGGCCCAGTGAGAAAGTACACATCCATTTCCATGAGTCTTATCACTCCAGATGCCATCTCAGTATCTAGAGACAGCACCTTGGAAATTGTAGTATCTCAGAGGAGCCTGTAGCTGGCTTTTGGAGCAATACAGGGTACTGATCAAGGGTGATAACTCTGGAGCCAGGCTCATGAGGGTCTAATTCCTATCCCAGCCATTTAGATCTGTAAGAACATAGGCTAATTATATAGCTTTTTCTGCCCCATTTTCCCCTCTGTAAAATGGGCTTCAGAATTCTCTGAATTAAATTAAATGGAAAGTGCTGAGAAAAGATTATTGTCACTTGAGAGGTAAGGGGTCTACCTCATCGGGGCCTTCAGTGTGATACCAGGGACCTGTCAAGAGAAAGAAGGGCCTGTCAAGAGAAAGTTGGTAGCTGAGTTAGCCACTAGCCACAGAAACTAGCCTCCCTTGGCCCATTCTGGCCTTAAAGCATGTCTGTTTTCCTTCCTCTACCTTGATGACAAGGGAAACCCAGGACCATTTGAGGTCTGGCGATAACTCAGATGCAGAATGATCACCCTCCCCGGCTCCATTGACTCCTTTGACCCTCAGCCCCACTCCTGTTAGGGATAAGACTGAAGGTCTTTCCTGTCTTGCCCCCAGAGACTTCACAGATGGGCTGTGTGGCTTCTCAGAGCATGGGTTAGTAATGATTTGTGTACCTGGGGTGAAGAGTAAGCTTGGGAAGAGAATGGGATGCCAAACCTAGCAAGATGCTTCCCCTGAGCAAAACATCCCCAGAGCCATTGTGTTGCAGAGTCTTAGCTTCCTGGAACAAGATCAGAATTTAAGTCAAAACCAAAGCCATTCCATCTGGCTTTCCTGATCCCCCTTCCTCTCTCTCTGGTTTTTTGAGGCAGGGTTTCACTGGAACTCACTCTGTAGACCAGGCTGGTCTTGAACTCATAGACATCTGCCTCCCAAGTGCTGAGATTAAAGACATGCACCACCACTGCCAGATTTATCTTGGTCTCTTAAGGCTGATTTCACCTGTCTCCACTGCTCATTCTGTGTGATACTACCCTGTGACAGAGCTCAGCACTCTGAGAGCTTCAGGTGAGAGATTCCTAGGGACTGGATATAAGAAGCCAGCTTCATTGTCCCCGCCACCCATTCCCTCATATTGACAAATCCCTTGAGTTTTGATCTTTCTCAGGGATGCTGTATTCTTTCTCCAACGAGTGTGAAATCCATACTCTTCAAATGTCTTTCCCCATGCTTCCCATCCACACTCCTCTGTGCCACAGTGAATATGTTTGCTTGGACTGTCCCATCTTTCGAGGCCATCATCCATGGGAGCTGCTGGCCCCTGCTGTGGGCTTTCCCAGGACTGATTCCAGAGCTGAGCACAGAGTTATTGGAAAGGGCATAAGGGTAAGGAAGCCGAGTGGAGGGAATGGCACAACAAGGAGTGGGCCTGTTGGGCTCAGTAGAGGATGGGATGAGCCCAACCTAGATAGAAATTCAGACACAGCACCTTCGGTAATTGGAGATGGGAGTTCTCTGAAATGTTCTAAGGTCGGTACTCTATCTTTCATCTGAGTACTTCCCACCACACGGAGCTGCATCCCAATCAAAAAGACTCACCTCCAAAAAGACCGTCCCAGCCAGGTCTTCCAATTGGCCACATTCATCCTGCATGGTCCAGCTGTGTTCTCCTGCCACAATCCCTTGAACAAGGTCTGAGCTAGCCTAGGTATGCTTTCCATCTGCCCAAGCACTTTCTGCTGGCTAGAAATGGAACCATGCTTGAGACTCCCCCTGTTCCCTGTTCTGTCTTCCCACCCCATTTTTTTCTGAGTTGGTCCCCTTTTATCCTATGTCCCTCTCTCCCTTAGACATGTACTCCTTCCATCCTGCTTCTGCTGCTAAGGTTTTGAAGTCCAGCTCTTCCCAGTTACCTGGGAAAGCTGGAGCCAATGGTTCCTAGCTGAGAAAACATTTTTTGGTGATTCCAGGAAGAGGAGATCAGAGACAAGTAGAGCAGGATTTAAAGTCAACCTGAAGAAGGGGAGGAGTGGGTTGGGGAGGGAGCTCAGTAGCAGGACATTTGCCTAGCATGTACAAAGTCCTGGGTTTGAGCCCCAGCACCACACACACACAAACACACACTCAGAAACTACAAGCACATACGCATGTGTATACACACACATGTACACACATGCAATTATACAAACTACATGAACATACACATGTGTATATACATACGTGCATACATGCACTCAAACTACACACATATACACACACACACACACACACACACAGGATGGCTTATAAGGACAACTACATAGTCATGTCAAGCTGCTGCAGGGGAGACTGCAGGGGAGACCACTTGAGTGGGATACTCCCTATCCCAGTGTTCCCTGCATAGGGAGGCGTCAGGGGCTTGAGTACAGGACAAATGGACAGACCTAAGTTCAAAGGGGCCTGAATCATGTTAGGAGGCCCAGTAGTCTTGGACCTCTATGCCTGGGCCACCTGCCATAAACCCATCAGTGTGCCCCTTCCCATGCCCAACCCCATGCATTTCCCATCACCCAAGTCTATTCTTTCTTGGTCTATGAAGAAAATTTACAAAACAGTGGACCTTTGCAAGGCTCTGCCTGGGAATGTTTATTCTTTTATTCTGTCCTGTTTTCGAGCCTGACCCTCAGGGCTGGCCTTTCCTCTTAATTCATCTGTGGGCAGCCACAGGGAAACAGGGGCCTTGCATTGGCTCTCCCAGGCTATATGTGTAGGACTATTGTTTCACAGGGTTTCCTGGTTCCATGGCTGATGTCCTGTAAGCCTGCTTAGCAGGGAAAGCTGCCAGCAGGCTGGCTAGGACAGGGACACAGTGACCCTGCCTGAAGTGGAGTTGACCCTAGTAGCAGCAGAAACTATGACAGAAAGGACAGGATCCTTACAGAAGTATTTGTGTGTGTTTTGTTTTTAATATGTGTGTGTGTGTGTGTGTGTGTGTGTGTGTGTGTGTGTGTGTGTGTATGCGCGCGCGCGCACATACATGTGTTTGCCTGAATGTATGTAAGTGTACCATGTGCATGTGGTTACCACAGGGGCCAGAAGAGAACATTGAAGGCCCTGGAATTTGAGTTACAGTTATGAACCGCCATGTGGCTGCTGGGCACTGAACCCTCGTCCTTTGCAAGAACAACAAATGATCTAAACCCGAGTCATTTCTCTTCCCCTTATTGCAGTATTTAGAAATAGCTAGATAATTCATTTACACAATAACTGTGATTGATATTCAAATTACTCCCACTTTATGTAAAAGGAAACTAAGGCTGGGTGCAGTGAGGTGGCTTGTCAAGGATCGCATAGCTTTGAGTTATCAGGCAGGACTCTTGCCCAGACAGGATCTAGGGTTCCTGAGGTCGGTCAATACACTATGTTCACATCTAATTTGTGAAGTATTGAGGATGGCACAGGAAGCAAAACTTACATCAGTTTTCGTGACTTCAGGCTTCCTTGGGTCCATTTACTTACAAGTTGAGAGTATACAGGAAAATGTAATGAAGAATCTCACACAGTCACAACCAGAGATAATTTTTGGCTGAATGTTTTGCACATATACATGGGTATGCACCTTTGCAAAAACCAAAGCTTCAAGTCCTGACATTTTCCTCTTCACGCTGTGTGAAATGTCCCTCAGATGGTTACTGGGGTTAGCCTCAGGATGAATCGTAGCAAAGCGAAGACTGGCTGTTGCGACAGGTGAACAAGGTGTGTGGAGGTGGCACACCGGGCAGTAGACGGCTCCTGAATACTGTAGGATTTGCAGGTTCATGGACTATGGCAGATAGGTGGGGGGGGGGGGGGAAGGGGTTCACAGACAGCAAATGGAAAAGGCATCCCAGCAAAGACAGCGATGCTAGGATCCAAAGCATAGAGCTGGCTGGGATCCAGAGGCAGAGCTGAGCCCAGGAGGACATTGCCAGCTATCTCCGAGGGATGCTGATGTTGAAGATTCACTAATGGGCTTTTAATTCACTAATGGGAGAAACATCAGACTGGCATTTTAGAAAGATCACCCTGTCCATACACTTTTGTTACGGACTTGAACTGTAAGCAGGCACAGCAAGGCTGAAAGACTTTTAGAGCTGCCCGGTGAGATACGGTTGGACCTGAGCGGCAGCAAGGAGACAGGTTCCCACAGGATTTTAAAGGTGCAGAGTCCAGGTTTTTGCCGTGTGAGTTGCCTTGACCAATGAGATGCTCACAGACAATGCTTAAGTAGGGCTTTAAAGAGCAGACTGAGGGGAATGCCTTTTTATTTATTGAAAAGAATTTAAGTAATTTTAGTGTTAAACGTATCTTGAATATGGGGGTGGAGATGTACTCAGTTGACTGAGTACTTGCCTTGCACACGGGAAGCCATGGATTTGATTCCCATTGCATATGTGTGCACTGTGCGGGGATGCATGCCTGTGGTCTTAGCACTTGGTAGGTACAAGCAAGAGGACCAGAAGTTCAAGGTTGTTTTTGGCTACGTAGTGAATTCAAGAGCCAGACTTGGGTATATCAGACCCTGCCACACACAAAATTGTTTAATGGCCATATAATAATTGTTAGTACTTACGAGATGCAGTGTGAGCTTTCCATGCATTGAAACAGTGTCTAATCAGATCAGGATAATTGGCACTATCACCTGAGATATGAATCATTTTTTGAGAACACTCAGAATCCTCCCAACTCGTGTATTTTGAGATACACAATGCATTGAAATCAACCATAGCTAACCTAGCATACCCCAGGACATTAGAACTTATTCCTTCTCTTTAACTGTCCTCCTGGGCCATTAATCATGATTTCTTTCCCTTCTTTCTCTCTCTTGGTCAGAGTGAAAAAAAACACTTGTTGGTTGGGCTGGCTTGCTTGTGGGCTGGTGACTTATAAACTTATCATAAGATAAGTACTAGTCTTCTGAGTCCAAGAGGAAGACAAGAAGCTGACGGAGCAGAGTCACCCCAGTTTAACCTCCCCAGCCGTGCACAGAACAGAGCAGAGCCTCAGATGACTCACAGCCTTGTGATTTAAGCCAGCTGAGATCTTCTGACCCACAGATGCCTGAGCTACAATAGGAAAGGATGGATGGTGTAGGATATGGTTTGCAGATGGTATGTTTGGTGGCATTTGCTAAGATTGAGAACTACCGTCATCCCTCTGCCGAACGCAGTCCTGTATACACACAGGGGTGTTACAGTGAACCTGACACACAGGTCTCTACACTCGGAAACTCAGTTTAAGGTAACAGGGCCTCTCAATTCTAACTGGTTGCTTGGTGGTGCCATCTATCAGAAGCAGGCAAATGAGAGAAACTGGTTTGGGGTAAAGATACTAAATTGGTCCAGGAAGGAGAAGGAATCTAGCTGTATTACTGAAGAAAGAGGACTAGGCTTTGACAGCCAAGAGGATAAGGTCTCACTTGAGACTGAACAAAATAATTGGCATCAGAGGGGTAGGTAGGGTCTGTGGAAACTCAGAGGAGGAAGAGGATTTGTGGCTGGGGAGAGGAAACATTTAATCCAGCGATCACCCAGACACTGGGGCTGTGCTTCTGGGAATGTGAGAAGGCATACCAAACAGAATAAACATGATCCAGGCAGGGAGACCTGGATGGTGAGAATGAGATGGAAGAGGTATTTGGGGCCTTGAGTGTCAGGCCAAGGATGTTTCATTAGGAAAGGGAGAGGAGCCCTTGGAGGCATACAGAGCTATGCACGAGGCCGAGTCTGGAGTGGGAATCAAGAGCAGGTTCTAGGGTTTCCAATTACAGACCCAGGGTGTGAGGTGGATAATATTTCCTCCCAGACTCACATATAAAATAGGAGCAACATCCTCTCTCTTGCCCTCTACCCACCGGCTCTCAGATCTCTTGCAGGTCAGGCTGGACAGGAACTCACTGTGTAGTTAAGAATGACCTTGAACTTCTGATGCTCCTTGCCTCGACTCCTCAACTCTCAAGTGTTGGGATTATGGTCATGTACTGCCTACCTGGTTTACACAGTCCTGGGGATTAAATGTAGGGACTCTGCCTTTGATTTTGTTTTCGTTTTGATACAGGGTCTTGCTATGTCTTTCAGGCTGGCCTGGAACTTGCAAGCCTTCCTGTCTCTGCGTTCTAAGTGCTAAGCTTACAGGCACACACAACCACACTCGGCTTCATATGAGTTTCTAAGAAACAGTTTTTTTTTTTTAAAATATAGTTAAGGCACAAAGGTGGGTAAGTATTACACCAATGAGGCCTGTGTAGCTAAAAGATGATATTAGGATTCTCAGTCAGGTGGGCAAACAGCAGGTGCCACCTTGATAACCTCTGTCCCTTGTCCTGCCTGGGAGAGAGGATTGGTAGATGGCAAGCCAGATGACCATTGGTAGCTGATAAAACTTATTCTTAATAAACTGAGAACTCTCCCACACTGCCCTCTGCACAGACCAGATTGTATTGTTTAGATCTCTTACCGAGGAGAGGCCTGGGGCAATAGCTGGATAACAGGGTTATAAAACAGGCACACTCTCAAAAGAGTTCACTCAGAAGTTGGAGAGTTTGTGGAATCACAAGGGCATCAAAAGGTAAATAGACTGGCTTCTGCTAGCGGCCACATGAGTGGCCCAGACCCTCTACCGATAGAGCAAGCCCTAGAAGGGCAGAAGCCTAAGACAAGGCTTTAGGGAAGGATGATGGGAGGGGAGCCAGGCTGTGAAGACCAATGGTGGGGTTTGAGAGAGGAGGAAAAAAAAGCTAACCAAGCCCCATCTATTGTAGCAGTTAAAAATAAAATGTGACCACAATGATATCATACTTAGGTATCTAGTCTAGGACAGCTGTTATGAAGCAAACAAAACCCAAACGTTGACAGGGATACAAAGAAGTTGGAATTTGTACATGTTCTGCCAAGGATGTAAAATGTATACAATAATACCACAGTTCTCGAGAAGTTATTTCTTACGTGTATTGGTGTTTTGCATGCACGCACATAGGTATAGTTACGGCATGTGTGCAGTGCCCACGGAGGTCAGAGAAGAGCGTCAGATTCCCTAGAAGTGGAGTTATAGACAGTTGATAGTTGTCAGGTGGGTGCTCTCCCACCCAGTACTGGGGTTATTCAGAAAGGCAACAACAAAATTGTTCCACCGCCTAATAATTCTACTTCCAGGTACAGATCCAAAGGAGCTGGGAGTGGGCCTGAACAGATGCTTGTTCACCTGTGTGTGCCAGCACTGTTCAAAAGCGGAAGTCATCTGGTGTCTAAGAACAGTGGAAAAACAATGTTCCATCCAGTAGAAGTATCTTCAGTCTTTCAAAAGAAGGGGTTTGCTCAGATGTCGGCTACAACCTGAATAAACCTTGAGCGTAGTACACTAAGTCCAATAAATCAGCTGTAAGAGAAAAATTATATGAGTTGTCAAACTGACAGAGGCTGAAACAGTGGCTGCCAGAAGCTGGGGGAAGGAGGAGAGGGAGAGTGACAGTTAGTAATATAGTTTTCTTTTTAGAGACAAGGGCCCAATGTAGCCAGGGTGGGCCTTGAATTTTCTTCGTAACTGAAGATGACCTAATCCTTCTACTTCTATGTCTTTGGGATTACAAGTATATACCACCACATCCGGTTTATATGGCTTTAGGCAAGCTCTGTCAACTGAATAGAATCCAGCCCTGGTGCAAATATTCTGTTTGGGATGATGGGAAGTATGTATGTGTGTGTATATATATGTATATGTGTATGTGTATGTGTATGTGTATGTGTATGTGTATATGTGTATATGTATATATGTATATATGTATTCATATATATACTCATATATATATGAATGAGAGAAATATATGAGAACGAGACTCAAAAATTGTCAAAATAGTGTGTATGTACCAGAGAGAGAAAGAGACAGGGACAGGGACAGAGAAATATTAGATCTCAGAAATATGAGTGACCTGGAATAGTTGGGGAAGAAGTAAGGTCCCCAATGGGCGTATAACCATAAATATTATGGTAACTATAATGGTAACCAGATAACCATAAATATGATGGAATTCAGTAGACATTTTCACATAGTATTTGAGTAGAGTTTCCCAGAAGAAAGCCAATGGGTTAGACTTTCTTCCTGTCTTTCCTCAGGCCCAGCTGGCTAAGAGATAACAGGGAGTTGAGGTGGTACAGCAGGGTAGAAGATTGGGACTATGGTTGGTACCAGTGAGGATGAACAAAGGTGGACGATTTAAAATCCCCTCCAGCCTGGTCACCACAGAGAGCTAGGGAGCAGAAGGCAGGGGGAAGTACAGGGTGGCTCTCTCATCTGTCTCTCTGTATCCCTAGCAGGAGGCCCCAGTTGGTACCATGGCTTCTGCAGAGCCCCTGACAGCGCTGTCCCGCTGGTACCTATATGCTATCCATGGCTACTTCTGTGAGGTGATGTTCACAGCAGCATGGGAGTTCGTGGTGAATTTTAACTGGAAGTTCCCAGGCGTCACGAGCGTGTGGGCCCTCTTCATCTATGGCACCTCCATCCTGATCGTGGAGCGCATGTACCTGCGCCTGCGAGGCCGCTGTCCTCTTCTGGTGCGCTGCGTCATCTACACTCTCTGGACTTACCTGTGGGAGTTCACCACCGGCTTTATTCTACGCCAGTTCAACGCCTGTCCCTGGGACTACTCCCAGTTCGACTTTGATTTCATGGGCCTCATTACCCTGGAGTATGCTGTGCCCTGGTTCTGCGGGGCCCTCATCATGGAGCAGTTTATCATCCGCAACACCCTCCGCCTGCGCTTTGACAAGGACGCAGAGCCCGGGGAGCCTGCAAGCCCGCCAGCCCTGGCCAATGGCCACGTCAAGACCGACTGAGTCAGAAGATGAATGTGAGGACCTGAAGTCTCGTAGGAACCCATGAACAAAGAAGAGACCAAGCTGGTGGGGTTACCCCTTGGTTCAGTACAAGCCCTGCCCCCAACTGGGTCTTAGCCCAGTGGGGCAAACATAACCACACATGGTGGGCAGTGGGATGATGTTGGGGAGTTGGGTATCTAGACAACAGAAGGACTTTGAGATTCGTCCATACCTGGGTGATGAACAATTGGACTCTGATGGATGACTTTGGAAGCAGCAGACCTGTCCTAGCTAAGGGACGTGAACTCTCTGGGGCCACAGGTGGGAGGCAAGGTCTGAGAAGGCTTTGGCTGCTGTTGGGGCCACGCCCCGCCTGACCCCATGGCTTCAGCTGGGCTTTGGCTGGTTCCATTAGGCAGTATTCAGGTGCTTGCTTACAACCAATACCTCCCCAGGGGCCTCTGAGCTGCAGCCTGAGAGAGACCCAGTAGCCAGTTGGGCTGCTTGGTGACACTGGTGTTGTGCAAAGGCTGGGAAAATTTCCTTTGGCTCCTCTCCCTCTCCCAGGGCCCCACGCTGCTCCCTTGGCCTTCTGGGGGCCCCTGTGGTGCTGGATTCCCACCAACCTTGGGCTTTTGAAGGTTTCAATCCCGTGTGTTCGGTGGCGTTTCCCCTTTCTCTTATGTTCAAGACATATACCATTAGCAGGCAGCCCTTTCCTCTGTGTCAGTCACCATACCCTCCCTCTCTCCCAGCTCCCTATAGAACACAGCAGTGGCCAGAGGTACAGCTCTGGAATGGACCCCACTTGCCTTGCTGCAGCCTTCCCTCCACCTTCGTCTGATGACTGGGGGGGGCCCTGTCTCTCTGGCCCAGGGATGGTAGTCTGGTGCCCCATCCCTGCAGAGGTCCTACTGAAAATGCAAAGTACCCCCACAATGAACAATGAGGCCAAGAGGCGTGCAGTGAATCCACAGTGAGAAAAGAAAGGCAGAGTTCTTGGTCCTGTTTGCCCATACTGGTTTATTATTTCAGCCAGTTAGCCAGTATGGCTTTCTGTGAGTTAGAGGAGACCCATAGAGAACAAGACAGATACAGAAGACCATGGAAGTCTCTTTAGAGGCCCTTTCTTGGAAAAAAGATGATTTCCACCGGAGTCTCAGCTCAGCAGTCAACCCTCGGGGCTGCTCTTCCTACAGCTCCCCATGGCCAGCTGATACCATTAGCCTATTTCTCAAACAGTGTTAACCCTGTCTCACTCATGGGCCTTGTCAGCTTGGTTATCGTAACTTTACCCCGTAATGGGTCCATTGCTGGCAGTGGACAGGTGAAATCTAGGCCCCTTCTGATTTTGTCCCTCACTCTTTGAGAAGATGGGATCATAAAAGACTGTAGCATCCCATGAGGCCATCCTGGGACCCTCAAAGGTTGAAATCAGCCCTTATTTCTTATAGATCATTTTTTAAATGACCATACCACCTGTGTGTAGTCTCTGGATCATGCAGACAGTGCCAAGCCAGTACCAGCAGCAGGACTATCCTAGACTGTGGGAAAAGACTTGGAGACACAACCTTCTGAGGCATCTTTTCCCAGAATTTTCTCTGTCTAGGGTAGAATGCAAAGTGTTTCCCTGGGTAGGCTTCTCAAATCACCAAACACCATTCCGTTGTGGGGTTGGGTGGAGCACTTATTATATCCCTAATTCCAGGGATTTCTGGGAGGGATTCAGACTTCCAATGGGAATGGTTGCTTTCCATCTACAAGTGGAGAAGATTCCTAATTTTCTCCAGTTCTATATTATCTTAATTACCTGAATCCTAATGCCTCTCTAGGCCACCTCACACCTGTCTTCACAAATGATCTATTGGCTTGCGACGTGTCCCAGTATTGAGACTCCAATTCTCAACCAGAAAAGGCCATTGGGTGACCCCTAGGTCTCAGCGCTCCAGATCTTGTCTTGTAGGCATCCCCTAGCACCATAGTTTCTCAAAGCTCTATTAATCCCATGTCAGGAGGGCTTCCCAGAGCGGATCTGCATGCCTGACAGTACTCAGCATTATGATCTGCTTTCAGTGGTCTCCTGTTACTCCTAGGGCCCCTCACAGCACAGAACCCCCAGCCAGGGGAGGCTACACCTTAAGGCCTGACCACAGACCTATAGGATCAGATCTCACCGAGTGTAGTCTAGACTTTAGCTCTTGCTTATTGTCTATCTTCAGGGCTCCAACCCCTTAGTGCTTAGGGGCTCGAAGGTTGGGATAATTAACCCCTTCTGAGCAGTGGGGAGTCTACTGGCTGTTTATGGAGCCTCCCTCTGATGTTCTGAGCCCAAGGTAGGAGTTTCAGTTAGTAAGTATGCTGCCCTGCATGGTTGAGTTGCTTTGGATGTCTGCTAGGCTTCCAGTGCCCTGTCCCCTCCTCATGCCAGAGAGTCACAATGGCCTGTGCTTATTCACAGCAATAATATATAGGGAGCGTCTGTGAGTCCCCTTTGTCCTGGATCATTACTCTTCATGGATCTCCCAGGAGACTCTGTGTAGGTCAGTTCATGTGAGAATCTATTTATGAAGCTCTGGGCTGTACAAAACATCACAGGAGGCAAGTGAGAGGCCCAGCCCTGAACTACTAGTAAGGCAGTGGGCGTGCCTTCCACCCCGATGCCACCCTTACCTGAGGAACCGTAGGCCCCAGCTTTGTAACATGGCCTATGTAGTGGATAGGACTGTCTTCCAACTGCACAGCTCTTGAAAAAGGCACATGACTAGTTTGTGAGCCCGTTGCCTGCTATGTCTCCGTTAGTCTGTCTCTCCCTTTTCATAACTGTGCACATAAAATATACTGGTGTTTGTGTTCGCGGACTGGCTGTGACCCATCTGTTTCACTGTGGGGCCCCTTTCCCAGGGCTTACTGGAGGTTGGGCCCTTCATACCTGGCAGTATCTACATCACACCTTCCTGAACCAGGATGGCTGGTGGTGACAGGGTGTGGCGCTGGCATCAGCCCTCACCCTCTCCAGTCACCTGAATCCACTCCAGTGCTCCCTAACTCTTGTAGTCCCATGCCAAAGGTAGATAAATTTGGGTTGCCTACACATGTCCATGAGATGAGCAGCTTTTAGACATATTGACAATAACCTCGTATGTCCCATGATTAGAGAAGGCTTGGGGTACTCAACAACAACAACAACAACAGCAACAACAACAAAAGCTAAGAGGCCAGAACCCTTTGTACAACATGAAAACCATACTTAAAGACAGTTCCCTACTCCTTCATAGCAAACCTATGCTCACTGAGAAGGCCTTTGGAGGATGCAATCCTTCCCTACTTCAGGAGGTTGGCTCTGTCTAGGTCCTCTGCCCAACCCCTGCCATAGACTGTACTCCTGACTACTTTCCTGCTTCCAGGAAGGAGAGGGAGAGTTTAGAAATCCTTCAGACCTGGTCTGTGGAGTGAGTTCCAGGACAGTCAGAGCTACAAGGAGAGACCCTGCCTCAAAAACAGAGTTGTTCAGTCAGATCTGCTAAACCAACTGTCCTGGCCCCTGTGCCATAGCCAGGGCACAGAGCATGGCAGTGTGTTTTTAAGTCACTGGGAAGGCCTTTTGCTTTTACTGTACCTATATCAACAGCTGCTCTCCTTATAAAATGGGACTATAAATGAAAGCACCTTAACAACCATTTGCATGTTAGTATAGATAAGCCTGTAAGGTAGTTCTTTCAGAGTAAGACTTTGAGAAAGAGACAAACAGTGAAAGTCTAAATGGAGCCATAGAAAGAGGCAGGCTGGATGTAGTGGTGCATGCTTTTTATTCCAGTACTCAGGAGGCAGAGGGAAGTGGATTTTTGAGAGTTTAAGGCCAGCCTGGTCTCCAAATCCAGTCCAGGACAGCCAGGGCTACACAGAGAAACCCTGTCTTGAAGAACAAATCAAAACACAAAAGGAAAGAAAAAGAACCAGAGTTGGGGGAGAGAGAGAGAGAGAGAGAGAGAGAGAGAGAGAGAGAGAGAAGAAGAAGAAGAAGAAGAAGAAGAAGAAGAAGAAGAAGAAGAAGAGGAGGAGGAGGAGGAGGAGGAGGAGGAGGAAGAAGAGGAGGAGGAGGGAGGCATGACCTACACTCAGAGGACCCAAGGCTTATTAGGTAGCCAGTTCAGTGAGTGGCATTTTCCTGTTATTCACACACGCACGCACACGCACGCACACACCAAGCATGTATGCACAGGTACATGTATACATGTGTTCAAAAGCATGTAAAGGCCAGAGGACAACCTCAGGTGTCATTCCTCAGGAATGCTCTCCACCTCCTCTGAGATAGGGTCTTTCATTGTCCTGGAACTCACTGGTTAGGCTAGTCTGGCCAGCCAGCTAATCCCCAAAATATTGTTTCTGCCTCCCTGCCCCTGAGACTACGAGAGGTACATCACCAGGCCAGAGTGTTATGTGGGTTCTGGAGCCCAAAGTCAAGTCCTCACACTTGCAAAGCAAGCTCTTTACAGACAGTCTGCTCCCTGGCTGAGTGGCATCTTGACACCTACCCCACTTTCCTCTTCCCTTCCCAACCCAACCCAAAGACTAAAGATGCAGGATTCACACAAATGGCCAAGGAGAGCTCACACCAAGGTCTGCATGATATTTAATGGCAATGAAGAAAGTACTAGAGCTTGGACATTTTTTCCTCCTGGAGTGAGTCTCTCAAAGTGTGCATTTCTGCCTTGTGTGCTGGTGCTACCAGACGACAGGCAGACTGCTTGCCTGGAGAAGGTGATACAGGAAGATGGTGCCACTGGTCCAAGGTTAGGGGAGCTGGGTCTCATTTAACTGCAGCTGTGGCTCCTATGGCATTGCAGCCAGGCACCAGTGCCGACGTTTTCATCCTCTCTCATTTCAGACGGGCACCATTCTGTCCCTGTTTATAGAGGAAGATTGTTGCTACTCAGCCTACAACCTTGGCTTCATCACTTCCCCCCCCCCCCAGAGGATCTCTGTGTAGCCCTGGCTTTCCGGGACCTCACCATGTAGACCAGGCTGGCCTCCAGCTCACAGAGATACAGCTGTTTCTACCTTCCAAGGCCTGGGATTAAAGTTGTGTACCACCATGCTTAGCCTGAATTCAATACCATATTTCTTGTCTTTTCTGAAATAGCATTTCATTATATGACCCTCCACTGGCCGGAACTCCTAGGTCCAGCAGCGCCTGTCTCTGCTGACAACTGGCACATGGCAAGGCTCCCGGCTTTACAAATCTTGTCTTGACTCAAGCAGATCTTTCAAGGAGGATTTGTGAGGAGTCAGGTGATGCCTTGAGTTCAGCTCATGTGGATGCTACTTACAAAGCTAAATGAAAATGTTTATGAGTAGCAGGATGGGTGTCGGAGGGCTACAATGTAGGCACTATAGAATGCCATCTTAGCCAAGCCGAGACAACTGGCCAAAGACCCCTCCCAGTGAAGGAGGTTGTGAAATCTTGGCCTCTGGATGCTGGATTTATTCCTGACACTCGTTCGGTCCCTCCTACACAGCTTTATTCCTGTCCCAGGCTTTTCTCAATGATCCTATTTTTAACTTGAAGAGATGTCTGGGCCTCTGGCTGTATGTACTCTCTGAGGGTTTGAAACTACCAGATGAAACCTCTTTGTGGCAAGGCAAGAACCCTCTGCCCAGGCCCTTCTGCCAACTCAGACAGGCCAGAGGGCTCACCATTTTAGCTCCTCAATTCCATATTGGACACCTACAAGAGTAGGAACCAGGCTAGTGGCAATAATGGATGATCAGGAAGAAAAATGGTGACAGGGACCCTATCAGTTGTGCCATGTATGGGTGCTTCTCCATGGGGGACTTTTCAACAGAGACCCTGCTTGTCTTCAGGGACAGGTAAGGGTACCCAGGAACTACACAGAACTTTGCCGTTCTTTGATGCTTTCAGAGATGGGCTGGCTTCCCACTGTCCTGAAAACACAAATATTTTCTATGCTTGAGCAGTCTCAGCTGAGTTAGAAACAGAATGAGGCTAGAACATAGTGGGTGTTTAAAGGATCTCATGATGAATGATATTTTTCTTTAAGATAGTCTAATACTATAACAAAGGCTGTATTGCAGCTCACTGTGTTGCCTAAAACTTACAGTGATCCTCCTGCCTCAGCATCCCTAGTGCTGGAATTAAAGGCATGAGCCATCAACACGACCAACTGATAAGTGAGGTTTGTGTTCTAGAATATCATAGGTTCTTTTGGGAACCTGAGGCTCGAGATTCTGTTCAGACAACTATCACAGTCACTGTCTGTGGCTGCCATCATGGAGCAACTGACAGACATGCTCCTGTTTCCTAATCCACTAAGTCCCTAAGGAGCCTTGCAAGTGTCTTCTTGGAGCTTTCATGTTCTATTGATTAGTACTTTCAGGTGCTGTGTTATCTTGACCTCGGAAAGAATGGCATCTTAGAGTCCAATGGTATACAGAAGTTAAATCCACTGAGGATACATAGCCTTTGCTCCTGCTTTAACCATACCTACGGAACAAGGAGTTTTCTGGTTAAGGATCCACCATGCGGCGAAGAGAAAGGTTTATTTTAGCTCACAGTCTTGGAGATTTCAATCCATAGCCAACTGACCCCCCTTGCTTTAGGCCTATGATAGCACAGACCACCATTTAAGAATGCATGTCAGATGAGAACTGTCACCCCCATGGCCAGATACAAAGGAAGAGAAAAGGGTCAGGTTACCAATACCACCTTCACAAGCTCACATCCTATGATTAACTAGGCTCCACCTATTAAAGGTCCATTGCTTCCCAATACTGCTGCCAGCTGAAGACCTTTACTATACAGACCTATGAGAGAGGCTTACCTAAATGTAGCAAAGTTCTAAGAAAGAGGCAGGGTTTTGCCCAGGTCCTTACAGATAACCCTTCCTGAGGAGTAGGACTAAGTGCCAGCAGGCTGCAGGCAGATCCTGGAAGTCCTTGTACTCTTAGCACCTGCCTTGCTTTCTCAGAGGCCAGGTTATGGATTGAGGCCAGCAGGACTACAAAGCAGGCTTCCCCGGCTTCTCTTTCTCTTCCAGCTACGTGAGCATCATTGCTCTGGGATAGATAGCACCTGTGGGTTCTGAGGAGCTGCAAACTTGCAAACATAGCTGCCCTACCTGATCCTTTATATGATGGCTACTGGGGGCATCCTGAAGTGATCTGGGTGCTCAGATCCCTTCCTTCCTGCAAACCTGTGGAATATCAGGGGTCTTGGCAGCATTAGAAGATACCACAGAAGGACATGAGTGGTGGACATCACATGTGTTAAGCCAGATGGACTTGAGTTCTACCCGCTGTTCCTACCACTTACTATCTATTTGTATGGCATTTGTGGTGGTTTAAATAAGAATGGCCCCATAAACTCATATATTCGAATGCTTAGATACTAGGGAGTGGCACCATTTGAATGGATTAGAAGGATTATGAGGTGTGGCCTTGTTGGGGGAAGTGTGTCATCTGGGGATGGACTTGGAAGTTTCAAAAGCCCATGCCAGGCCTAGGCTCATTCTCTCTGCCTGTGGACGAGGATGTAGCTCTTAACTACTTCTCCAGGGCCATGCTTGCTATGCCTTCAATCATGCTTCTTGCCATGATGATAATGGACTAAGCTTCTAAAACTGTGAGCAAGCCCCAATTAAATGTTTTCTTTTATACAAGTTGCCTTGGTGTCTCTTCACAGCAATAGAACAATAACTAAGACAGCATTTGACAAGATACTGGGCCCCTTTGATAATGCCATTCCACAGATTTCATTCATTTTTTATTGAGAATACTGACCTTTTCTCTCCCAGGCTGAGTGTGAACATAACCATGGCAGAGATTCTGTTAGCAAGAGGGTCATTGGGTTCCATTCAACCCAGCAAGTGTATCAGCTGCAACGTTACACACCTATGTTATTAAGCAATGTGCAGGTAAGGTCTTTGGAAGATTTTTCATTTTAGCACATTGCCTTGTTGGTTACAGAGTGTCCTGATATCCTAGTGTGCCTGAGGCTAAGGAGTGTGCTAGGACATGGGACTTTTAATATCCAAACTGACAAAGCAAAGCACATTAGTAGAAGCATATTTCTTATTAGTCACAAGACACCACTTTGCAGAAAGCCTTCTTTCCCATTGGATGTGGTCTTGGTGGGTCCTCTCCTCAGGTCTGAACCAGAACTACCAGCATTGTTCTTTCATTGGTGCCTCACCTCAGACCCTAAGCTGGCTGTCCACTAATTCCTACTAACTGGATGTTTAGACTTGTGTGGGTTTCTATTGTTTTCTCAGCTTTACCTTTGACACTGAGGAGCTCCTCTCATGGGTTCCCATAAACTCCCTTCTGGTTTAAATCAACAGGTTCTCTTG
Source organism: Rhabdomys pumilio (assembly GCA_030674055.1). Taxonomy (NCBI): domain Eukaryota; kingdom Metazoa; phylum Chordata; class Mammalia; order Rodentia; family Muridae; genus Rhabdomys; species Rhabdomys pumilio. The sequence continues at coordinate 8,232,045 of JANHMN010000022.1, read as the reverse complement.
CTTGCTACAGTCTGTCTCTCCACTCCGTATAGCAGCAGAAACGTTCTCTGTGAACAATCTAGATTCTGCCACACACCTCTCTTCTCCTTCTCCTTCTCCTTCTCCTTCTCCTTCTCCTTCTCCTTCTCCTTCTCCTTCTCCTTCTCCTTCTCC
>JANHMN010000022.1:8209276-8222390 GCA_030674055.1 Rhabdomys pumilio | reverse complement strand
TTTTTTTTTTTTTTACCTCCTCTGTGATCTGAAATTTTCATGTGTTGATCTGTACAGAGCTGTAGCTTCCCAGCACAATGTCTGATACACACACACACACACACACACACACACACACACACACACTAGCACTCAAAAAATAACTTGGAATGAAAGATGCAAGTCACCGTAGGCCTTCAGGTTAGGAATCTTCTCTGTACTGCTCCCCATTGCTCTCTGCCTCCAGAAGGCTGGTCCCTGAGAGGGAGGGGGAAGGTGCTGAATTGGCTAGTTTCTATCTCTGCCTTGCAAGACTGAAGGTGGCAACTGGATAGTCAATGTTAGCTGCTGAGTGGAGACTGGGAACAATGACAGCTCCCAAGTACCCACTCTGATGTCCCCAAAGGCACTTCCCTTAGCTGGGTCTTCCTATAGAAGTGGGGCTCCTTTTGATGAGCCATGCAAGGTTGCCAAGATTGTGTACCCAGAGAAAGCTTCAGTGAGGACCACCAGAAAAGGGTGGGAGCCTATATCTCTCAGACAGGAATTGTTGTTTCCAAAGAAGCCTGCTTATCTGCCTCAGGGCCACAGTGCATCAAGAAAGAAACTTTGAATATATTGCTGAGTTAGGACTAGCTACCACTATGTCCCTTACTGATTCCTGGTAGAGAGCAGACTCTACTCTCACACAGGTACCAATCAGCCTGGCTTTCTGGGCATTGGCCCAGCCTTCTTGGGGGATGTGACAATCCCCAGGTCCTGGCAAGAAGCCCCAAGACTCTGGGCAAGAATGGATCTATAGGTTCCAGGAAGAAAACTTTTGTGGGAAGCAGAGCTGTGGTGGCATGTCTGGGCCTTAGGGATCAATGTGCAGGAAAGGGAGCCCTCTGGGAGCCAGAGAGGCTTGGAAGAGCACTAAGAACAGGCCATCAGCGTCCCCGCCTCCACTACAAAGGAAGACGCAGCAGCCTCCTTAATAGACAGCCTGCTAAGACTTCCTTAATAATTTGTTTGTTACCCCATATAGTGTGCAAACTGTGCAACCAACAAACCTACCTAAATTAAAAACAGACACCCCCCTCTTTGTTGTGCCTCCACTGGTTAGGGTTACAGTCCAGACACTAATGCAATGCCATCCAGACCTTGAATAGCAGTGACTTCTGTCACTTGAAGCCTGGGGTCCCTAGGAGATAAAAGGAAAAGGTGACTTGCAAATAGAAATGTCTTGAAGCAAGAATCCCACAGAGTCTATGAAGGTGTTTGGTTAATTATTCAAATGACCTACCTGGGCTTTTGACAAAAATAAACAAACAAACAAACAAACAAACAAACAAACAAAAACCTTTTATGACTTCCTTACCTAAGGCTCATGGAACATTGGGAAAGAGGGGGCAGAAAGAATGTAAGAGCCAGGGCGTCAGGGAGTTTTCTAGGAGGCTGTGTTTCCTAGAACTATCAGAAACTACACCCAGCAAGTCTCACCAACAAGACTTTCTGAGCAAGAGTTGAACAAGGACAACACCCACAGACATGCCGAAGCAGACAGAGGAAGGACCATGAGACCTCGGCCCTACACAAAGACAACTAAGGAACACTCAGCCTGGGAGAAATAGTCTTCCCCAAGAAAGAGCATGCCAATTGGTTGTTTAGTATCTCAAATAGCCAATCTTGAGAACACACATAACACTATACAGAGTTTATACTTAGGAGTGTGTGTGTGTGTGTGTGTGTGTGTGTGTGTGTGTGTGTGTGTATACATATATGCATGTGATAACAATTATTGAAAAAAAGAGGCCATGAATTTCAAAGAGAACAAGAAAGGGTATATGGGAAGTTTGGAGGGGAGAAAGGGAAAGGGAAAATGTTTAATTATATTATAATATATTTGTATGACCATTCTGAGTTTTGAGAGGGCTTGTTGAGCTAAATACAACATTATGACTATGCAGTGACTGTGGCCACTGTATCCTGGTATGGGCATCTCATGGAGGGGTTGCCACTGCCTCAGAGTCTGGAATTTTCTCTGCATCCCTACTGTCTGTCTTTTTGTTCCTGTGGATGTCCACGCCTGATGCTTGAACCTTCAGTCCTCCCAAAGCTTTCTTGTCTGTGCTTTGTGTGGAGTTGAGTGTTCTGCAGTGTGAATACAGTAATGAGTCATCTGGTCTGATTATAAAAAGAATGTTCCCTGGCCCTCTTTAAAGATTCTGACCAATGAGTCTCAGAGGTTCTGCGTCTTTATTCTGAGAGCATCCCAGTGATTCTGAGCTATTTACCCAGTCCCACTCCCTTTATTATTGAGACAGAGTTCTTTTTTTTTTCCCCATAGGTATATAAACTATTTATTAACAGCAAAGGCACAGAGACTCATTTCTTCTTGGATACACCCACAGTACGGCCCCTGTGGCCAGTGGTCTTAGTGTGTGACACGAAGGCCCCAGAAGTGGCGCAGCCCCCTGTGGGCTCGCATTTTCTTCAGCTGCTCATGGTCCTCACGCAGCTTGTTGTCTAGACCGTTGACCAGAACCTGGCTGTACTTCCCGTCCTTCACGTCCTTCTGTCTGTTCAAGAACCAATCTGAGATCTTGTACTGTCGTGGGTCCTGCATGATGGTGATGACCCGCTCCACCTCATCCTCCGTGAGTTCTCCAGCCCTCTTGGTGAGGTCGATGTCCGCTTTCCTCAGCACCACCTGAGCATATCTCCGCCCCACGCCCTTAATGGCAATGATGGCGAAGGCTACTTTCCGCCGCCCATCGATGCTGGTGTTGAGTACTCGAAGGATGTGCTGGAACTTCTCGGGGATCACTGGAGACATGGCGGCAGCAGAGACGGCGGCGGCGCGTAGGCCTCCTGTGGAAGAGTGTGAGACAGAGTTCTAAGGCGACCTACAACTCTTCATCCTCCTGCCTCAAATTCCACCATGAGGAATCGTTGTGCAAACAACTAGCTTCTGAGTTATTATATTTTTCCTTAAGTAATATTATAATGAGCACTGTAGAAGTGACTCCAGGAACCTCGCATCTTAGTTACATCTGTGGAAGTAAGATTGTGGAATCAAAAGATAGAAACAGCTTTTTAAGGTTTTCTCATATTAGCATCAGGAAGCCTGTACTACCAAATATAAAATTGTATCACTTAAATGGACTTTGCTTTGTTTTCAAACAGAATCTTGAGAAGTTTGGGCTGGCCCTGAACTCCTGATCCTTCTGCCTCCACATCCTCGTCTGCTGGGATGTCTATAAGACACACACCACTATGCTTGGCTAAACTTGATGTCTGTTTTCTTTTCTTTGAGACAGAGTCTCATGTATAGCTGCCTGGCTTTGAACTTGCTATGTAGCCAAGGCTGGCCTTTAACTCCTGATCACCCTGCTTCTACCCACCAAATACTGAGATAACAGTCACATACCACCACACTGAACCTTAAATTGCTTTTTTCCAGAGGTTGTTTCTTTGAGGCAACATCTTGTTATGTAGACCAAGTTGGTCTCAAACTCACAGAAATCTACATCCCTCTGCCTCCCAAGAGCTGGGATTAAAGATGAGCTACACCAGACTGGCCTTAAATTGATTTTTTTTTTTGGGAGGGGGGGTTTGAGACAGGGTTTCTCTGTGTAGTCCTGGCTGTCCTGGAACTCACTCTGTAGACCAGGCTGGCCTCGAACTCAGAAATCCGCTTGCCTCTGCCTCCCAAGTGCTGGGATTAAAGGCATGTGCCACTACCAACCTGCCTAAATTGATTTTTATCACATCATAAAAAGTTAATCAAAACAGGAGAATTAAGAGTTGTAGGCTAGCCTGGGATGCATAGTAAAACTGTCTCAAAAATAGAGGGTTGGGGATGAAATTTGGGAAGATGGTTCAGAAACCCTGGTGTCCCAACTTTAATTCTAGTCTCAGAATTGAGAGGCAGGCTCCCCCAGAATGTGCTAGCTAGGCAAGGTTAGTCATATTGGAAGAGAATAAAATGGAGAAATAACTGAAGATGACTCCCATATCAACATTGTGCCTCCAAATGCATCACATAGACAGACACACACATACACACACACACACACACACACACACAAGAAAAAGAAGGAAAAACACCACAGAAGAGATGAAGACTTCAAGACTCATGGTGAGTCTGCTCACTTCTCTATTTGTGTGTGTGTGTGTGTGTGTACTCTTCATTTGATTCTTATCAGAAAGGATCAGGATTCTGGTGTTTTTTTTTTTTAAGCTTGGGGCAGTTCTTCAGTTATTTTGGGCAGAGCGCTTTATTTGCTCTCCCTCATCTGTGGCTTTCACTTCTCTGTTTGCTTTATTGCATTTGGTGGTACAAACGGCTTTTAAGAGCAGATTTAGATCCATCCCTCCTGCCTCTGATGTCTGTTGCAGGGATAGTTAGAATGTTTTCTCCCGTCACAGCTGAGAGTCTTCTGTATTTCCATTTCTTTCTCTGGCTTTTTATGGCCCGTTTGGAGCATACCATGATGCATGATATAAAAAAATATGGCTGGAAGCGGATCCCAGGGCACGCTGACATCCCACAGCTTTTCTGCAGAGCGGTTCTTTCTTGCAGTGCTTGTGGATGCTTCTTTGCCTTCAGCCAAGTCGTTAAATGTATCCATCTTAACAGAGTCTGCACTGGTCCCTAACTTCTCTTTCTTTCTTTTTGCATCAAGGCCTCACTGTGTATTGTGGCCAGCCTCAAACTTATGACTCCATCTGTCTCTGCCTCCCAAGTGTGGGATTAAAGGCATGTGTCTCTACACTTGACTGACTTTTCTTATTCTGTCCTGGTATGTGTTGAGCTGGACACGGTAGCACATGCCTGTGACCAGCTCTGACAAGCCTGATGGGAGAGACTATAAGTTCCTGCCAAGATGGGTTAAATTATGAGGCCCTGTCTCAAACAAACAAGCAAACAACAACTTTTAAGAACTTTGCCCATTCAGACTCCAAATGAATTTTAACAATTATATAAGTTATATAATACATCTCATTTTGTCCTTTTCTCCCCATGTTAGTCTTATTATTCAACTTCACAATCAGAATTAGAGGAGCTGGAGAGATGGCTCAGTAGTTTAAAGCAGGGACTACTCTTACACAGGAGTACAATTTGTTTCCTAGTGCTTATGCCAGGCAGCTCACAACTACCGGCAACTCTTAGATACAGGGAACCCATGGCTATGGCCCTCGAGGGCACCTGTCTGTACTCATGTGCACATGGTTACACATACACATAATTTAAAAAAGATTTTTAAAAATCAGAAACACTGGTGGTGGTGGCACAGAATCCCAGCACTCAGGTGGCAGAGGCAAGTGGATCTCTGTGAGTTCAAGGCCAGCCTGGCCTACAGAGATAGTTCTAGGACAGCCTGGTCTACAGAGATACTTCTAGGACAGCCAGGGCTACACAAAGAAACTCTGTCTCAAGAACAAAACAAAAATCAAGATGAAGACCCATCCCTTGGTCAGTCAGGTTTTTCTTTCCTCTTCATATTTAAATTTTTTTCTTTGAATAAATATATTTTACTCCAAAGCAAACTCTTTCCCAACTACATACTTTATTTTCTGGGTTGTTATTTGAACAAGCTCACTCTCTCCCTTTCTGTTCCCTTTCCCTATACCACTCCTATTCTTGTGCTTGCTAAAATAAAAGCCATGCAGCTGAAACGATACACTTCCACCCTCCTGACCCAGCAGATGTCATTTCTTGGCATCAGCCAGCAGCTGTCTTTGGATTGTTCTGAGGACATTTACAACTGCCTTTCTCTCTTTTCTTTTCCCTCCCTGTAAATGGGCAGACTTATCTTTGCGCTGTCTTCCTGGATTAAACCATTACTCATTTTTTTAAAATTCCTCAATATTCCAGAAGTGTCATCCCTATTTAACGTATGAAAAAGGAGGAGACAGTGTACTAAGCTGAATGGTGTCTCCTCAACATTCATGCTCTCCAGAACGTGACTGATATCAAATGGGGCCTTTGTAAGCAGAATCAGTTAAAATGAGGTCATACGTGGGTTAGGATGGACCCTATGTCCAATGACTGATGTCTTTATAAAAGAGAAAACACATAGAGAAGCCATGTCATGAGTGAGGGAGAAAATGGAGGCATGTGTCTGCAAACCAAGACATTTGGACATTGCCAACATCCCCCAGAAGCTAAGAGAGAGACTTGGGACAGGGTCCCTCCAACCCAATGACTAGGTCCTTTGGACACCCTGAGTTCAGACTTTCAGCTCCTTCAGTGTGAGAGTACACGCTTTGCTCATATGTGAGGGCAGCTGTATGGCTCCAGTCCACCCTGAACCTTCCTGGGCCTCTCCACTGCTAGTGTTTCATCCTTAGATCTGCTGAGACTGAGGAGGGGGGCGGTACTTTAAGCCTGCCCCAGCTGAGACAGAGGGGTGTTCTTGAAATCCTGTCCTGAGCAGAATATGAGCAGTCCCCTCTGGAATGCAAACATCAAGGAAGGACAAAATTTCTCCTGTTTCCCGACCATCTGTCAGTCTGTCTTTGTAGCAGGACTATTTATGGGACATTCTGGTTTTAAGCACCCAAGGCTCTGTCATCAAGGGATTCAGTGGGGCATAATTTAAAAGTTTCTGACCACCAGGCTTTCAATCTTGGCTCCACCATCTTTTAGAGACCTAATTTTAGACAAGTCACTAGACATTTTGAAACCCTATCTGTAAACGGAGACAATAACCATTTACGCCCAGCGTGTCTTACAGAGTTGATGCTAGGATCCGTGAGATGATTTACAGAAAGGCATTGTTTAAACTGTGAACCTCTGGGTTGATGTTACCAATCACTAGTGGTTGTCCGTGGGGCAGGAGGGGCCGGGTGAAGGATCGAAAGGGCTCATGCTTCTCGCTCTGTATATCTTCTTGTTTTGTATCAGCTCTGTGTCTTTTGTGTGCTTAAGATGCATTTTATTATTTTAACTATGTATCTGGGAGTGGCATGCACACATGACTTCAGGTGTCCACAAAAGCTGGAGGACACATTGGATCCCCTGGAGCTGGAGTTACAGGGAGTCGTGAGATGCCCAGTGTGAGCTGGCAACTGAACTCAGGTCCTGTGAAAAAGCAGTTTCAGCCCCACACCCTCAAGCACCTCTCTAGTCACTAGTATCTTATTTTTGTTTTCTGAGTTCTGGGGATCAAATTCAGGGCCCCCCATGTTCTAGAGACATATCCTGCTACTAAACCACACTCCAGTCTTGCTCCATGTCTTCAATGAAATAAAATGTCGAAGATACTTTTAAAGATTTTTAAATGAAAAGAGTGTATGTATGTATGTATGTATGTATGTATGTATGGGAGTATGTTTGTGTATGAGTGTGTATTGTGTGAGTGTTTGTGTGTGACCAGCAGAAGCCAAAAGAGGCTATCAGATACCCTAGAACTGGAGTTCCGGGTGTTTGTAAGCTGCCTGGTATGGGTCCTCTGGAAGAATAGCAGACGAGTACTCTTAAACACTGAGTCATCTCTAACCCCTGAAAATATTTTAGGGGCTAGGGATTTAATTCAGTTGGTAGAGTGCTTGCTTAGAATGCACAAATTTTTCCTCTGAACCACACAGGCTGGGCATGGCGACACATGGCTGTAATCCTAGCTAGTACTGAGGAGGTGGAGACAGGAGAATCATCTCAAGTTTGAGGCAGCTTGGGATACATGAAACCCTGTCTTTTAAAAAGTGGTTTTTTAAAACATTTACTGAAGAAGCCAAAGCAAATAAAATCCTCTGCCCTGTTTCCAGGTTCTAGGTATACTGAATGATAAGGGCCTACTGTTGGCTGCTGGCTGGCATGCGGCACCTCTTACACAGGTGTTAGAGATAACCATCACTGAGAGTGTTGTTAATGGAAAACTTTGCTTCTAGTTCAGCCTCAGCCTGATGGAGTTTGAACAAGTTATTTTATCCCCGTGGGCTCTAATTCACATAAAATGTAATGATATGTCTTAAACCTTAATATTTCTTCCAATGGTGTGATCCTAGCATCCTTTTGACTCCCATGAAGTAATTCCACTTGCCATAAAGACTAAGATCACCAGAGGCGGGATGGAGAGTTGGCTCAATGGTTAAAAGCAATTGTTGTTCTTGCTGAGGACCTAGGTTCAGTCCCCAGCACCTACATGGCTGCTCACAACCCTCTAAGCACTAGCGGTATACATACATTCAGGCAAAACTTACTTCCATGAAATAATAAGATAAACATCTAATTAAAAGGTTTTTGTTTGCTGTTGTTTTGTTTTTCATTATTTGAGGAGACTAGCTGCCCAGAGAACATGAGGTTGCCAGCCTACATCACAGGCAGCAAAGGGAGGAGATGCAGGAATTCATCCACAGACACGGAATGACAAATACCTAATGCTCAACACTTAAGGAAGGACAGGACGGGCCTCAAACCCCCAGGGTGGAAAGGCAGGACTGAGCTGAGTAAACTGGTCTCTATCCCTGACTTAGTCCAAAGGTGGAAGGAGATCGTGAAGTAGATTAAAATGCAGTTGTCTGCAAAGGCAGGGTGCATACTGCTTAGAAGCCAGGAGTCAGGCTGCCTGAGTTTGAACCTAGACCCTTCCATCAGCACCCATGTGACCTTAGTCACAGCACTCCATCCTCTGTTAAGCAACAAATCACAGCAATAGCACCCCTAGAGGATAGTTGGAAGATTCATCTGTGCAAGCACAACCAGTCTTATAAGAAGCATGTGTGGGTTTTGTGGTCCCAAAACAAAGAGAGGGAAATATGGCATAACCAGCGTCCTGTGTGTGCATGTGTATTACAGGCTATGCCTTGAGCCTGTAACAGACCACATAATCAGAATGTATGTTTCCATATAAGGGAGATAATGGAGCTAAAATGTATTGGGGAACTAACAAAAAGTATAAAAGCTACGCCTTGCCACACTTGGGACTCAGTCTTTGAATGTAAATCTGCTAATCCAGTGCCAGCACAAATAAATGCTACTTCCTGGCAGAAAGCTTTGTCTCGTTTCTCTGTTTGAAAAACCCACAACAGACTATATTTTAAGTTATTTTTTTTCTTTTTTCATTTGCATGTTTGGGCGCAAATATGTATGGTTTTCATTTGGAGGCTCAAAGTTGATTTTGGAAATCATTCTTGATTTCTCTCCTTCCTTATTCAATGAGGCAGCGTCTCTCAGCCTAAACCGGAGCTAACTGAAATGGATAGTCTCTCCCGCCGTGTTGTTCTGGAGGGTCTTGTCTTCATCTTCTGAGGCTGGATTAAAAATGGGCCACCTTGTTCAACCAGCATTAGTTATGAGGAGCTGGACTCTGGTCTTCACCCTTGCGTGGCCAGTGTTTAATCACTAAACTATCTCCCCCAGCTATCGCTGTGTATTTTACTATGACCTTAAGGAGCAAGGTGCAGCTTTGGGTTTGGTGCACTGAGGACATCTTGTATATGTGGGTAGATAGCTCCTCAAATGTTCGAGAAGCAGCAGAGGTGTCCCATCTGGGGGAATGGGGGCCAGTAGAATACTCCTAAACTCCTAGAAACACCAAGAACGCTCCGATTGTGTCTTGGGTTTAGTGCAGGAACCCTGAAAAGAAAAGAGGGAGCACAGGCTGGAGGCTTTGACTCCAGCTTGGGTCCCCCAATCCGCTGCGGAAAGCACTTCTGTCCCAGCCTATTCAACTCTTGGTAGTCAGGGACCTTCCCTACGGCTGATCATTTCAACTACACGGGGTTGGGCTCCCCTCTAGTGGCCATTCTGATGAACTGCACTTAAAACTGGCAGCAACCCGTTGTAGAAATACTTGCCCCTCCCCTTTGTTGTCTCTCTCCCTTCTCCTCTCCCCTCTCTCTCCCTCCCCTTTCCTGCCCCTCTTTCCTGTCCTCTCCCCGCTTTCCTCTTCTCTCCTCTCTTCTCCTCTCCCTTCCCCTGAGTTTTTCTTTCCATTTTCTCCTTTCTCCTTTCTCTGGCTCCATCCTTTACTTAATCTATTTATTATTGTAACTTTTACCATAATTAATTTTTAGTTTCATACTCTACATTTTTGCCATTTACCCCCTATGGTCATTGTTGGTAGTAAACTTTAAGTGTATTTTCTTTTTTAAAAAAATTAAAGCTGGGAGTGGTGTAGCATACCTTTAATTCCAGTATTTGGGAGGCAGAAGCAGGCAGATCTCTGTCAAATTTGAGGCCAGCCTGGTCTACATAGCAAGTTCCAGGTCAGCCAGGGTTACATGAGACTCTGTCTTGAAAATATAAATAAATAAATAAATAAATAAATAAATAAATAAATAAATAAATAAATATTGTTTTAAAAATCTAAGTGTGAGCCGGGCGGTGGTGGTGCACGCCTTTAATCCCAGCACTTGGGAGGCAGAGGCAGAGGGATTTCTGAGTCAGGGGCCAGCCTGGACTACAAAGCAAATTCCAGGACAGCCAGGGTTACAAGCCTGTCTCAAAAAACCAACACCAGCAGCAAAAAAATGTGGTAGAGGGGATACAGTAAGAATGCCAGTGTGTGGGAAAGCCACCATACAGATGAGAGACAGCAAGGAAACTGAGGTTTTGAAGAAAAAAAAATCCAATCTGAAATTTTGGAAATGAAAAACTCAGCGAAGGGCCTGTGAAATGGCTCTGTCAGTAAAGTCAGTAGCTGCCAGACCGGATGACCTGGGTCTGATCCATGGGACTCACAGAGTGGAAGGAGAGGACTGGTTCCTGCAAGCTCCCTTTTCACCTTCTGAACTCAAGAAGCACAAGTATGCCATGACTTGTGCCCGCCCCACCAGAAAATAAATAAGTTAATGCAATATTAAAACTTAAAAAAAAAAAAAGCCAGATAAAGCGTACAAAAAGTATAGTGTGAAATACTTAGCCTGGTGGCTCACCCCGCAGAGAGACAGGAAAATTGCCAAAAGTTTAAGGTCACCTTGTTCTATATGGTAAGTTCTGTGCCAGCCCAGTCTCCATCGAGATACCCCATCTTAAGAACACAGACAATAAGAGGAAGGACAACAAAGGAAAGTGTCACCAAGAGAGTAAATGAAACAGAAGAAGGAAGGTTGAGGGAATGATATATAATTCTGCCTGCATATACGCCTGCATGCCAAACTGGGGCACCAGATCCAGGCACCAGACACCCTCTTCTGGCCTCCACGGGCATCAGGATTCCATGCAGTGCACAGATATACAAGCAGGCAAACACTCACATGTAAAATAAGGCAGGTTCAAGGCCAGTCTGGCCTACACATCAAGTTCCACTCCAGACAGCCATAAAGGGCTCTGAGATTTTGAGGTGGTCTATAGTGAGATTCTGTCTCAATTTTTTTTATTCATTATGTGCATATGTGTATATCTCTGTGTGGTTTTGTGCTGCTGAGTGAAGTACCCATGGAGGCCAGAAGAGGGCGTCAGATCCCTGGATCTGGAGTTACAGGTGGTTTTGGTTGATGTGCTGGGAACAGAACTCAGATCTTCTGCAAGAATGTATGCTCTTAACCACTGAGTCATCTCTCCAGCCCTTGGGAACTCTAATAACGAAAATAGTAATTATGGCATTATTTTTAAACCTTCATTTTCAGCTGGGTGGTAGTGGTTCATACCATTACTCCCAGCATTCAAAAGTTGGAGGTAGGTGGATCTCTTGAGTCTGAGACCAGCCTGGTCTACAGAGTGACCTCTTGGTAAGTAACTTTTGCTCACCAAGTGCAGGCTCAGAAATCAGGGAAATAAAACAGGTCTGGGGAAGCTATGCTTGGGCTCTCATATGAGAGTCCAGATATACTCATGAAAAAAGAGGCAGGAAAGACATGGACAAAGTTTATATACTCAGAAGCCCAGAGACAGGAAGTGCAGCATGCCACACCACACAAGGCCTCATCAGTGAGGACTCCAGGGTAGTCAGGAATTCTAAGACACAGGAAGAAAAAAAACGTAGACTGTGGTTTTTAGTGAGGTCTGTATGGGAAAGGTCAGGCAGGTAGGGGAAACAGTCTGGGATCACCCATAAAGGGCTCTAAGATTTTGGGGTGGCCCCTAAAATTTGGGCTGCCTTGTGCCTGGCCCTTGGATGACTCCAAGATGATTAAAGCAGAAGTGTATTGTCTCCTGGGGTGTATAGGCCAGATAGGAGAGGGGTGCCTCTGGACTGGTTAGCATGTATATCAACGGTATGTGGCTTGCCATTTTAAAGAACTATCTCCAAAAAAATCAGTCACTTTCCATGCTAGGGAATCTACCCCTGTGATAGCCTGGTCCTTCAAATAGGTTTGGGTGTGGGGTAGTGTGTGTGTGTGTGTGTGTGTGTGTGTGTGTGTGTGTGTGTGTAGGTGTGTAGGTGTACATGTGTGTATATGTGAAGGTCAAAGGTCAACCTTAGGTGCTTCTTCAGTGGCCATCCATGTTTTTTATTAAGACACAGGGTAACTTGCTGGCCTGAAATTCATTAAGTAGGCTAGATAGGCCAGTGGGATTCCCAGGAATCCCCCTGTCTCTGCCTACTCTGGGTATGAATTACAAGTATGTCCCACCACAACTGGGTCCCAGGGATCAAACTCAGGCCCTCATGTTTGTAAGTCACATACTTTACTTTACTGAAGGCCATCTCCTCAGCCTCAGCTTGGTTCTTAAAGATTTAAAAATATTATATAGAAACCATGTACACGACTGGAACACCTCCCATGTCTTTAGTCAGATCCATTCATTCTTATGCTAAGCCCTGTTCTAAACATCTGGATTGCTTGTTAGGGTCCATCACATGGTTTGAAGTTTGCTCTGCCTTCCACAGCACTGAGGTTACAGGTGCTTGTACCCGACTTTTTACGTAGTTGCTAGGGATTTTAACACAGGTCCCAGGGGTGTGAGTGCTCTAGTTTGATTTTTGTCACTGTGACAAAACACTGGCCAACAGCAACCCATCGGTGGAAAGGTTTTATTTGATCTTACAGTGAAGATCACAGTCTGTCACTGAGGGGAGCTGGGCAGGACTCAAGGCAGGTACTGGGAGGTAGAAACTGAAGCACTCTGGCTGCTTGCTCGCCATGGCTTGCTTTTTTGATATAGACCATCTGACCAGGGGTATAGTGGGCTATATCCTTTAATATCAATCATTGGAAGGAAGGAAGGAAGGAAGGAAGGAAGGAAGGAAGGAAGGAAGGA
>JANHMN010000022.1:8186679-8209266 GCA_030674055.1 Rhabdomys pumilio | reverse complement strand
GGAAGGAAGGAAGGAAGGAAGGAAGGAAGGAAGGAAGGAAGGAAGGAAAAAAGAAGTTCCCACAGACTTGACTTGCCTCGAGGCCAGAATGATGGAGGTACTTTCTCAGTTGAACGTCATCTTTTCTCAGATGACGCTGACTTGTGTCAAGCTGACAAAAACTGACTAACTACTAAATAGCACATGAAGCAAGGGCTCTTTTTACAAGGACAGGGTCTCTCATGTAGTCCAGAGCGGCTTCTGCTTAATACGGAGCTGAGGACGGCCTTGAACTCCAGATCGTATGCTCCCATCTCCAAGCACTAGAAATCTCCAGCCTGTACCTCCACACCCAGCTTCTCACTGGCTCTTCTTGGAGAAGCAAAGTATTTGGAGTTACTGGCTGGCTGTCATCACCGCTCCCTCCCACCCCCTTTCAGGGGATAACACAGAAGGAAAAGCACCTCAGAGACAATACATAAGCAAGTAGCCCTGTTAGCCTGACAAGGCAGGCACCATTAGAAACCTTAGGCCGGTGGTAGTGGTAGTGGTTGCAGCAGTGGTAGTAATGCATACCTTTAAAACCAACACTCTTAGGAAGCAGAGGCAGGCGGATCTCTGTGAGTTCAAGGCCAGCCTGATCTACAGAGTGAGTTCCAGGACAGCAGGGCTACACAGAGAAACCCTGTCTTGATAAACCAAAGAGAGAAGAGAAAAGAAATAGAGTCCTTTATGTTAATACACCTTCAAAATGCCATTTTCATTTCACCCTACCATGTCACAAAAATATAAAATAAAATAGATAAAAAAAAAAAAAAACAAAGTCGGGGAGAAAGAGAGATGACTCAACCTCTGCTTTGATGCTCTTTCATAATTTTTAAAAATACAAAGTTGGAGCTGGAGTGGTGGCTTGGTGTTTAAGGGGACTTGGCTGTTCTTACGGAGAATCCAGGTTTAGTTCCTCAGGTCCACATCAGAGGGCTCACAGGCATCTATAACTTTAGTTCCAGTGAATCTGAGGTTCTCTGGCCTCCTCAGGCACTGGGCATGCATGCAGTTCACATACAGGCATGCAGAATACATGCACATAAGATAAGATAAAGCAATCTTTAAAAATAGCTATTCTTAAAAAAAATAAAATAAAAAAGTAAAGCCACAGGTTCAATGGAGTCAGTTATAGATTCTACCTCACACCAGTCAGAATGGCTAAAATCAAAAACTCAGGTGACAGCACATGCTGGCAAGGATGTGGAGAAAGATGAACATTCCTCCATTGTTGGTGGGATTGCAAACTGGTACAACCACTCTGGAAATCAGTCTGCAGGTTCCTCAGAAAATTGGACACAGTATTACCTAAGGACCCAGATATACCACTCCTGGGCGGCATATACTCAGAAGATGCTCTAACATATAACAAGGACATATGCTCCACTATGTTCATAGCAGCCTTATTTATAATAGCCAGAAGCTGGAAAGAACCAAGATGTCCCTCAACAGAGGAATGGATACAAAAAATGTGGTACATCTACACAATGGAGTATTACTCAGCTATTAAAAACAATGAATTCATGAAATTCTTAGGCAAATGGATGGAACTAGAAAATATCATCCTGAGTGAGGTAACCCAATCACAAAAGAACTCAGATGATATGCACTCACTGATAATTGGATATTAGCCCAAAAGCTTGAAATAGCCAAGATTCAACTCACAGACCACATGAAGCTCATGAACAAGGAAGACCAAGTATGGGTGCTTTGGTCCTTCTTAGAAGGAGTAACAAAATACTCGAGGGAGCAAATATGGAGACAAAGTGTGGGACAGAAACTGAAGGAGGGGCCGTATGGAGACCATTCCACCTGAGTATTCATCCCATGTGCAGTCATCAAAGGTAGACGCTGATGTGGATGTCAGGAAGTACATGCTGACAGGAGCCTGACATAGCTGTCCCCTTAGAGGTCTGCCTGAGCCTGACATAGACAGAGGCAGACGCTCACAGCTGATCATTGAACTGATCAATGGGTTCCCAATGGAGGAGTTAGAGAGAAGACTGAAGGAGCTGAAAGGGTTTGTGGTTCCATGAGGAGAGCAACAATACCAACCAACCAGAGCCCCCAGGGTCTAAACCACCAGCCTGGGAGCACATAGGGAGGGACCCATGACTCCAGCTGTATATGTAGGGGAGGGTGGCCTTGTCAGGCATAGGTGGGAGAGGAGGTCCTTGGTCCCATGAAGGCTGGACACCGAGTGTGGGGGAATTTGAGGGTGGGGAGGTGGGAATGGGGGGGGGTAGGTGGGGGCACATCCTCATGGAATCAGGAGGAGGGGGAATGAAATAGGGGGTTCCTGGGAGGGAGGAGGGAAAATGGGGTAAGAGGATAACATCTGAAATGTAAATAAAACATCCAATAAAAAATTAAAAAAAAATCAAATCTGGAGACTGCAGGCAGTCGTTTCTTATTAAATGTTTGCATTTACTAGAAACACACCCTTAATTGCCTTCGATATATCTTAATTTCTGATCTTCAAATGAGAAGGGATTATTATTACCTTCACAAAACTAGAGTACCGGCAAGTTTCCAAACGGAGGAAGCAAGCATCCTGCGAGGAATGGAAAGTTCCTGCTTTTGAAGTCCCACTCCTACTCAAGACTAGGACTGTGGAGGCGGCCGAGCGAGCGAGCGAGTGGGTGCAACATTTAAGGAGACAGACGCTCTCTCTCGGGGCCAGATCCTGCCCCTGTATGATTCCGAGACAGAGGCATGTACCTCCTTAAAATGTGTGTCTGTAACTACTAGTTTGCTTTCCTACAGTGGCGGCCGATCTGGAGCTTGTGGGTTGCCTCAATTACCTGGCACTTGTGTTCACCTGGAGGACGTCTGCGGATGCATTAAAAGCATCAAAAGCATCAAATTCGCCCTGGGAATTTCTAGTCGGAGCGGCCCAGCTGAAGGGACCTCAAAGCGGAGCGATGGATACGAATGAATCAGAGTTTAACGTCCTTGCCTTCTCTCCTGATTTTTAGCTTCAGGAAGTCTGCAGTCACCTCTGCCCAGCACGTCCCCCGCCCCCACCCTGCCCCGGATCCCCCTTAGTTCTTAGCTCTGCAGTTGAAGCGGGCTCTGGCTTTCTTCACCCGGCGTTTAATTTCCCTGGCAAACGGCTCCACCTAGCAACAGGCAGCCTCTCCCAAGGGTGGGGCTGGCTGTGTAAAGGAGCGTCCTCGGGACATTTACCTGCCAGCCTCAGGCTGAAAGGCCAAGCTGAACGGGTTACTGGCTGCCCCAAACTAGCCAGAGCGTCGGGAAGGGGCTCAGCTGCCTGGCTTTTCTTCAGTCCTTCTCAGAGGACAGATCTTCAGTTGGGATTAAGAGTTCAGCCTGGAGAGGGTTGGGGCAGTTAGGGAATTTCCAGGCTCCAAGGGCCCAGCTCGCTTTCAGAACCTCCCGGATTTTTACATTTTCTTTTGTCCTGAATAGTTTCCATCTAGGTTGTAAAGGGATTTCTTAGAATGAGATTTACCTAATCTAGGCTCTGCTAGTCCTAGTCTAGGACTTCTGCTATTTTTCCACAAAATTTAAAAAAAGCCGGGACAAGCCAGCTGCCGTCCTGCTGGGCCGTGACTTGGTGAGTGGGTCACGCCTTTAGGTGAAGAGGAAGCCCCTTCCTTGGGAGGAGACAGCCCTGTGGCCTTTACTATCACGGCTCAGACAGGGTCTTTTTCGTGCAGCACAATCTTTTGTTCTAAGCGATCAGACCAGGCGGTCCCGGTAAGAGCCCTGCAGGTACTCTGAGGACCAATCCGACCAACCCGATGGTGACTTCTGAAGCCTGCCGAGCAGAAGTGATCGGGCACCAGATACCATAGCCACTTTTTCCTGCTCTTCAGTTTCTCGGACATCCCCAGACCAAGATTATGCTTCCCCAGTCCATTTACCCCACACTAAATAAACAAAAGGAAAAAAATTAAAACCCCTAATTTCCAGAAATAACAATTGGGGAAGGGAGTTAAGAAAAAGGAGGGCCTGTTAAGAGAGGCACGGAGGGGCCCTTATCTCTCTCCAACAGGTCGGGTCCTGCCTGCTTACAGGGCTGAGTCACCATCCTGCCCCACCCAAAACCCTATAGTCCTTACATGAAAGGCTCTCTGAAGCCTGAGTTCTCCAGGGGGTAGGCAAGGCCTGATACCACCCTCAGGGAGCAGGAAATCTGGCCTCTGGTCCTTGCAAAAGACTTGCTGAGTATCTAGACTCTAGATTCTAGAGAGATGCTGTTTCCTGGAGCACCAGGGTGAAAGGGGTCAGCTGGGCTGGAGAGGGGTGTGTGGCAATAGCTTTTACCAAGTGACCTTTGTTGGGTCCCCACTGATAAGTGACAAGCGCAAAGTCTGTGAATTGCTCACAGCACTTTATGCTTGGTACCTCTGACACAGTCTGTTAATGAATGAATGAAATGGAAAACGAAAGAATATACATCCTCCCTGACTTACAGTGGGGTTATGGCTCCATACACCCACTATAAACTGAAAATCTGTTTAACACTGGAATGCCACAGCTCAGCAGTACTGTGGCACGTGCCATCCCTTCCCTTCCTGACGGCCGGATGACTGGGAGTTGTAACTCACTGCACTGCTCTGAACTGAAAGAGGGCCACAGAGGTGATGACGCACACATGTAGACCAGCACGAAAGTCCTGCCGCAGGAAGATCTCGAGTTTGAGCTAGCCTGGGCTACGTAACATGTCTGAGATCAGTTTGAACTACATAGTGAGATCTTATCTAAAACCAAAAACAAAACAGAAAAACAACAAAGAGGATTGCAGCATTAGTCTGGGAAAAGACAAAAACTTAAAAAGTTGAAGTAAGTGTCTGTGTTGAACTGTTTTTGAAGCACCACAGAGCTGAAAAGCCACAGAATCCGAGTAGGTTGAGGGCCAGTCTATGTTCCTTCTGTAGCAAAGCAATTTAATGGATGAGCTTGGGCAGAGCCATGAATTAGGCAATTTTTTTTATCTTTGCCTGTTTGTTTGTTTACTCAGTTATCCTTTGTTTGTTTATTTTGTTTTTCAAGGCAGTTTCTCTGTGCGTCTCCGGCTGTCCTGGAACTCACTCTGTAGACGAAGCTGGCCTCCAACTCAAAGTTCCTCTTGCCTTCGCCTTCCAGATGCTGAGATGCCAGGCTTGTCTTTATTATGTCACTAAGTGACGTTCATCGTGTTTACGCTGATGACTGACAGGGGAAAGTCTGCAGCCTGTTCATTGCACATCTGACTTTGCGCTCTGACCACTCAATGCATGTCTCCTGCTGTTAGTGAATGAACACGATGATGGCAAATGACAGACCACACAGGCTCCCTGATTTACGGTGGGCTGTTGTTATTGTTGTTATTAGTGTTGTGCCAGGGACCAAACCCAGGACCAGAGCCACACACCCTATTCAAGTGCTTCTGGGGGCACTGTAGGCTCTAAGATGCCATGTAACACCTTTCCCTGTGGCCACTGTCTCTATCTGGGACTTCCCTGGCCCAGGCTTCTTCCAGTTCTCAGTCCCTTTCATGGGAAGTTGTTCCAGGAAACTGGGTTCATCCTTACAGATGACACAGATTCCCCAAAATACTGTAATTGATGCTGGTGTAGACACTGGGCTGCTGGTGAGGAGCTCACAGGGGGTCGTGTCTGGGGCAGAAGCTTGGTACTGAGTAGTGAGGATTTACCACACATCTCTAATCCAGCACCTAGAAGGCTGAAGCAGGAAAATCTTGTCAATATATTTTTTAATTATTTATTTTATTTAATCTACATTAGTGTTTTGCCTACATATGTCTGTATGGAGGTGTCGTATTCCCTGGAACCAGAATTACAGGCATGTTTTTTGTTTTGTTGTTGTTGTTGTTTATTGTGTTTTTTTTTTCCTCAGCTATCACATGGTTGCTGGAAATTGAACCTAGGTCTTCTGGAAGAGCAGCCAGTGCTCTTACTGGCTGAGCCATCTCTTCAGCCTTCAAGAGAATCTTAAGTGTAAGACCAGCCTGGGTTATATAATAAGACTCTGCCTCAAAAAAAAAAAAAAAAAAAAAAAAAAAAAAAAAAAGGTAACCAATATAAGACAGCTAAATCAATCAATATGGAAATGCTTGAATAGGTTACGACACAGTCATACTGAAATTTTATGTAGCTGTTGAAATCATCTTTTTGAATCATTTTTAGTGATTTGTCAAGTTGCTTGTTAGCTATTAGAAGCTAAAAAGTTAGGGCTCAATTTTTTAAAATGGTGCAGCGTTGCTGGAGGAAGTGTCCCTGGGTGCGGGCTTTGAGACTTGTCTTGCCTCAGCCCACTTCCAGCTCTGATTCTCCAAGGATAGATGGTCACTCTGACAAACTCATTAAGCCTAAGTGTTCACTGTGAATATGGATCTACTGGCTGTAAACAGAGGATTCTTATCCAAAGCCAAAGGAATGACTCTCTAGTGGTAGAATTCACATCAGGCTATGAGTCATCGCACACAAACACCAATCTAACAGCTTTCTCTACACACTGATACATGATAGACATTACCCGGCCCTTCCTAACAAAAAGGTGTCTGCCTGAGGCAGGAGGTTCCTTCCTGGCCCTGCCTCCTCTCCGTGTCCAAGCTGTCCCTGATGTCTGCTAGATGTCTGCTTTCTTCTAGCTCCTCTTACCGGTGGTTGATCTGGGTTTATGTCATTGCGGTTCCTTGGTAGGTTGGTGGTGCAGTCACGACAGACTGGGGAAGACAGAGGAGGTGAGTCACGCTGAAGGTCCAGTGAATCAGACAGGGTGGGCTGGGACAGGGGTTTCCCTGAAGGAAGAGCATTAGCTGTTGAGTGGGGCGGGGAGGGGGGACACATCACCAGGAGAAAGAACCAACTTTCCTTCTTTCAGAAAACCCACTTAGGAACCCGTTACTAAAGAAAAGGGCCAAACTATTCCTCCCAAAAGGAGTTGCCAGAGGTTTAGGATCAGCCCTGCTGGGGTTCAGAAGCAGGTACAATGCCCTGGGGGTGTGGCTCTGAGTGAACTCAATGGTTTCAAATTTCAGTTTCCTGGAAAACACAGTATTTGCCTTGTGGAGTTGGAGTATTGTAAATAAAACCTAGCACTACTACAGGAAAGAGAATGGAACCTCTGTTACCTTTGGATTAAAAATCTAGGAAGCTTTTACCTGGTAACACACCTGGTAACACTATGGCCCCTGCCAGGTCTCTTACTTTAAAGATGAAGATGTATGTTTGTTACAGACCACAGAGGCATCAGGGGGCAGAGCCCAGCATAGGGACACTAGGGTGTGCTGGGAGCCAGATTGAAGGGCATCTCTGTCTTTCCATTGCTATTGATGGCAGTTCTTTCTCTCTAGCCCAGACACTTCAGGGCCTTTGTCCTGACTAGCAGGCCCTTCCCTCTGCAGAGCAAAGAAGGAATATCAGGTATTCGATGCAGATCAGCACTACCGACGTTTTCTTGTTTCAGGCGCCAACATGGCGTAGTAAGACGTTGTGTTGATTCTATTGGGATATTTTCTTCATCATAGGCATTAATTTTTATTTTAAAATATTGCATTACAATATGACTTATACCGAAGAAGACTGGATTATTTTGCGTGCTCTTTAAACTCACCCGGAATTGCTAAAAATCTTTGACTCAGATATTTTTTTTTTTTTTTTTTGGTTGTTTGCTTTTGAGATGAGGATGGTGTGATGTACACATTGAGGTGAGAATGTGTTCTGTAGACTATGGCAGTCACCTTAAATTTGTGATTTCCATGCGTGCTCTACACACTGTTTCCTCTGCTCTCAGGAATGGCTCACAACTATAGGCACCGGTCCAGGGTCTTGGGCGATCACCGCGGGCCGGCACTCTGGGCATCTGTCATGAGAAGGTCGGCACAGAAGTCCCGACCCGGCCAGACTTCCTGCCCGCGGGGCGGGAGGCTCTGGAACTGGAAACGCGCCAGGGGGCGTCTCCGGGCGGGAGCGGCTTCCTGGGCGCGGGCGGCATCGGCGGCGGCATCGGCGGCGGAGCGCGGGGACAGCTCACCTGGACTGGCGACATGGAGGACGGCGTGCTCAAGGAGGGCTTCCTGGTGAAGAGGGTGAGTGCGCTCTGGCCTCGCGCCTGCGTGGCCGTGGGGACAGCAGGGCGAGCAAGTGCTGACGCGGGGATGAGCCGGCGAAGTGCTCCCACTGGCCAGCGGGCCTGGCTTGCACAGGCTAATCCTGCTTGGTTACTGTGGTTCAGGGCTGGTTCTCTCCGGTGGATCTCTTAAAACAATTTACTGGAGTTGAGGACGAAGCCGGGGACAGGATCCATGGTTAGCACACTCAAGGCCCTGGGTTTGGTCCACAACAACACCAACACACACACACACACACACACACACACACACACACACACACCCCACATGCCTTATTAAAGTACCATAAAGTGGTGTGGGTGCAAAGTGGAGAGACCGTGGTTAAAAGGTACGGTTGGAAAGAAGGAATGACCTTCTGTGGTAGAGAGTTAACTATGGCTGACCGCTGTTAAGAGTGTATTCTCAAGAAACTAAGGGGATTTTGAATGTTTCCAACACCAAGAAACATTAATAAATGCTTGAGGTGATGGATGTGCCAGTTACCCTGATGCCATCATTGCATACCGTGCCTATGATTGACATCCCACTGTATGTACTCCATGCATATGCCCAGTCATGTGTCAATTAAACAAAACAGCACGATATTGAACGATATTGAAATATAAGGCACCATGGATATGCCATGTAATTTACAGCCTGAAAGGGAGGAAGGTAGCACCCCTTCTCAGTGTGTGTGTGTCTGTGTGTGTGTATGTGTCTGTGTGTGTGTCTGTGTGTGTGTCTGTGTGTGTGTATTTCTGTGTGTGTCTATGTGTGTCTCTCTGTATGTGTGTCTGTGTGTGTGTGTGTCTGTGTGTGTGTGTGTGTGTGTGTGTCTGTGTGTGTGTGTGTGTGTGTATTACCGCTTAGCTTTCTTATTTCATCAGTCATCAGCCCTGCAGGGTTGGTGGTTGGCACCAGAACTGCTGTTGCTCTGTTGTTAGAGATGAGGAGACTGAGTATCAGGAGATGAACTAGCTTGTCTAGGGTAGGTGAGTATCAGACAGGATGTGAACTCACTCCATCCTTAGTCCTCCCCCATCACCTTTGTTGAAGAAGCAAGAGTCCAACCAGGGACTGTGGGACTGACTCCCAGGATGCCTAGGGTCAAAGAACAAAAGAACATAGAAGAGAAACTTGAATGGTTCGGTGCATGCAGAAAATCTCAGGTTTGACCTCTAACTGGTAAAACAATTATTTTAACATTGATATCAACACTGAACATTTATATTAGCATAATAGCATGCTATCTATCTATCTATCTATCTATCTATCTATCTATCTATCTATCTATCTATCTACATATACATGTGACTGAGCCCTTGGGCTGTTGTTCTGGGCTGACAGTCTTAGGTGATGAAGGATAAAAAATTGTCCTCCTTGTTGGCTCACCGGGTCACAGCACCCCCATTAGCCCTGAAGGCTCAAGTCCCTTTCATCCTCTGTTTACAAGATGTCTGTGTTGTTTTGCACAGTGTGTGATATGGGAGGCGAGGGAGAGGCAAGGTTTCTTCAAAGCTATAAGCAAGGAGGAAGGGAATGGGAAGGTGAAGCCAGATCAATGGGCTGGTGTCCATCTGTCCAGAATTCCATGCTCACTTTGTGTCTTTGTCATTTAAATGATAATATGGTTTATCCAGGTCACGGTGACAGCCTGTGGGGAACTTCTGACTTCCACTGTACTGCAGTCTGTGAAGTGTCTGAGCTGGGGTCATGTGGGGTTGCTTAGTGATTGCTAGGCTGAGGTAGAAGCCCATGGAGGAGCGGGGTTACCTCCAGGTCAAACCCTTCAGATAGGGCTTTGTGGGCCTCTGCTTATTCCTTGGGTTCCCTACATGACTTTCCACCACCACTACTATGCAGAGACAGAGGAGGGCTGAGGCTCACTGGGACCCTGATTCACTGAGGAGAGGATTGCCTCTCTCTTCTGAGAGGCCTGGGTTAGATTCCAGGGTGTCAGGAAGTGAGGAGTCACATTTGTTCCTGCCCAGTGAGGAAGCTGGCCCAAGATCCTTGCTGTCTGTGATCACCACCTGCTCTCACTGCTCCATAAATCCATTTTCCTCTCAAGTGGCAGCAGTAAGCCTGTGCCACTGGGGAAGTTACAGGGTTGTGATGGCACTGGGTGGTTTAGGAGAGTTCACAGCCCCAGGATGGTGAAGACCTGAGCTGGAAGCCAGAGAGTAAAGCAACCATCTCCTGGAAGGCTTAGCTGGGGGCAGGCAGGCAGGGGCATGATGGATTTGGCTCCTAATCCTGCCCAGACAAGAAAACCAAACTTGACGCAAAACACAGGGCACTTGCCAGGCCTGGCTTCCAGGGAGAGGAGCAGCTGTGTGTGTTTGTGTGTGTGTGTATGTGTGTGTGTGTGTGTGTGTGTGTGTGTGTGTGTGTTGGGGTGGGAGGAAGGATACAGCTTTGTGGTGAAGAGAGTCAAAACAGGAGTTGCTGCCAGGCTTGGATCTTGCTCATCATGTTGGCCTGGAGACTGTAGGACTCCAGGACTCCATCTCAAGGAAAGACCGGGAAAGCTGCTTGTTTGTTGTTGTTGTGTTTTTGAGACAGGGTCTCATGTAGTCCACACTAGCTTCAAATACTCTGTGTATTTATGAATGATCTTGAACTCTTTGGTGTGTCAGCCTCCACCTCCCAAGTACTGGCTTATAGGCATGTAACATCATGTCCAGTTTATTTAGTGCTGAGGCATCAGTCCAGCTCAGCAAGCCTTCTACCAACTGGACTACATCCCAGAGAACAAAATATCTTCTTTATGTATGGAAAATTCTAGAAGACTGTGTAGTGGCTCATACCTCACTTGGGAGACTGAGGGAGGAGGACCCTGAGTTGGAGCCTCAGCTACATTAGGAGACCCTGCCTCAAATGAACAACACAACCAATCAACCAAACACCCCTGGAAGCTACCTACATATCTCCTGAGATAAACAAGTGATTAACCAAATAATGGCTATACAGATGTTAAAAATGCTTATGGTATTAGATCTTAAGAGGAAAAAGACAGAAGTGTGGCAGTTGCTTTCCTAGTTGGGTTGACCAAATACTCAACAGAAAACAAATTACGGGAAGAAGAGTTTCTTAGGAGTCCGTCATGGTAGGAAAGGCATGGCTTTCAGGTCATGGAGCTTTGCAGCTGGGAATTCCTCACATCTGGGAAGATCAGGAAACGGAGCATGGCTATGCTGGAGTGTCTTTTCCCTTTCTGTTCAGCCTTGGATCCCAGCTCATGGGTCAGGGCTGCCCACATTCAGAGGGTGTCTCCCCCTCTCTGTGTAACCTCTTGAAAACACCTTCAGTGTGTCTCCTAGGTGATTCCAAACCCAGCCAAGGTGAGGATGCAGTTTAACCATCACATAAGGTACACGTGAAGAAAAACAGTATGCCAAAAAGAAAAAAGACTCCAGGAGTTCTAGAGGCTGAAGGTCCAAAACTCAAGGTACTGGTAGGGCCATGCTCCCTTGAAGCCTGCCAGGTGGAACCCCCACTTGCTCCTCTGACTTCTGGTAGTTGCTGGGCACCCTTGGCATTCCAGTGACATAGATCTATCACAAGCCTCTGGATGCTCTATCACGTCGCATGGCATGACCACCCCTCCTGTGAGTCTTCCCTCTGTAAGGATACCAGTCACGTTTCACATTGGATTAGTGCCAGCGTTAGTGTGACGTGACCTTGTCATAATTTGATAACATCTACAGGGACTTTATTTCCAAATAAGATCATAATCATGGGTATCAGAAGTTAGAATGTCAACGTTTCTTCTGGGAGACACACTCCATCCCATAACAAGGACCAACTCTACTTTTGGGGGTTGTAGGGTGTAACTGTCTGTTTCTTCATCTTTATTTTATTTATTTACTTATTTCTTTATTTTAAAACAAGATCTCATTGTATAAACCAGGCTGCCCTCAAACTTACAGAGATCTACCTGCTCTGTCTTTGAGTGCTGGGCTATACAGCTACCCTGCCTGGCTGTTTCCTCATCATCAAAGCAGGAGTCGAGTATCCTCCTTTGAGAGTGTCTCCAGCTGTTATGTTTTATGTTTTGTGCTTCTCTAGTATAACCATGGGGTGCAAGCTCATCTCGTGGGACCCCTCACGTCCCCTAAAGGAGCTGGCCTCTGCCCCAATCTATGGCTTCCAGACAAGATGCATGAAGAGAGAGGGTTCTCCATGCATGGGGACTAGTGTCTAGGTAGAGTGGGGGCTGGGTTTACTTGGACCTAGACTCACTTTGTCTGTGTGAACTGTGGCTTATCTATGGAGTGAGGTGTGAGAATATTGCACAGGCCTCCTGGGGAGGTCCCCACTGCAGTCTCACTGTTTCATTCACTTGTTCCAACACACTGTGGTCAGAATGATTGTTTTGTTGAGGCAGGATCTCCCTGGGTAGCCTTAAATTTGTGATCCTCCTGTCTCAGGTATGATTACAGATTAGAGCGCCACTAAGCCTGACCAGAGTGACTGATCAATTGATTGATTTTGGGAAAGTTTTTAATTCAGGCTTACTATGTAGCTAAGGATAACTACATTATTCTTAACTTCTGATCCTTCTTTCTCTACCTGAGAGCAGGCATGTGCTACCGTGCTCAGAGTATGTGGTGTTGGGGATGAACCCAGGACTTCATGTGTGTTAAGCTAGCACTCTATGTCTGGGTTACATCCCTAACTACAGAGTAATCTTTCTAACCTGAGACCCTAAGCTTGTTCTGCTTCTGCTTAAAATCCTTCAAGGTATGAAGATCAAACTGTGACATAAAATGGGAAACCTTTGCCTACCAGGAACCCATTACTTCTCCATCCCTGCCCCATGGCCAAGTCATGTGGAACCATGCATATATCCCTAAAGGGGAAGTACTGTCATGGTTTTGGTGTTGGGGATCAAACCTAAGACCACACAAAGACTAGGCAAGGGTTCGATCGACAGGCTACATCTCTACCCTACTCTTGTCTGCCTTCCTCATCTGACTAAATAGCTCATCATGTACAATTCCCAGCAACCACATAGCGGCTCACAACCATCTATCCCAGGAGCTAAAGCTCTCTTCTGGTATCCTGGCATACATACAGATAGAGCACTCATATACATAAAATAAATCTTTTTAAAAAATATATTTTGCTTATTTGAGTTTGTTTGTTTTACAACTAAAACAGCACATCCTTTTTCTGAGTATTATAATCTACACCTAGATCTCAGAAGGCTGAGGCCAGAGGATCATAGGTTCAAGTTCAACCTGGGTAGACCCTGCTGTCCTGAAAACAAACAAACAAACAAACAAACAAACAATGTTTGAGTGCTTTCAGCTCAATGGTGGAGAACTTGCCAAGCATTTTTGAGGCTCTGGTTCAATTTCACCACCATACACCCTCAAAGAATTGTTTATAATATATTTTTAGAATTATATATAGGGGCTGGGGATATACGTTCAGGGTACTCACCTTGCATGCATGGTGCCTTGGCTTCAGTCTCTAGCCACACACACACATACACACACACATTTTTCTTTTAAACTGTTATTTAGTTAGTTATTTAGTTAGTTTTGGAGACAGGGACTGGAACCCTCTATGTAGTCAAACTTGTTTTGAACTCACAGAGATCTGCCTGTTTCTGCTTCAGGAGTGCTGGAATTAAAGCTGTGTATTACCTCCCCTAGGGCCGGAGAATCATGAGTTCCAGGCTACTCTGGGTTTCATAGTTAGATCTTGTCTAAACACACGCTCACGCGTGTGCACACACACACACATACATATCTAATATATACACAATACATACATACATACACACATACATACCCTGTCTAAATAGATACATGCATACATGCATACAGACATACAGACAAACACAGTGAAGGGAAAAGACTAGAAGGAAACTCCAGATGTTAACAATGGCTGTCTTGTACTAAAAGAATTGTAGGTGAGTGATTATTCCTTATATTTTGCAGTTTCTCTCAAGCTTTATGACTTGGTCCTGGGATGTATAGCTCAGAGGTAAAACTCTGTCTCACATGCCAGAGGGCCTGGGTTTGATCCCTATCCCTAGGGTGGGGGCATTTATAGACAGAACAAAAGTGAATAGGAAGTAAGGCCAAGGTCAAAGGCCTTTTTGCCTTCAGAAGAGATGAGCGAAGGGAGAGCCCGACACAATGGCTGCTCCTTCCTCTCTCTAGTGCTGAACCTTCCCCTGCATCATCTCACCACCGGGATTTCCTGTCTGCCCGTCTGTTCATAGGGCCACATTGTCCACAACTGGAAGGCACGATGGTTCATCCTTCGGCAGAACACACTCCTGTATTACAAGCTAGAGGGTGGCCGGCGAGTGACCCCGCCCAAGGGGAGGATCGTCCTCGATGGCTGCACCATCACCTGCCCCTGCCTGGAGTATGAAAACCGGCCGGTATGTGAGCATCCTGATGCTTGGTCCCCTGTTCCAGTCACCTTGCCTTTTTGTTATCATTGAATGATCTGGGTTCAAATCCTGGCTGTCCCATGAACCGGGGCAAGTAGTTAAACAGAGGCAACAGGTGGCTTAGCTATTAAAAGCATTTCCTTTCCTGTTCTTGCAGTAGTCTGGTTGCCAGCACTCATATCAGGCAGCTCGCAACTGCTGTAACTCCAGTTCTAGGGAATCTGGTGCCCTCTGGCCTCTATAAGCACCTACAAGTATGTGGTGCAAACAAACACACTACACACACACTACACACACACACAAGAGAAAGAGAGAGAGAGAGAGAAGGAGGGAGAGAGGGAGAGAGAGAATTTTAAAGCAAGTCAGGAAGTCAGGTTGGGACTGGGACTGTAGCATAGCTCACTGGTAGAGAACTTGTCTCGTGGTTCTGATCACCAGCAACACGCAGTAACTGAAACTATTTGGATGGTGGTGTACATATAAGCTGCAGAGGAAAACACCACTATAAGTTGTCTACTTCAAGTACAGACTCAGGAACAGGGATCCCGGGAGTGAAGACTACCAGTGTAGCTAGTAAGGGAGTACTCACTGAAGTTGTGATGGGAGACTGTCTGGGACGAGATGGAGGTAGGTAATGGATTGCTGAAAAGTGTTTTTAGATGTCGGGCATAGTAGCTCACACCTGTAATCCCAACAACACTCAGGAGGCTGAGGAATGAGGAGTGCCAGAGTACAGGATGTGAAGGGCGGCCTAGATAACATTACAGTTTCAGAGGTTCAGTCCATTATCATCATGACAGGGAGCATGGCAGTGGGCAGGCAGACATGGTGCTGGAGAAGGAGCTTGAGGGTTCTACATCTGGATCTGCATCAGCAGGAACTAAGAGACTTTAGCATGGGCTTCTGAAACCTCAAAGCCCACCCCAGTGACACACTTCCTTTAAGACTACACCTCCTAATTCTTTCAAATAGTGCCACTCCCTGGTGACCAAATATCCAATTCTATAAGCCTATGGGGGACATTCTTATTCAAAGCAGCACACCACTTATCAAGAGTCTGTGAAGTGGCAGAGGAACCAATGAAGAGTGGTGAGTGTAAGCCGAGATGACTTCACATTCTCTCCCCCTCAGAATCTTAAGACTGAGTGCACAGCAGGCATGGTGGTGCACACTTTTAATTCCAGTGCTCAGGAGGCAGAGGCAGGCAGATCAAGGCCTGCGTGGTTTACAAAGCAAGTTCTGGGACAGCCAGACCTACACAGACCTTACCTCAAAAACCCAAACAAGCAAAGGACCTCACTCTCCAAAAGACTGAATACAACATCTAAGCACATATAGATGGCTTGTGTTTGTTGAATCAATCTTGAACAAAGGAGAAAGATTGACAGACGTGTCAGATGGTTTTAAAGAGGAAATCCTGGTTTCTTCAGTGGTACTCTGGGTATCACTGAATGAAGCCTCAAACTCGCAGGCTACATTCTAGACCTGTTGCCCCTTAATACTTATTACGGTGAATGGGGAACATGGGTACCATGGAGATGAGAAAGATTAGGTTTCAGTTTCCAAATAGGAAACAGGCTAAGTTCCTGGAGTTGTAAACTCCGTGTTAATTTTACATGAAGTTTTACATGAAACAACCAACACTGTGGTGTTTCTCTAGGAACAAGTCATAAAGAGTGTGTGCGTGTGTGTGTGTGTGTGCTATTGAGGTGTTTGGTGTTCACTTGGCCTTTCTAGTCTCTCCTGAAACTCTTTTCATTAAACTGGTCAACTGCAGCTTGACAGAAACAAATTCAAGCCAACCTTCCACTGATGCTGGCAAGTGAATGCTAACTTAGTGAAATGTCTTCATGATATCCCTTGGGACAGTGAGTCAGCCACACCTTATTCCCCGTATTTAGTATTAGTTTAAATGAAGCCTATTAAGTTCGAAAGCAAAACAAGGTGGCTGTGAATATGTTGGTGACCACAATTCGACTTGACATGGCTAAGAGGGGCTCCTGGCTTTGATCCCTGTCACTGAGGCAGCGGGCCTGATGTACTTCTCCCACAGTTGATTTCAGAGCCTCCAGGTGTCCAGTTAGAGGATACAAAAGCAGCCCATAGTACAAAGACTGTCTGCCGATTCCACCAAGTATGAGTCCACCATATCAGTAGCTGCTTATGGCCCTTGCACTCTTAGGTACAGCAATGCAGTACCTCTGTCTCCACCTAGGGAATCTTTCATCCTGGATGGGGATCCATCCTCTGAGGATGCTGACCGAGGGCCGAGCATGGATCAGAGTGCCAACCTTTTGGGAAGGAGCTGAAGCCACATGGAGAATGAATGAAAGACTTGGAGATACTTAAACTGTGGTTGGAAGTGAGGCTGTGGTTCTGGAAGGAGGAGTCAGAGCCAAATGTTGGGATGGACTCTGCATTAATCTGTGTAGAAGGGAAAGACAGCTTTAGGAGGCCGTGAGCTCCTTGTCTTGGATGTACCCAAATCAATGTGTTCAGCCCGACTTCCTGAGTGTGAGCAGAGGCTGGACACTAGGCATCCCTGGACACATGGCCTCCTGGGTTCTTGCTGGCCCTGTCATTTCTGCTGCCAGCATTCCCTTGACCGATTCTCCCCCGAGTATTGATTGGTCTGTCTGGTTGTCTCTTCTTACAGCTCCTCATTAAACTAAAGACCCGAACTTCCACTGAGTACTTCCTGGAAGCCTGTTCTCGAGAGGAGAGAGACTCCTGGGCCTTTGAGATAACAGGGGCTATCCATGCAGGGCAGCCAGGGAAGGTCCAACAACTCCACATACTGAGGAATTCCTTCAAGTTGCCCCCACACATCAGCCTGCAGTAAGTGCTCCACCTGCCTGTCCCTGGCTCTGCCTGGACTCCCTGCTGCCTTTCTTGCCTATTTATTGTGGAGGGGGACCCTATAGTGCTGCCTAGGCCTGACTAGTCAACCCTTGGGCTTCAGGGCCAGCCGTTTTCTCTGTTCTGGCTATGCTGTGTTGACTGGCTGGAACTTTGTGTAGCCCTTCTCTCCTGTTTAACCTCTTAGGACCTCTACCAAGTCATTTTACCTCAGTGAATGAGGTAGAGACCACCACTCCACTTTAGGTAGAGTGCTTGGCACTGTGTCAGGTCTCGTTTGCAGCTCAGTGTCAGGTAGCAGTCACCTGTTTGGTGAGATCCCTCATTCAACTGTCCAAGAAATCACCGAGTCACCTTACAATATGTACAAATATTACGTATCCACTTCAAAAGGAAAAAAAAAGGGGGACAGTTACTGAGTGCTTGTTGAATGGCATGCATTGTGCCAAGTGCCCGACAGAGGTAAATGAGAGTAAACCAAGTCTCCAGGGCTTTCTACCCCAAGATATACATAGAGATCTTTCAGTGGCGGCAGCGACTGTCACATCAGGTAGAGGGGAAGCCATTCAGTGGTGGAAGTGATGATACTGTCCGTCCCACAGAGATGTCTGAAAGGTGTTTCCCTCACAAAAATGCCCTATAACCTCGCAGGTAGCCACACTATTACCCCCATCATAGAGGGGGTGTGAGTCGACTCCTGGACTCAGAAAACTCCACCCCAGCCTCTGAAATCTAGTCTGTGCCCTGTCTGCGGGTCTGTATCCCTGCTAAGCCAGGGTGAGTGCAGGGAGGAGCGGTTGATAAGGTGGATTACAGAAGTGGTGATGCAGAGGGGGCGCTGAAAAAGTCCAGACAAAATGCAGCAAATCACAGGGAGACATGGGTTACTGCAGTTACTGCACGCTCTGTGTTTTAAACCGTCACAGTTGTTTAGTCTGATGTCAACAGTAATAGTTGCCTAGTGTGGAAATATTTGAAGATTTAGATGACTGAGAAGAGAGGAGCCACTGAAAACCTTGTGTATTGGATTTTGATTGTGTCACAAAAGCCTGTCTCTGTGGTGTGTGTCATACCATTTGTCCCTTGCTTTAGATCAAGAACTGTAGCTGACAGTGTGACCAGGCTCCTTTCTTTGCCTTCCTTCTATGTAGTCGAATTGTGGACAAGATGCATGACACCAGCAGCGGAATCCGGCCGAGTCCCAACATGGAGCAGGGAAGCACCTACAAAAAGACTTTCCTGGGTGAGCCTGCCTGTCCCATGACCGGGTTGGAGACCTGGGTCGTAGTGCCTGGAGCTTATCCAAGCAGCTTATAATGGGGACAGAGCTGTCTGCTAAATAATGGAATGGCCTGTGAGGACCACCTGTGGCTATGGCTACAGCTCTGTGCATTGGGTGTCACCATCAGGCTGCTCTGAGGTAGAACCCGAGGCCTCTTGGGAAGTCAGCATCAATAAGGTAGTTGATTAGGCCCCCCGAGTAGTATAGTCAGCCCATGGCCTGACAGGTGTTTGTCCTTGTGCTCACACAGGCTCCTCTCTGGTGGACTGGCTCATCTCCAGCAGCTTTGCAGCCAGCCGTCTGGAGGCAGTGACCCTGGCCTCCATGCTTATGGAAGAGAACTTCCTCAGGCCAGTAGGGGTCCGAAGCATGGGAGCTATTCGCTCTGGAGATCTGGCCGAGCAGTTTCTGGATGATTCCACAGCCTTATACACTTTTGTAAGTTAGAGGTTGGGTTCCTCTTGGCTTTCGGGGAGAGAGAAGGAAATGGTAGGAATAGGAGCCATAGGGAAGGCCCAGGGTATGGGGAACAGCTATCCCAAGGGGACAAGCGACTTTTTTTTTTTTTTTTTTTTTTTTGTTTTTTCGAGACAGGGTTTCTCTGTGTAGCCCTGGCTGTCCTGGAACTCACTCTGTAGACCAGGCTGGCCTCAAACTCAGAAATCCGCCTGCCTCTGCCTCCCAAGTGCTAACAAGGGACTTTTGTGTTGACAATTTTCTGCCTTTGCAACAACCCCGATGCCCCAGACCTGGGGTTCTTCTGTAACAAGTCCTCGCTTTCCCCTTCCCATCAGGCTGAAAGCTACAAGAAGAAGGTAAGCCCCAAGGAGGAAATCAGTCTCAGCACAATGGAGTTAAGTGGCACCGTGGTCAAACAAGGCTACCTATCCAAGCAGGTATGACTCTTTGAGCAGGAGGAGATGCTTGAATCATACTTGTAGGAGACAGGGATGAGCCCAGAGGGGGGCAGGGGCTGCTGAGGATGCTGGGGTATTCTTTACTAGTGGATCCACAGAAACAGAGCCTCCCCTTCTCAGCCACAAGAAGCATCCACACATACCAGACCCAAGAATTGTTTTGAAGAAAATATATACATAAGTAATTGTTACATTGTCTTTGTTTGGGTTTTATTCTGTGAAGAGACCCATTACCATGACCATGGCATCTCCTTTTGTTTGTTTTTGCTTTTGTTTTCTGAGACAGGGTTTCTCTGTGTAGTCCTGGCTGTCTTGGAACTCACTCTGTAGACCAGGCTGGTCTCAAACTCAGAGATCTAGATCATGGCAGCTCTTAAAAGGAAAAAAGTTTGGTGGTGGCTAACCTACAGTTTCGGAGGTTTAGTCCATTATCATGGCAGGAAACATGGCAGCGTCCAGGCAGGCATGGTGCTGGAGGAGGAGCTGAGAGTTCCATATCTTGATCTGCAGGCAGCAGAAGGGGACTGTACCACAATGGGCATAGCTTGAGCACAGGAGACCTTAAAGCCTGCCCCAACAGAGACACTTCCTCCAACAAGGCCACACTACTCCAAGGCCACATTCCCTAATGCCACTTTCTATGGGTCAAACATTCAAACACATGAGTCTCTGTGGGTCATACCTATTCAAACCACCACACGAATTAAGAAGCAATGTCTATAGTATTGCCTGATTTCACATTTGTCACCTTCCTGATAAGCATAGCTATCCATCTTGATCTTAGGTTATTACTTACCATAGAAGCAATGCTCTACCCCAAAGGTCCTGCTGTTGCTGGGCTTGAGAGCAACACTGACTGAGGGAAGAAATGAGAGCCTACATGAGTGCATCAGGGGTTGAGAGAGACTCTAAATGCTAAGGAAGTTTCATGATCTTGGGCGTGAGTTCAGAGAAAGCTTCTTTCTCGCCCTCTGTCTCACACACACACACACACACACACACACACACACACACACACACACAGCTTAATACCTTTATTTATTTACACTTTATTGTATACTGTATCATAGACTATAATTGATTTTTTTCTGATATAAAATGTTACATTGATTTCCTCTGTGTATACACATAAAGTACACAAATATACATGTAGCTACAGAGTTGTTTTTGGAGCAAGTTGATCCTTAATTGTTGGTGACCTTGGTGATGTACTGTGGCCTGTGAACTTCTAGTTCACTTGTCCTCCTCCTCCTTTAAAATTAAAAATTATTTAATATCATTATTCAAATTTTTTTGTGTGCATGGGTGTTTTGTCTGCATATATTTGTATGCGGTGCCTACGGAGACCAGAAGAGGGAATTGGAGCTTCTGGAACTGGAGTTATAGATGGTTGTGAGCTAACATGTGGATGCTGGGAACGGAACCTAAGGCTTCTTCAAGAGCAGCAAATGCTCTTAACTGTTGAGCCGTCTCTCTAGCCCCTTCCCCAGTTTTGTCATTGTTGATCAGTGGTGGGGATTGAACCTGAGGTCTTGTGCTTGCTGGCCTCACAACCTTACTGCTCAGCCACAGCCTCGGCCCCTTAGTCCTTTTTTTAAATTCCTGAATGTGGAGGTAACACACCCCTTCTTTTAGTGCTAACTTATCTCTCTGTACACTAAATGTACTTCTGCTATGGTGCCACTAAACAGGGATCATGTTACTGTCATCCTTGAGTTTCTTGGAAACTCTCTCGCTGGAATGTCATTTCCATCAGAGTAGGCTGGCTTGCTGGGGTTTTATTTGATGGAAGCGTGGAAAAAGGAAGGAAATGTAGAGCCGTCACTAGTGAGACTTGAACCCTTTTCTTCCCCACAGGGGCACAAGAGGAAAAACTGGAAGGTGCGTCGGTTTGTTCTGAGGAAGGACCCAGCTTTCCTGCACTACTACGACCCTTCCAAAGTGAGTGACCTGTGTTCTTTGGGGCTGTACCGCTTCTGAGTCCAGTAGACCAGGCAGCTGGTATGCGTCCTCTCCCACATCGCCATGGCTCTGTGCAGGCCATGCTACGCTGTCATACAGTTGTCTGCTCAGTGTGCGGCCTTCTGTGCCCACTTCCCATGAGAGGACCTTCATTGTTTTGAGAAGCAGCACCTTTTTCTTTTCCCAAAGCCTGGTCTGTGGGGAAGGTGAGGTGTACACACGAAACTCCGGCCTCTTCAACCCTTTTATCTGACTGGCCCACAAATTCTGCCTCCCTCAGCTTTTTATCACCTTAGAAACATTTTAATGTATTTAATTTACACATTATGTTTTGTGTCAGGAATTGCTGCTCTGAGTAAATACCACCTCATGCCGAGTTAATCTAATTCTAATCAAAGGAAGAAAAGTGGCTCTTTAGTTGTGGTGTTCAGCCTTACCTTTGATATCTGTTTTTCGTCAGGACCCCTTAGACTCATGGAGGAACCTGCTCATTCCCTGCTGTCTCAGTTGTTAGTTTCCATTACTGTGAACAGACACCATGACCAAAGCAACTCTTATAAAGGACAACATTTAACTGAGGGTGGTTTACAGGTTCAGAGGTTCAGTCCATTGTCAAGGTGGGAGCATGGAAGCGTTCATGAAGGCATGGCGCTGGAGAAAGAGCTGAGAATTCTGCAGCTTCATCCAAAGGAAGCCAGGAGCAGACTGTCTCATGGGCAGCTAGGAGGAGGGTCTTTTCTGCACAGGACGTTGCCTGGGCATAGGACTTCAAAGCCTGCTTATACAGTGACACACTTCCTCCAACAAGGCCACACCTATTCCAACAAGACCACACCTCCTAATAGTGCCATTTCCCGTGAGCCAAGCTTACTCAAACCACCACACTGCCCAAGAACAAGGAAGATAAAGGCCTGGGAAGAGAGATAGCAGGAGAGCTGACTGAGTAATCAAACCCTAGGGTCCCCAGAAGGCACCTATTGATTTCTTTAAGCTAGCTCTCTCTCTCTCTCTCTCTCTCTCTCTCTCTCTCTCTCTCTCTCTC
>JANHMN010000022.1:8043395-8186669 GCA_030674055.1 Rhabdomys pumilio | reverse complement strand
CTCTCTCTCTCTCTCTCTCTCTCTCTCTCTCTCTCTCTCTCTCTCTCTCTCTTTCTTTCTTTCTTTTCATCTTTAAAAAAATTTTTTTAAATACAGTATATCTTGTAGCCTGGGGTAGCCGAAAACTCACTATGTCATGTCACCAAGGATGCTATTGAATGCTGGGATTACAGGCATGTGCCACCACCTGGATTGAACTCAAAATTCTGTGTAAGCTAAACAAGCAAGCTAACAACTGAGTTACATTCCCAGCCACACAAATCCCCTCTGAAGCAAGGAAAATACCAAATGTATCAGCACAGGTTTTGCATTTAACTCTTAGTCTAACCTTAACTACTCTGTGCTCTTGATGAGTCCAGGGCCTTTTGCTATTAATTTGCTCCTATGCTGTGCCTTTGTGGTTCCTACTGCTGGGCTAAATCCACCCCAGTGCCCAGTATCTGTTTCTCAAGGCCTATTCAATTTCCCCTTGAGACTGCCTGCTGTAGACTCTGCATTGTTATTTAACTGTGTTAGCTTTTGTTTGCTGAAACCACCATTTAGTATTGATTATTAACAGAAGGGACCAAGGGCTGAGGCTCCTGGTGTATAAAGTTGATCTTTAACCACCCAGATACCATAAACCCAGTCTTTTTTCCTACCAAGCATATAACTAAAGACTTACATAACAATGTCCAATGTGCAGGAATACCCATTATCACTTATTGACCACCGTTAAGGAAGCCAGTGCATGCTTCTGCTAGAATGTTGGATCAGCCTGGTGTCTTACTGGCACTGTTGCTACTGGTCCTGAAGAGGCCCATACTGCCTCACTGGTATAAATTACTTGTGCAGACAAAGCCCAAGTTCAGTTTCCTTTATTACAGATAATTTGACGTGGTTTTACAAGGCCTACAGATCAGTTATTAGGGGATGTGTCTTTTTATTTTTCCTTTTGTATGTTCACGAAATTACTGATTAGTCTCTTCCTCCACAGGAAGATAACAGGCCAGTAGGTGGGTTTTCTCTTCGTGGTTCCCTTGTGTCTGCTCTGGAGGATAATGGTGTTCCTACTGGTAAGCTACAACTTCTGCTCTGGCCCAAAGCTCTCTGGGGCCACCATCTGCATGTTATTGATGCCCCTGGGAGGAAACCCT
This sequence comes from Rhabdomys pumilio, assembly GCA_030674055.1. Taxonomy (NCBI): domain Eukaryota; kingdom Metazoa; phylum Chordata; class Mammalia; order Rodentia; family Muridae; genus Rhabdomys; species Rhabdomys pumilio. The sequence continues at coordinate 8,185,533 of JANHMN010000022.1, read as the reverse complement.
GAGCAGGACTTTTCTCAATGAGACTATGCTTATCATTTTTGAAGGCCATTTAAAAAACAAAGCAAAAGGTTATTTGGGATGTTCAATCAACAAAAAAATTCTTACTTTTGACATTCTTTACTCTCAGTTTCTGTGCTGATGGCCTGTAAGCTTCCTTCTAAGTGACAGCGAAGGGTCACAGTGTTTTCATGTTAAAGAATGCTTTCATTTTCTATTCATATTGATTTTACAATCCCCAGCTATGGTAGGAAGGTAGTATCATTTCTGATTTGTGGGTGTAGAAATCGAGGTTCAAAACCAATCCAAAGGGAACATCAAGTTATGTGCCTTTTTAAAACATAAACTTAGGGAATTCTTTGATGTGAAACTGTAAGTCTATGAGTAACACAGGGCCAAGCAAGCAAGCTTTCAGAATAACCAAACATGCCTTATGGTAGGCAGTGGAAATACTCCAGTGTTTTTGTCTTAGTATACATTCAGCTTATTCAAGCTAGAAGTGACATGGATATTCCATACTTTTCCTCCCCCATGTAGGAGTTAAAGGGAATGTCCAAGGAAATCTCTTCAAAGTGATTACGAAGGATGACACACACTATTATATCCAGGCCAGCAGCAAGGCTGAGCGAGCAGAATGGATTGAAGCTATCAAGAAGCTAACATGATCTGAAGGAGCAGGACCAGGGTCTTCATCACTGGATACAGATAGACTTCCTGGAGAACTGGAGTACAAGAAAGATACTGGGCTGGGGATGTGACTCAGTGGTAGAGGACTTGCCTGCCAATCCTGAGGCCCCAGGTTCAATTCTTGGTACTTTTTTTTTTAAAGACTTTACCATGGTACATTTTGTACCACTTTGGAGTGAGACTGCCCAAGGCCGCTCCTCAGATAACACTGGGGATGTGATTTCTTTCTGCCTTCCTATGACCAACTTTAAAAGCTGGACCAGCTGTTAGGTGGGCAGCATCTTGACTTTGCTCTTCAGGACAGAAATCTGTCTGCGTCTTTGGGGACCATAGTAGTACCTCTCTGTTGGAACACTAACTCCGGCGATGCTATATTAAATACTCTAGTCTCAAGACAGCTCGTAACTGATTTCAACAACTCAGTATCTCTGGGATTAATAAAGATTGACATCGGTCTCTGGCTATTATGATTCTTGTCATTCTATGGTTCCCACAGGCTTCCAAGCTATAAGGCCTTATGTATTACTGAAGTTGGTTGTGGAGAAATCTCAGGTGATGCCACCAGGATGGATAATGTTTCTCATGGTAAAGTGGGGTGCTGGCAAACTGCTGACTGTTCAGAGGTACTGCCTGTCTTGTACTGTAAGACAGCAAGTATCACACGTTGCAGATGTTATACTCTCTTGAAATCTGTCACAGATATTTTTAAAAAAATACAGCTTTTCTACATAGAATGAACATTTAGAAAGACATGCAGCATGTGCTCTCTAAGTGACAAAGATACAAATGGCAAAAGTTAAATGAAGGCACAAAACTTTGGTTTAAAAATTAACATCAGCTGAAGTTAAGGACTTCCCCAGTTGGGAGTTAAAGTGAAAAGTCTATCATACAGTATTTTTATAAATATTTTTATTAAATTTATACAGTGATCTGGCCCATTATGGCCAGCATTCTTGCCAAGGACAATGGCTTGGACTTTAATAGATAAACACATAACTTACATTTAAGGGGAGTGGATATTTCTAAAGTGCCTAAAGTAAAAACTTTTCTTAAAATAGATTATAGATTTCCTCTTCATGTCTGGAACATCTGACCCTGAATAGTCAGGAATCCAAGAACATGTTTTTTTCCCTTTATTCCTTACTTTGTAAGAGACTGACTTTTCAAGCACCATTTTTCCCCCCCATTGGCATCTTTCCAGGTTTAATGTACCTAGAATTACTTTTAGAATGTTGACAGGTGCTTATCTGAATTAAACTACATTTGGCTTGATAGCTTCCTGCTTCCAAATTGCCACAGCCATGCTTCTCATAGCTACAGGTAAGACAAGGATTCTCAAGGGTTCTAAAACAGGTGAGCATTGGCTGGAGACAAAGCAGTGAAGCTGGCAAGGTACTAGACCCAACTCTTTTTCATTGTTCTCAATGTAAAAAAACCTACCCAGGACACAATGGGCTGGTGTACCGTAAGCTGAGTAGTGGCAGAAATATCAGCACATCTCCATAGCTCCAGTTAAGAACTTGAACATCTTGAAATTCCTCCCAAAAAAAAAAACCAAACAAAATTCCCTAAGACCCCTCAAAAAACTCGAACACATTTGTGAGAACTGGTTATGTATGGTTATAAAATTGATTTTTAAAAAAGCAGTTTCAATGTTTGATTTTTTTTTTTTTTAGTCAGTTTCAATTCATGTTAGGAGTCTTAAAATACCATTCATTTTGTTGTATGACCGTATGACTGTAATCAAAGGCAGAAGAGGGAAAACAGAACTGTTAATATTTTTAATGGGAAGGCTTAGGTGGGAGAACCAAGACATGTAAGTTCTGTGTTGTTCACACTGCTCAGTATTTCCCAGCTGGGTGAGTATGCCTGGCCTCATGTGTTTCCGTTCCTTTATCACAGTATTACTGCAGTACTGCCCTCCCTGGCTAGTCACCATTTTACACAACTGTAGAACCTAGTAAAAAAGCTCAGATGGAAAAAAAATATCAGAGATATGAGCTATTTCTTATTCTCTGAGACAGGGCTTCTCTGAGTAGCCTGGCTGTTTTGGAACTTGCTTTGTAGACCCAGGCTTGAGACTACTGATTAAAGGTATGCACCACCATGGCTGGCTTAAACTTTGCTTTCTCTGTGTAACAGCCCTGGAACTTGCTTTGTAGACAGGTCAGCCTAGAACTCGGAGATCTGCCTGCCTCCCAAGCACTGGAATTAAAGATATATGTCACCAATCTGACTAAATTGTTTTTTTTTTAATATAAAACTTTTCAGTAAACAATCCCTAGGAAAAGGGCACTTGTTATACTTGATATTGCATTTTTTCTTCTGTGGTAATGGGGATTGATCCCAGGGCCTTGACTTGCTAGGTATGTACCAGGCCAACTTACATTTCTAAATCCTTAGAGGAGTATGTGTATTGTCTCTGAATTATCTGCGATTAGTTACTGTTGTAGCTTTGGTAACACCTTCATGTTCTTTTATAAACTTGATATACAGACCAGCTAGCCCTGAACTCAGAGATCCACCTGCCACTGTCTATGATGGGATTAAAGGCATGCATTACCTGGCCCTAAACTTGTTTCTTGATGCATGACCAGTGGTTTTCAATCTTTGGGTCATGACCCAGGACAGTCAAATGCTCCTTTCACAGGGGTTGCCCAAGACCATCAAAACCACAGATATTTACATTATCATTCTAATAGTAGTAAAATTACAGTTATGAAGAAGCAATAAAAATAATTTTATGGCTGGGGGTCATCACAATGTGAAAAGCTGTATTGAAGGGTCCATCCAGCATTAGGATGGTTAGGAACCACTGCTGTCGTCAGCCAATCTGGAGTTCACTCAGATTCCCTAAATACTAGCAACATGGTATGCTGACTGGCAAGCACGGTTCCTTGGAAACGGGTTAGACCAGCAGATTAGAAGGCTAACAGACTACTATGTTAAACAAAGGATAACTGTCACAAATGGCATAAAACATCTGCCAGCATTCTAATTTCCCATCCTTTTGACAGAGGGCCTTGCAATGGCTGCCTGGGATCATCAGCAATTCTGGGCTCGAAGGATTTTCCCTTCTCAACTTTCCAAGTTCTAGAGCCATAAGAATACCTTCTGTACCTGACTCTAAAGCTCTTCCCATTCAGTCCAGTCCTGGACTGACTTAGTTTTAAGTCTGCTTACAGATAATAAGTAGTATACGTATCCTAAGACAAGCATGCCAAATTAACTGAAGACTTTCTACCTGTGACACTGTAGCTGTAACTTTTATGTGTGTTACTTGAAAAAAATTATTTTGCACATTAACTTTTAAAGTAGCTAGTTTGTGAAGGTAAAAAATAGGAACACTAAAAATTATTTGTTAAATCACATCCTGTTTTTTTTTTGGGGGGGGGGAGGGAGCGGGTACATATATTAAAAAAACAACTAACGACTTAGGTAGCACCTCCAAGATAAAGAGAAAACTGACCTTTCAGTTGGGTGATGCGGCTCAAAATAACTACACCAAAGCAGCATCACTTTAAAACATCCCTTGAATTGTGAATTCAAGGGAAGTAGCTTAGTATATACCAAAGGGACTGAGTGTGATGACTTCTCCCATACAAGTTATTATTGGTTTCAAATAAGTTAACAGGCACATAATTGTTTCATTGAATTTCAAGGTTTTTCTCTACTAGGGATCAAATTCCCAGTTGCTTCTTTAACATTCCTTCGGAAGTCTGTTACTGCATAGGTCATTTGATTATTAGCCCACTCACTTCTGCCAGATGAAGATAATTAGGGTCTGAGCATTCAGATTGGCTTTAACTGGTGACAAGAAGGAAGAAGCCTACAATTAAATATCCCAGAAATTTATTTGATGTTTGCTTGAATACATTTTATATAGAAAGATTGGGATTGTTTGTGTTTGGAGCCCCTGGTAAATCTCTGAACCATAAGGGTGCCAACCCAGAGACTTCAGATATGAAGAAGTCCAAGTTTAGGACTGCTGTTAAAAGACTGGTCTCTGGTCAAATCAAGCCACTCCCTTAAAAAATGCTTGAGGTGTTAGAGCCACTATGTGAAAACAGCTGACACGAAGGAGGGCATTTAGATTCTGGCTTGTTGAATACTTAAATACTTGGAAATAAAAATATTCAGCTTTGAAGTTTTCAATACTGGAAAACTTTCAAGTCTAGGGTTTACAGCCGGGAAGGGCTGCTTCGTACTCCTTAAACTGGACTGTTTTCCAAAACGTTAATCTTCAGCTTTGGCTTCCATTTCTTCCGCATCATCATCTCCATCCACTTCTGCATTTTCTCTCTCAAGCCGTTCCAGCTGCCTTGCAAGTTCAGTCTCATCTGTATCTGTGACCACTTTGGGCTGTGGAAGAGGCACAATTTCAAAATGAAGTCAACAGCAGAGAAGATTTGACTTCAATAGTATTACTGAACAATGTTTAAAATTTAATGTAAAACCATTCTCTCATTTCTAAGAATTCAGTGATGCCCGTGCTGACTGACCACTGAATAAGTTCTACCAGCTAAAAGTTAAGAAAGTACAAGACTGTCCAGGAAACAGTGCACACTACAGTGGAATAACACTTTCTGCTGTTTCAATAAGCTCAGCTGAAAACGAGTTCGGTGGTCACAACAAAAGACCACCAAATGTTTTGGTTTTAAAACAATAGATATTCTGGGCTCCAGATAAATTATTCTTCCTCAGAGAATGAATCATTCTATACACACAGACACACAGCATATGGAAGTTAGGTTTTGTTCATATTGAGAAGAGGGAAAGACAGATTATTTTATGTTTGAAACAGGATTCCTAATGTAGACAACAAGCCAGTCCTTCTGCCTCTGCCTCCCAATGCTGAAATTATAGGTTTGTGTCATACTATGCCTAGCAGATTTTTCTCCATGAAGGGAAAAACCCATTTGGCACAAATGTTTATCCCACAACATGGCATTCCAGTGCTAACAGTGTTTTATTACCAACAAAACCCTTTTTAAAAATACTCTGTACAAACAATTACTTTATATTCAATAATTTTTTTTTTTTATTCCCAAGTATATCTGACCGGGCAGAGAGCTTTTGATATGCTGATCAGGCAGCCTCTGAACTCCAGGCAATCATTCTGGTCTCAGTTTCCCAAGTACAGAGATCACAGGCATGAAACATCATATCCAACTCATCAGTAATACTTATGTGTGCGGGGACGCACTGCCATGGTGTGCTTTTGAAGTTGAGAAGACAACTTTTAGGAGTTGTTTTCTCCTTCTAACATACAGGTCCTTTAGTACTGAGTCATTTTTGCTGACCCCCTAACTGACATTTTCAAAAGCACTAAGGGGTTGAAAAGGTCAAGTAATTTCTGCACAAGTACAAGGTTCAAGCCCTACCAGCCATAGCTAAAGCTGGTAACAGTGGTATGTACCTGTAACCTAGAGCTAGAGATCTTCAGCCCTGGGTTCACAGAGTCTCAAGAAAACAAGATAAAGGATATCCAATACTGAACTGGCTTTCATATGTGTACCCATGGGTCAGTATACCCGGGCACACACACTAAAAAGAAAAGGAGCTGAAAACTAGCCTTGAGTACAAAAGCAAAAACAAAACAAAACAAAACACCAAAAAACCAAAGCAAAAGCGTTAAGAACAAAGTACAAAGACCCGATCTCACCTCCATCTGAACATTGAACACTCCTCTCTTCTCCTCAATCTTCTCTTTGATGACTGCCATAGCCTGATTGAGGACAGAGAGGCCTTCTGTCCTCTCTAGGGTCGTTGTTGTCATCACATACCTGGGAGGAGCTATTAGATTAATCTAAAGGAGAAAGATGAAAATGAAGTTATGATTATATTTACCTAGGATATTAAAGAATTGTTTTATTAATCTGCCACATGAGGAAATCACCTCAACCTGCCTCCCAGTTCTCTACATCGGGTTATCAGTACATTCTCTTAGGTATTTTTCTCATTGAGGTGATGAAATACTCTAACAAAAGCAATTTACAGGAGAAAGGATTTACTTTAGCTCACAATTTAAAGTTTCTCATGGCATAAAGTCAGAGCAGTGGGAGTTAGCCACGTTATATCCAAAGTCAGAAGACAGAAATTAATGCGCGCATGCATCCAATCTATTCAGTTCCTTCCCCATTTCTGCAGTTAAGGATCTATTCAGAGAATGGTGTCACTCATAATGGGCGGGTCAGTGTACCTCAATAACATAATTAAGATGACCTTGCACAGACATGCCCAGGGGAATTCTAAGTCTGTCGAGTTGTAAATAACACTAACCATCAATCACATACAGTCAGACCACTGATACAGTGATCTCATCGAGCACATACAGACAGTCCACTATAAGACTGAACATGAAGAATTATAACCACTGGTGTTTCTGGTGGTTGTCATCAGAACAGTGGGTAATTGGGGTTGGGAAGATTGCTCAGTGGTGAGAAACCTTTGTTACTTTTGCCGAGGATGCTGGTTTGGTTCTCAGCAACCACACAGTGACTGACAACCATCTATAAGTTCAGTTCTAGAGGATCTGACGCCCTCTTCTGGTTTCTGGGGGCACCAAGCATGGATACACATGTAAGCAAACACACACACAAAGTAAAAACTCAATCTTTCTTCCTCTCTCTCTAGGCAGGCCAGTCTGTCCTTGAATTCACAGAGATCTGCTTGCCTTTACTTCCCAAATGCTGGGATTAAAGGCATGTATCACAATGCCTGGCTATAAATAAATCATAAAAAGAAAAAAAGTGAATTATCTCTAAATTGATAAAAAAAAAACCCTGAGTAACAACCACCCAGTTGAATGTGTGTTGTTGGAAAAATGTTGCCTCCCAAGGCACTGCAACTTCTTACTGGAAAGAAGATTTAATATTGCTGGTCTACTAACAATAGAAACCCTCTACATTCTCTACGTAGACACTTGACTCTCAAAGAGGAAACACACACGTATACCATGAAGACACATTCTCTACAATGGGAGCACCAACAAAAAGCCATAGCTGCAAACAACCCCTAGAAATATCAACTCAAAAAAAAAAAAAAAATTAAATATTTGCGACATGACACTGAACTTGATCTTTTGCAAGAACAACAGTTTTTAACCTGAGTTGGCTTTCCAATCTCCTCTCCATGATGGTTTTGTTTTTAGAAAACTCTTGTAAGAAGGAACCAGACTGAAGTGATTTTGAATAAAACTTCCATTTTTGAATAGAGGTTAAATAAAGTTTAAGTTCCTAAAACCTTCCTGGGAAACTGGCATCCTGCTTGGCAGACAGGTATGTGGGAAACTGGCATCCTGTCTGTCAAGTTGAGGCAAGGTGCCCCACCACAGTTGAATAACCCAGAATACTGGAACAGGATACGTATACCATGAAGACACATTCCTAAGGAAGTCCCTCATCCCTAAACCCTGATGAGAGGGATAAATGTTTGTGGTTTTGAAGCTCCCGAGTCTGTTCTGCGGCTCTGATCAATCAGTGGCGGTCTGAGTGCAATACATTTTTGTCATCTGCTTAAATACTCACTGAGATGAATGAACACAGTTAGTTCCTGAGTCTGAGGTGTTATCCTGACTGGCCAGTTTTTGTTACCTAGGTTAGTCAAATATAGACCTTGCTTTGCTGGACTCTTGTGACTGCTTGGGTTGTTTTAGATTTTCAGACCCCAACACTCTGGGCACTGAATATGCCCGGTATGCACTTTACCACAGAGCTGCACTTTTCTACCCAACATGACCAGCAAAAGAGGGAAAGACTGGGACCATGACTTAGTGGCCCTGGGTTCAACTGCTAACACACAGGTTGACCACAAGAATCTGAAAAGCAAGGTGGGAGAAAGTGCATAACTTACCTTGATGGGCATGGTTTCTGTAGAACAATTTAAACCTGCTCTCAGGGCTTCTTTTACAGCATCAATGCCTTCATAACCATAGCAAGCTACTTCAATATCTAAAATTACAAAAATTCAAAAGTTGGCACCAGAAATGACAAAAAGGAAAGATACACCGTGACAGCAAACTGTCTAGAACTAATTAAAAACTGTACACCCTTTGGCCCAGCCATTTGGTCTCTTTCTACCATGTAGGTCCTGGGTTTGAACTCAGGTATTTAGGCTTGTTGGCGAGCGGCTTTACTTGTTGAGCCATCCTGTCAGCACTTAACCAGCAGATCTTCTACAATACCTGTACAGATGGTAAGTAAGTATTTTTGAAATTAAAGTTCACTAAGGAGTGAACCCAGGGCTTCACAAATGCTAAAAAGATGTTCCACCCTGTTTATATACCTCTATCTCTTTGACCCCTGGTTTTCAACCTTCCTAATGCTGTGGCCCTTTAATACGGCTCCTCATGTGGTGACCCCAACCACAAAATTATTTCATTACAACTTGATAACTGTAATTTTGCTGTTATGAATTTTAATGTAAATATTTGATATGTGACTCCTGTGAAAAGGTCACTTGACTCTCAAAGGGGAAACCCATAGGTTGCCTTAGACATCTATGTTCTTGTAAAGTCTCTGAACAGGAAGAATGTCTCAAAATATCCCAGATGATTAGCATAGGATCAATACAAAGGCATGGAAGAATAACACTGTCCCGTTGAAATATTTTAAATTGTATACCAAGGCAAAATAATACTTTCTTATTAAAGGATTGAATTAAAGTTAGTTAACCCTCCACACAAAAAACAAACCAACACCTAAAACTTTGCTATAATAAAAAAAAAAAAATTAGAAAATGTATAGTTGTTGATGTAGCAGCACACGTTAGCTAAGTCTCATTACAGCTTGCTTAGGCACGTACGATATTTAGTCATTTAGAAGGCAATTACCTGCTCGAATTTTGACAGCTTGTGGGGTCAAACGCCTATTGATATTGTTAATGAGTACTTCTCTTTCATCTTCATTCAAATCTAAACTATCCAAGATAGATGGGTCTCTGAGGAAAAAAACAAGACAAGAACTCTCAAGGTAATGTTACTAATAACTGTGAAAACAAACACACCCCACAGAGTGATATAAATAACAATAGAGCACTAGTTTCCACAGGAAGTTAAAACGTTGATCTGTACAATTTTAACTACGTGTTCTTTTCTCTTTCCAATGGGTAAACTAGGTTGGAGATGGCTCAGTGGTTAAGAGCACTGGTTGGTTCTCCAGAGGTCCTGAGTTCAATTCCCAGCAACTACACGGTGGCTCACAACCATCTACAGCGGGATGCAGGGCTCTCTTCTGTCATGCAAGCACACATGCAAATAAGAGTGCTCATATACACAAATAAATCTTAAAAAAAAAAACAAAAACCAAAAAACCAAAAACCAAACAGTGTCTCATACAGATACAAGTGTCTCACAGAATTGTACTACATGAAGCAATGCAAATAAAGTATATGACAAACAGAAAACTGATTATTAAAACAAAAATTTTTACAGATCTGGCTAAAACAAGCAAATCAATAAATACCTTCGACTATAAACCTGACATCCTATTATAACTGGCTTAAGTACTTTCGAGTAGTTAGAACTATCTCAAAGCCTTAGAATCTAGCTTGGAAGCAACAACACTTGGGCACTGGGACAAGAAAACATTTACTGCCAGTGAGGTCAGGAAGGGCTTCATGCAGAAACCAGCATTTCACGTAATTCTCCCACGTGTCCAAGACCTGGACCAGGGAAGGGCTTAGCTAAAATTTCATGTTAACTGGGTAAGTGGAAAAAAAAGGGAAGAAAAACAAAACAAACAGAACAGGAGGCGCTAATAAGCAGAGGCAAAATGTTACAGAAAATTTAATATGTGAAAAAAGACTATCATGGGCAAGCATCCAAACTGATAATACCAAGTCTCAGTGAAAAGTGACAGAATGGGTGCAAAGGAAACTTTTCACTTAGCCTGCACGAGACAAACTGAGAACGAGAGAACTATCAACACTGCCATGTGATGACTGATAGAGACAGACAAACGCAGACTGACATTTACAATCAGGGGCATGCAAATCAATTACGGCAGAAGGAAATAAAATCTGAGATATATATCAAATGATAGTAAACATGAGGGAGAACAGCAATATCTATACAGTTACTAGGGGAATATAAACAACAGAACTAACTGGGAGTGTAATTTGGCAAAAGCAAATAGATATAAGTATATTTGTACATATTTGTAAAATCAATCTTATGATTCAATAATTTTGTTCCTAGGTACTATCTAGAAACCCCAAAGGTATATGCACATTCATTTATTCACAAAACTGTTTGAAAATGGGACAAAAAATTAAAGTTCTTAATAGAGGAACAGAATCTCAGAATGAAATGACGCAGATTATAAGGAAGTAGGTGTCCATCAATCTGGAGAAACCTCACTCAACCTTCTAAGGCAAAACGCAGCCTCATTTTGCCTATGAAAAGATAAACAATGGATTATTAAAGTTTGAATATACAACTTATCCTATATGCATTCTATGGACTTGTGAAGTCTTGGAAATAGAAATAATTTACATTTTAGAATAGAAATAAAAACATTTTGGAGTATTTATGCATACAGAATGAAGTATCTCAGCGAGAAGATCCAAGTTTAAACTTGAAATTTATTTATGCTTCATGTGTACCTGAATATTAATCACTACTTGTTAGAGAAGGTCAGGCATATGCTTGTGGCACAATGTTGGTTCACAAACTTTCAGATTTTGGGGGTGTTTTGTACTTCTAGATTAAAGATGCTTAACATGTATACTGAAAAACCTTAAGTGGTAACAGTACACAGTAGTGACTTCAAGATAGTGCTTATCAATCAGTGATATTGGGTCTGAAAAGGAAAACACTGCTTCTAGTTACTTCAAAAATTTAGTTTCTTAATTAAAAGGAATAATGAGGCATTATGATTCATATGTCAGTAAGTCTTAAAACCTGACAACTGCTCCTGAATGATGATGTAGAGAGACTGTTAAGGGAAGGGAACTAGAAGGACTAAGGCCAGACAAACAGTGCAGGAGGTTAAACTAGGGCCAGGTAGTGATGGTATGTCGTTAAAATACACACTGACTGGATGGACTGTGGCTGAGTAACTGTGGTACATGCTTGTGCCTTGGATTCTATATTCCATACAAAACCCCCAAACTATTCATTAAGGACTGAAGAGCGGAAGGAGAGCAGTGCTGAGGAGTGAACAGCACAAGACCTGCAGGGAGGGGAGCTGTATGCTGAGCTTGAATAGTGGTGACACCAACTGGAAGGAAGCAGATGGGTAGTGAGCAAGACAGCCAAGAGGGAGTTACTAAAAGGGCTTCTGAGGAAGAACATTAAGAAACAGACACCATAAAGATGGGAGCAAGAACTGGCCAAGAGCAGATGTGGGGCAGCAATGAAGACACAGAGGCACCAACTGACTACTTCCTTCTAGCAGTAGCCAGTAATCTGCAATTGCAGAAAAGTCAGGAGAATCAGTTGAAGTCTGAATATAATGGAAGGAAAAAATAGGGCAAAGGCTCCTAATACTGGCAAGAAAGTTGTTGAAATGGTATCTCATGGTGTTTCTTTGTTAGGTAACAAAGTTAGGCAAGGGACGACAGAGAAAACAGGTTTGGAACCAGAGCCTAATACTTAAGAAACTTATGAAGAAATACAGCAGGACTATGGTGTAAAAACTACAGGTTTTAAAGAGGCAAAGCAAACCACTCAAGAAGGTCTATTATGAGGCCACACGGAAGGTAAGCTAATGTGGTCTGGGATGAAGGTCCAAGCAAGTGCGGTAAGCAAGAGGCTGCACTGCTTTGGGTGAGATGTTCACACGGTCCCGAAACCATCCAGGCATGACGAGGAAATACATTTTTTACAAGGAAGCAGTATGAGATAAAGCCATGTAAATATGGCATGTGAAAACTATATATACATGACCACATACCACAGGCCTTTTACAATAAAATATTTTTAAAGTTAAATGTGACAAGGACTCAACGTCTGGGAGTGTTGTATTAATTACTACATGCCAGGCAATCAATCTGTGTGCTAAGACTTAGCAGGTGAGACAGAAAGGCAGAATCAAGGTGTTCTTACGAGACTGCATGCTTAAAGGCATCATAGGCACCATATCCAGGTCTCTTGTACTTGTCATCAAAGACCCAGGCAGTCCTCTGGAACAGGCTTTCCAGCTGCTCATCCTTGGTATATTCTAATACCTCAGCAACATGTCGAAGAATGCTATAAACCTAGACACAAAATGAAGAACTCAATAATTTGAAAGAGAGCCACAAGAGGCATTTTTGTATTTTAGCAGAAGATGTAATTTTACTTCAATAATTCCTGAACAATAAAATTTCTAACTACAAATTCTTTTTTCATAAAGAAATAGTCACTCCTTTGCAATAATCAACTCAAGTAGGTATAAGTAGAAATCTGACATAACTTTGAGGTTTCAAACAAATTAGCACCTGCATTTGTTTCCCCTGCAACAAGGCACTTGGTATCTTTCCTTACCAAGAGTGCTCTTGTATTATCAAATATATACTAAACTACACTATAAGCGGAAAACTGTTCAAAGCACAGAACCAACTGAGATTTTACTATTTCTTTTGCTCTGTTAGCATTTAAAAAATATCCCTCCATTCCTTACCCATCAAACTCCCTAAAAATAACACAAATTTAGAGAAAAATAAGAAGCTACTTCATGAGCTAGCAAGATGGCTCAGTAAAGGTGCTTATTGTCAAGTGATGACTAGAGTCAGGACACATGGGGTAGGAGAGAACTGGTCCCCACACGAATCTTCTAACCTTTACATGTGTACCATGCCACACACATACATGAATAAGTAAATAAATGTAATAAGTTATTTCATGTTCACATCAAAATTGAGTAAGAAAAGGTCCTAAACCACTTGTTTAATTTTATCATTTTGGGAACATTCTCTTGTTTATGCTATTGAGACAGAGGCTTTCTCTATTACCCAGATTGGACTGAAGCCAAACTCCTGTTTTAACTTCTCATGTAGGTGGGGCAATAGGTACACATCAATGCTCCAGGCAAACATTTAATTCTGCAATGTCCTAGAGACCCAAAATATGTAAATTGCCTATGGCAGTGGTAACACTTTTGCTTGCACACTGTTAAAAAAAAAAAAAAAAAAAAAAAAAAATCAAACCCAGGGCCTTCTTTATACTAGGTAAATGCTCTTCCCTCTCAACTACAACCCTAGTCTCTGTCTTTTTGAGAAAGAGTGGCAATTATATAGGTTGAGATGACCACAAACTCCTAAGCTGGCTTGGAGTGCTGGGAACAAAGGTATGTACCACCACGAACTGGCATTCTGCATTTTCGATATGTAGCCAAGTAATACTAAAGGGTCTAGTTCAAAGACTATATTTTCTGAATGACAAGACTTTATCACACTGGACTAATCAAAATAATAATAAAACCATTTTTGTTCAAGTATTTTCTTGGTATTTTATCTCAAGGATAGGAACACACAGTAGAAAGGACCAAAATACTAGTAAAAGACAAAGAAAATATGCCATGAAAAAGAGGATTAGGGGCTGAAAGATGACTTCATGGGCAAGAGCACTTGCTGGTCTGGCAGAAGACCCGAGTTCAATTCCCAGCACACACACCGTGACTCACAACCAGTTGTAACTTCAGTTCCAGGGGATCAAATCCCTCTTCTGATCTCCTTGTGCACCAGGTGCAGCCAGAGTGCACACACATACATGTAGGTAAAACACTTATACACAAAATAAACATATCAATCTCTACTTATTCACATTCCCCCTCCATCCATGATCCCCCCCCACCCCCCGCTCCACTCCACATACCCACCCACCCATGTATATCCATCCATCTTTCCTGAGACTGCATTTCTCTGTGTAGCCCTGGCTGTCTTAGAAATCACTCTGTAGACCAGGCTGGCCTCAAACTCATGGGGACTAAAGGTGTGTGTACCACAAACACCAGTTCAAAATCTTGTATTTTTATTTATGTGTATTTGTGTATTCTCGGTAGGTATGTACATGTATATACAATACCCACAGAGGCCAGAAGAGGGCATCAGATCCCCAGAACTTGAGTGACAGTTGTGAGCTGCTCAATGTGGGTGCTGGGATCTAAACCTGGGTGGGTCCTTTGCAAGAAGAGCAAGCACTCTAACAATTGAGCCATCTCCACAGCCTCCAAAATAAAAAACTTTAACAAAGAGAACCAACTTACAGTTTTGGATTTTGTGAATTTGTCTTCACATTTGATTGCTTCCTCTGGAGAAACTCTTCTTTTTGACAAATCTATATATCCTGTATGAAAATATTTTAAAATAAAATTTATTTGCTTAAGTATAAATATGCTCAAGTATAAATCACTGACAAAAATACCGCTATGAATGATTTAGTAAGATTTCAAAAATATTTTTATCACAGGGCAATTATATATTCTTTATTAGAAATTATATTTTAAATTATTTAATTGAAACCTATTTAAGTACCTCTCCCTAAGCACCAGGACAGTTGAGAATTCACTATGATTTGATTAAGAGGCTATTGTCAAAGCAGGTGTGGTGGCACATGCCTGTTAATTCTGAAACTAGGAAGGTGCATGCAGAAGATTTACATTTTTTGGCTTTTTCTGTTTTTTGCTTTCTTGAGACAGGGTTTCTTTGTGTGTAGCCCTGGAAGTCCTAGAATTCACTCTGTAGACCAGGCTGGTCCAAACTTAGATCCGCCTGCCTGTGACTCCTGGAGTGCTGGGAATAAGGGAGGCAGCACAGCTGCCTGGCTGACGGTAGACTCAAAGCCAGCTCAGCACAAGAAAACACCGTCTCAAAACAAACTGAAGAGAGGTGATTCTCAACAGAGATAACACTGCCATCTTCTGAGTGACCAGTACACTCAGATGGCAGGAGCTAAAGCACCCTGCTGAACCCTTAAAAACAATCTGCATGGTAGATTCTCTTTCCCAGAGATGCTAGTTGTTCAATCTGAAGAAACTAGGACTCAAAGATTAAAGAATTTGTCAGATAGTCAGACCATAGATACAGCTACAATCCTATGTTGGGTTTGAACATAGAAAAAGTACATTGTAAGACCACACTTAAGCCCCCGACACACAAAACTTTTGTCATTTCATTCTCTTAATAGTATTTCCCAAAGAACCAAAGCCTTTAACATTGAAGTCCAAATTATCAATTTTTCTTCTCACAAATTCTTTTTTCATGTTTTAATCTAAGAAATTGTAGCAAAAATGCTATAAAACTTTACTTTTATATTTTCTTCTAAAGGTGCCCATTTCAAATTTCATGTAGGTCTAGATTTTAGGATACTTTTGTAAAGTAAGCTCCTGTTCATATTTTTTAGCATATAGACATCCAACTGTCCCAGCACAACTTTTAAAAAGACAATGCATCTACCACTCAGATGCTTTTGTGCCCTTGTTGATAACCAACAAGTGTGCAGAAATATGAGTATGCATAATTTTGATTGTTAAAATGAGCTGCCTTTAAAAAAATAAAAAGATGGTCCCTCAATATAGCCCAGGCTGGCCTTGATCTCAGACTGACTATCTATCTATCTATCTATCTATCTATCTATCTATCTATCTATCTATCTATCTATCTATCTATAGTTATATATAAATAAAATCTGCGCTGGCCTTTTCTGTCCTGGGGTTAAAGGTGTGTGCTACCATGTCTGGCTCCATTTGATCATGCCTCTTTTCCTGATACCCCTCCTTTCAGGTGCTGGGGGCTTGGGTTCAAACCCAAAGCATCACACCATAGGCAAGGTCTTTCCATTGTGGTATACCCATAGGCTCTCATTTTCTCTTCAACTAAAACCCTAATCATCTTATGTTTTTCATCTTTTCTAACAAAACAATAACAATTACAAAATTTCCCGTGGCCTTAATATATGGGTGTTCAATTTAGCAAATGTTTGCTTTCTCCACTCAAGATAAAGTGATAATGACTCAACTAAGTTTCATTATGATCAGAATATATGATTTCACCCCTTAAATGTACTCAAAGCTCTATTATGGCCCAACTTATTAGGAAGCATGACATACACATCTTAAACAAATGTATGTTCAATTGTTTGTGGGTGAAGTATTCTATAAATTGGTCAGTTTTAATATATTACTTTTAGATATGGCTCTTACATTAACTATTTAAAGATTATTTAAACTTCCAGCTGTAATTACAGATTCATCTATTTACTTCATATCACTAATCTCTAGTGGGCACATACACACTGACAGCTATTGTGTCTTAATCATTACAAACTGTGCCTGCTCAATTCTTGTCTACTGACATTAACAGATATCTAGTGTTATGTCAGATATGTCAGCACAGCATATCATTCACCATCTTCTTCTTTATTTTGAAACAGACCTTATTAAGCAAACCAGGCTGGCCATGAACTCAGAAATCTGTCTGCCTCAAATGCTGGGATAAAAAACATACACCAACACCCCTGGCTCCATCTAGTTATTTTCAGTAAAGTATATGGCAGCATTATTATTGGGTCTTGCTTTTTAAAATCTAGCCTTTTAATTGTATACTTGTTTGATTTACATTTAGTATAATTATTAATACAAGATTCAGATCTATTATTTGAGTATTTGTTTTCCTTTTCTCCAATTTGGTTTTCATTTTTCACCTGTCTTAAGTAAACTTATTGTATTTTAGAATTTTTTACAAGTGTTTTTAATTTTATCTGTATGGATGCTTGTAATTAAATGTCTACATGTAATTCTTATGCACCATTCGCACGCCTGGTATCCTGGGGCCAGAAGAGTGCTTGGGATCTCCTGGAAATGGAGTTACAAATCAAAACTGCCAGTAATATTATAGTAATATTCCCACTCTGTATTCTTCCCTATCTTTATCAGAGATTAAACCCAGGAATTCATGATAAACATTTTAAGCTACTCTCAACCTAGACAAGGTCTTGCTACACTGCCAATAACTCTGGAGTGCTCTTTCTACCTGTCTTCTGATTAGATGGGATTACAGGCACAAACCAATGAGTCTAGCTTCTAACTGTCCCTCAACCACCCTCTGAGTAGGGGTTTCTCTGTGTAGCTCTGGCTGTCTCCAACTCACAAGAGATCCACCTGCCTCTGCCTTCTGAGTGCTGGGTTTAAAGGCATCTCACCACTCTGCTTTTTATTTTATTTTAGAATCTTTCTATGTAGTTCTGGCTATCTGGGAACTAACTCTGTACTCCAGGTTGGCACTGAACTCACAGAGATCTGCCTGCTTCTGTCTCCTGAGTGCTGGGATTAAAATAGTGTTACCATGCAAATATCTATGTATTGATGTTCCCATTCTTGCGACCTCAGTAGGGCCGGCAAATTCTTAGAAGAGTTAGCAATGGGTCTATATTATACAAACTCCTAATCTAGAATCTACTTATTCTCACATAGCATGCCAATATTGTACTTGTCCTATTATCAAGTAAGGAGGAATTAGATAAATTATTGGCAACCTCTTTATCCTAATACCTTCCAGGATTATTCAAACCAGTCAGCTTTGTCAGTCATCCTACCCTGCAAGATTCTACTATGGGAGATAGTTCATGTCTATAACCTTACCAGGGAGGCAGATTGTGAATCCGAGGCCAGCCTAGGCTAATATAATCTGCCCACTCCCTGCCAACACTACCAAAACCAAAGCAAAACCAACTACACTGGTTCACTCTTTCTCACAGCTCCCTGTCAGATGTCTCAAACCAGGTTTTTCTCAAGAGGCCGTGCATGTCAGGACATGCTTTCCTTTTGGGCACTGTAAGAAAAATCTCCTTTAAAGATACTGCTCTTTTGTGTAATCAGTCAATTACTTTCATAAATTTAAATCTTGATGGTACCAATAAGACAAACAACTAAATGCATTGTAAGAAATTAGGGGGGGGGAGGAAGGAATGTTTTAAAATTAAGCATATGTTTATTTCAGGTACCGTAAGACTAGCCTAAAAGAGTATTATTATTTCTTTAATGCACTTCTACCTGACAGTAAATTACTAGTTTCTCTTTAAAGTGTCTCCATTTTGACTTGTGTTGTTTGGTAGTATCATTGGATACACAATTTTAACTTGGCTTTTTTGTTTTTTTCCTAAGGCTTAGCCTCTAATTAATAATTTCTAATAAACCACAGCACTCTGTATTTCTACCCTCTACTTCCCATGTATGCTGTTTTTAAAAGCTATTTTCATAATTTTTGTGTACCTCCCACAACGTTTTGGTGTGCTTACATGCAGTGTAACTACCATTTATAGTATACCAAGTTATGAATATTTTCCAGTCTGTAAACTATTTTGCAGTCTGTAAACCATATGGTTTGATATTTAGTAATTATAGGAAACTTAAGGTTTTTTTGAGGGGTATCTCACTATAACAAGCATGCACCGGCCTAGTAGTTTCCCCCCAAGTACATTTTTGCTGCTTTACTCTTCCACTGGCACAGTACTTTTGATACTGGACATGGCTGATGTTCTATCCATATTCTTTTCTCCTAATATTTTCTGTCCTTTACATTGATTCTTTCTAATTTCTGTCTTAAGATTTCCTTTTATTCATTCTTTAAAAGATAGTTTTCTAATATTTTTGGGCAGCAGAACAATCATTTTAAAAAGTCCTGTCTCCTAATTCAAACTTATATCTGGTCCTTAGCGACCACCCCTCGGACACTGTTTTGTTAGATTCCCACCATGTCTAATAGTTGGAGTACATTTTTGACATTATGAATGACATCTGGGATAGGATCTGAATTACTATGTATTAGTTTTTTAAAACAGTTGTTTCACCAGGAAAATTAACTACTTAAATTCAAAATTAACTTAAGTAGCAAACAACTTTAACCTTCAGATTTTAACCCCTTAGAGATGCTTGAAGGCTATCTATTAACTCAGCGGTCACACGACTGTGACAGAATTTATTTAAAGACTGGGGTCCCCCTTTTGTGGACCTTTCCTATCTCTCTAATCTAATTCTAATGCTGTTTTACTGACTAATGTTTCCTTTAATTATAGCTCATGTTGTGGCCCCCAATCATAAAATTATTTTCATTGCTACTTCATAACTGTAATCTTGCTGTTATAAATCACAATGTAAGTATCTGAGCTTTCTGATGGTCTTACGTGACCCTGTGAAAGGGTTATCTGTCTCCCAAGTTGAGAACGACTGTTCTAATTCTTATCATTATTACTATTTCTCATTTGCTGTGGCTACAGAGCTTTAGTGACTTAAAAAGTAACAATGTAAGTTTTATATAGCAGGATCTTAGGTGCCTCCCTGAAGGACCCTCAGTATTTACTTGGGAAAAACACAAAACAGAAAAATCACCCAGCATAGCTCCTTTCTTCCAAGTATGGTCTTTCAGCTTTCGATTTCTCCTTTTCTCAACAGTTAATTTTATACATGTCTGGAGTTGACAGCTGTCATGGTAAAAGTCTTATCCAATAGGATCTAACTTTTTCATATTAAAAACAGATCGTCTTTTGGGCACGGTGATGCATGCCTTTAATCTCAGCACGTGGAGGTGGAGGAAGCCTGGTCTACAGAGCAAGTTCCAAGACAGCCAGGGCTATGCAGAGAAACCCGATGGGGGCAGGAAGGAGAACAAAACAAGCAAAACAAAACAAAAACCTAAAATCTGTTAATTTTTTATCTCAATTCTACATTTAAGCCAGTCATCTTACTGCTAATTTAATTTTAAATCAAGAAAAAAAACCCCACATCAATTATATTCATGCCTACAAATATTCAAGGGTTCTCTAGGAGGCTCAAGCATTGCAAACAAGTTTTGCCCTTTCCCTTTCCCTTCCTAAACCCATTAAATTATATTCCTAAAGCTAACCCCCAAGGTCTATTCCTTTATTTGGCCAAAGACTCATTCCCAAGACAAAACACCATGGTCCATCCATCAAAATTAATTATTTGGCTATACTGGCTAAGTTGTCTAATCAGGACTTACCAACTGATCCCAGCATAGACGTCCCCCTTTCCTCCTTAAAAACTAGTCCACTTAAAACACCCACTGTCTGCTTCTGTCTGATCCAGAGGCAAACCCCCACAGTGCCTTGTCCCTCATGGATAATAAATCTTCTTTGTGCTGAGAACTAGTGACTGAGTGTGCTCTAGGGGCCCTCCCTTACAAATAAAAATAAGATAATTATTACTCTAGGCTTCTTCCTTTGGAACTTGGTTATAATTAGTTAACTACTAAAATACTAAAAAATTTCAAGTCATTTGGCCACAAGCTAACTCTGGAATTAAACTACTACTACATGCTGGACAGTGGTGGCAAATGCCTTCAATCTCAGCACTCTGGAGGCAAAGCCAGGTGGATGTCTGTGAGTTCAAGGCCAGTCTAGACTACACAGTAAAACCCTGTCTTGGAGAACTCAACCAACTAACCAACCAAAACAACACAACAACCCAAACCTTAACCAAACCAAAAAACCCTACTACTACAGTAAAAGGTTTCTGATTAGTCAGTTAATTAGTACCCTTTAAATTTAAAATTTTAGACAAATGAAACATGGATTATGTATATGTAGATGTGGGTATGTAATTTTAAATATATACATCATACGACAGTTGAGGCTATAGGAAAATCTTGGGTGTACTTAGCTGTTCAGTTTGATTTTTGAGATAAGGTCTTTCATTGGCCAGGAACTCACTGAGTAAATTAGGTTGGTTGGCCAAGAAGCCCCAGATTCTCCACCCCCCCCCAGCATTGGGATTATATCACACTTGGCTTTTTTACATAGGTTCGAGGAACTGGACTCACCTCCTCCAGCTTGTACCAAGCATTTAAATGACTGGCCATATTCTCAGCCCCATGTGCTTCTTTAACAACTTTGTATGTAAAAGAATTTATGCAGCAAGAATTCTAGTAGAATCATTTCCTCTAGGGTAAACATTAGAATGAAATTGTTGTTTTCTAGAAGCACTCTGACCTTGTAGAAATCATTGTAGAAAACAGTTAGCTGTAGAGTTGTTTTTCTGAAGGAGTTTTATAGCCTTTGCATGACTTTGGTCACAACAGCTAGTCCTGGCACACCTGAATATCTTGCATTATTGGGTACTACAAACAGTACCCAATGAAGACTAAAGTTGCAGAAGTGTGATGTTTTCCTTCAGAAAACAGATTATATCAGGGGCTTTTAGTATGAGAAACTAAACTCAAAAAAAAAACAACTTTTATGAACAGCTAATAATATGCTTGAGCGTCTTTTCGACATTCAGTCCACAGAGGCTGGATCTCCCTCTGTGAGCAAAGCCTGAATTCATCCTTGACTGACCTTCTTTCTTTGATCGTCTCTTGAGACTCACAACACTGACAAATTTAAATACAGTAGTTTAACTACAGTGTATTTTAGAATTATACTTTTAAAATAAGCCATTTGAAACCAGAAATTTCTGTAGTTTTACAGTTTATATTTCTTAGCTATTTTCTCTCACTTACCTTTTTCTTTATCCACTCTAATGACAACTACACACTCATTTCTGCCGATTCGGATCAGTTTGTTTATAGAACGAATACGTCGTCTGGATAATTCGCTAAGAAGAATCATGCCTTCAATGTTGTTATATTCCAACAAGCTGACATAGGCCCCCATTTCAGCAATGGATCTCACATTCACCATCACCACGTCTTCCACCTCAGGAAATTTGTGTTGATAAAATCTACAACTTAGACCCGGCATTCTGCAATTTAAACAAACAAATAAGAAAATAAAGTGTTAAGCTAAAAATAACCAATGTTGTAGACCTTGACAACGAAGCAACACAACAAACAGACATTAGTCTCCTCATCTCTTTTTAAATGTCTTAAATGTCAGAAAATGGACAGATCCCCAGGACTCAACTTTAGTTTTTATATGCTCTATATTTTTGTGATGCTTAGGCAATCATTTTTAGAGAAACTATTAAAAAAATAATGACTATCTATAAAGTGCCATGAGGCCTAAGGATTAAAGGAAAATGTCAAGAGTAAAACATTATTTTAATATCACCACCACTTAAGTAGGGCATCTAGGTGTATACATGTAATACCAACACTCTAAAGTCCTTACTCAGAAGGATCACAAGTTTGAAAACAGCCTGGGCTATATACCTAGATGCCATCTCAAAACAAAAGCAAAGTGAAAACAAACTCCAAAATACAGTAAGTCAGCATCTAATATTTTAATAACTATCATGGAATGGGGGAGCATCATTATAATACAGTTTCGACATTACCTAAGCTACTCTAAATCAGCTCAGATGACATATGCTACCATACAGTGTATAAAAAGAAGACTGACTACTTAAACCTCAACCAATATTCCAAATGCTACAATCTTTTTTGTGATGCTGCAGACTGAGCTGAGTTTCTATTCATACACTAAGCAAATCTTTCCTGACTTTTCATTAGCTGCACCCCTAGTCTAGTATCACTGTAGCCAAAATTATAGTATCACAAAATAAAACTTTATTAAGGGGCTGGAGAGATGCCTCAATGATTCAAATGCTCTTCCAGCAAATGCAGATTCCATTTCCAGCACCTTCAGGATGGCTCACATACTTAACTCCCAAGGGAATCCAACGCCCTCTTTTAGTCTCCGAGGGCACTGCACGAACACGGTATACAGCTATACATGCAGGTACAACACTCATAAAATAAAAATGACTTCATCTTTTACTTCATTTTAAAACAAACAAGTTAAAGCTGAGTGGTGGTGGTGCATGCTTCTAATCCCAGCACTTAGCATTCGGAGTTAGGCTGATCTCTGAGTCCAAGGCCTGCCCAGTCTACAGAGTGAGTTCTAGAATAGCCAAAGCTACCCAGAGAAACTCTGTCTCAAAAAAACAAAACCAAACCAAAAAACCAACCAACCAACCAACCAACCAACCATACCCAGATGATTTAATTCAGTCATTATTTCTAACTTATATTATTCTCCAACAGTTTGATGAGGTAGGGCCTTGTCCATGCTTGGGAAATATACTCCACCTCCAAGCGCTACCCTACTTCTTCTATTTTTATTTTGTTAACACATATGTCCAAGTATCTTTTAATCTCCATGCACTAAAGATATTTAAAATCATTCCCTTTGATCCACCCAAAGTACCCAGCACCTTCTCTTTAATAATCTACATGTTGGAAATCATACCAGTTAGCACTATACTTTAAAAAGGAAGTCCTGAGACCTTAATTGTAGCTGAGGACTTTTATGTTTTCTTATTAATCATAACCTACTCAAGGTTGTCAGAACTTATATAGAATATAGGTAATAATTATTGCCCAAAGGCCTAAGAAAATAAGTGTGATAGTTTAGTAATTTACTTTCTAGGCAGATCTATGAGTTTCAGACCATCTTGGTTGACAGAGTAAGTTCCAGGAAAGCAGAGCCACACAGAGAAACCCTAACTCAGGAAAAAAAACAAAACCAAAACAAAACAACAACAACAACCCCCACCCCAACCAACCAAGAATTAGACTCTTTACACCTAGCATATCTTTACACCTAGCATATTTTAGTATGGTTTAAAAACAGACCTACACACAATCCCACTACCAACTGGGAAGATGTATGTGGGACTCATCCATCTGTTTCTATCAGCAGGACTATTACATGATCTGGACATTGCCTAGCTCTTTGACTTTCTCTCTAGTTCTCCCTATTTGTAGATAAGGAAATGGAGGTGCAGGCTGAGCAACTTGCTCCTTTACATACTGGTATGTGGTTAAAATCAAATTTTGAGCCTACATTTTGAACCATTTGTGCTCTTAAAATTAGGAACTAGAAACATCTAACATGACCAAAAAGAAACACTGAAATACATACTCCATGTTGGAAGTATGTTATCACATATTAGGCTAAACTAGCAGGGCAGAAATAACAGTATTGCTTATCTAAAAGTAACATGTGGCAGACTCATTTCTCCTGCAGCTCAACAAAACAGGGATTTAGTAAACAAAAGAAAGTAGACACTCAGCTAGAATTACACATTCGGAAACAGCTGTTTCTCTCTCTCTCTCTCTCTCTCTCTCTCTCTCTCTCTCTCTCTCTCTCTCTTTTCTCTAGATAGGGTTTCTCTGTGTAGCCCTGGCTGACCTCGAACTCAGAAATTCGCTTGCTTCTGCCTCCCACGTGCTAGGATTAAAGGCATGTGCCACCACTGCCTGGCCAGCTGTTTCATTTTTAAAACAGTTTCTCTTAAGGATGGGAATGCAAATGTTTTCAAGTATCTGTATATAGAGAACTGTGAATTAAACAAAGACTTTCAAAGTAAGCATCAAAATAAATGCTATAGGAAAATGTTCAACAATTTTAGGAGATTTAAAAGTTGCTAATCGGCCGGGCGGTGGTGGCGCACGCCTTTAATCCCAGCACTCGGGAGGCAGAAGCAGAGGCAGGCAGATTTCTGAGTTCTGAGTTCGAGACCAGCTTGGTCTAGAGTGAGTTCCAGGACAGCCAGGGCTAACAGAGAAACCTTGTCTCAACAAAACAAAACAAAAAGTTGCTAATCATATTTATTCATCAATTTTCTCCAAATAGCAGCATCCAAAAAAGTGATGCTTTTTTGAATTAATTAGCAGGTTAGAGGTTATAGGCAACAGGATAAGAGAACACAGAATGAAAATACAGCTACTACTTTAAAAGGCACATATCTGTTTGCAAAATACGGAGTGAATAATGAAACAGTATATTACTTACAGTAGAAAGAAAGTCGCCTGAAACTACAAAGGAATTCTTGTCACAAAGAACTTTGGCTGATTGACCAAATCAATTCATAAAAACAATTATTAAAAAAGCTCATTTTTTTTCTGTCAATGAAATAGAAATAAAGAATTTATTCAGTCCTTTTGATAATTTTCAAAGTATTCTGACTTTTTTTCACTTTGTAATTTAAACAATTTTTTGGGTAGTTACTACTATAAGTACTAAACAATTCTGACACAAAAAAATTCTTCCCTAGGGAATTAAGTACCAGTGCGAAAACAAATTAGGACTACAAGGTGCTATGAAAAAGCACAGAAAAGAATTAACAGGAAACCAAGGAAAAGAAATATCAAATGACTTCAAAGACAAATACATAATATACACTAAAAACAAGAACCAAACCCAAATCTTTAACACTAAATCTGATACCCACAAAGCCTCGCTGTATCATAGTAAGACAATAATGTTAAGGGCCCCCCAACCCTTTAGACAGGGTTTCAATGTGCAGCTCTGGCTGGCCTCAAGCTCACACAGCAACTGCCTCAGCATTTTATTTTATTTTCTTTTATTTTGTTGTTTTATTTTTTTGAGACAGGGTTTCTCTGTACAGCCCTGGCTGTCCTGGAACTCACTCTGTAGACCAAGGCTGGCCTCGAACTCAGAAATCCACTTGTCTCTGACCCCCCAAGTGCTGGGATTAAAGGCGTGTGCACCACACACCTCTTCCACTTCTGCCTTTAGAGTAGTTAATGCCACACAGGTTGTATGTGCTGTGATGCAAACAAACAAACAAACAGAGTTTTTGAAGCTAGTTTCAAATTCAAATACCTTGCATTATCATTATTTTGCCCCTGTTAACAATAGGTACACTTCTGGTACATTGTCATGTCACCATAGCAGATACGGGCAATGAACTTTCCAAAATAAAATGTACCACGTTGAGAAAACGCTTGTTCAGTCCCAAAGTTTACAAGTACAACTAAGTCTTTTGAGAATCAGGGCCTGCCATCTGGAAAGAAAAGGCATTTCAATTTCATAACTGCCATTTTTGATGAACTATCGAGGGTCCCTACACCTTTAACAACTTAAGGAGGAGAAAAAAAAAATCAAGACTTTTCTGATGTACTCTTTCTTCAAGAAACAATGTTTCTTCCTTAGTGAAAAGTAAAGCATCCTAAATATGGGGGGTGGTTAAGAGCCCTGATGTGAGTACACACGTAACTCTCAAAAGTTTTTCTTAATCTTAGGATTTCAGCGTCCATAATTATAAGACTCCAGTTTTATTTTCGTAGTTGCCCAGACAGGGCAAATAATTGCCTCAGTAGCATGACTTCCAATAGCTGATTTTCAATTCCAGGCATTCACTCTTACAGAAATGCACAACTACAGCGAAAACGTAACGACCTTCAATATTAATAGTTACGTTTTGGACTTTTTTTTTTTTTAAACTTAAATAGGGTGGTTTATCCTATTGGTTCTCTGACGAAAAGTTCAGTCTCCACATGAGTCAGAGAAAAGTTTTGGCAGTATCCTGGGGCTGAAAAGAAGGAAAAAGAAAAAGCACCCCAATTCTCAGGCCCGGTAAAAGCAAAGCGCTCAATCGTCCTGAACTAGGGGTGGGATGTCGGAGAGTTCTCCAGAAGCCTCCCACCACAGGGCATCTTTAAGGAGGCTGTAAAAATCTACTTGGCCCACGTTCCTTCACAGGGTTCCTCCGCCCGTACAGCCACGTTTCTGGCTCACAAGACTAGACACCGGCTGGCGAGAAGACGCAGGAAATAACCAGCGGGCGGTGGCGACGGTGTCCAGACACTTCCCGCGCAAGAACGGGAAAGGGGGGGTGATAGCCCAGGGCCTAGCCTCACTCGACCACTCCTGTCACTGGACATAACGAAGGCAAATTCTTGGGGAAAGCAAGCTGCAGGGCCAGTTACCTGAAGTGTATACGTGAATCCCGAACTAGGGTCCTACGCCGTGCTCCTTAATGGCAACGATGAGACTCGGAACACCAACACCAGACGCCGAAGCTCCTCAGCGTGCGCTTCGCCCAACCCAGCGCGCATGCGACTCCACCTCTCACTGCGCAAGCGCCGACGGAAAAGGCCCTTCGTTACCACTAACAATAGAGTCTTGGTCCTCCTAATATGGGCGGTGTGAACCACAGGGCGAGCTGAAAAGTACCTTTCTTTAGTATTTATAGATTTTGCAGAGGGAACTTGCTAGGCTTCAAGAAGAGGTAAGTTTCTGTTTCTTGCTCCAGGATGATTACTTTAAGTTTTAGTCAACCAAGAGATGGCGCTGTGACGAAAGACGGAAAGCCGAGGAGAGGAGGAGCTTGATCCTCTCCAGACCCATCACTCAGAGCACGCTGAGTGCCGGCGACTCGCCGGAGGGAGGGGCGGTGAAAGGACCCGGAATTCCGGAGTGTGCACGCTTCCACATCCGGGCATTCCTAAAGGCCAGCCCTCTCCTTCACCTCAGCCCTCTCACAACAGGAACCGGAAGTGGGGGCCGGTTTCCTGGTTACCTCTTAGCAACGCAAGGGGTCAAGTGACACCATCAGCTGACTCCAGTGGAGGAAGGCGCTGTGGTAACCTGTTCTGGAGGTGTTGCAGTCCCGATTGTCCGGCCGGTGGCCCGAGCCGAATCACCGTCAGAATGTCGGGCAAAGACCGGATTGAAATCTTCCCTTCGCGAATGTAAGTTAAATAGGACAAGCGACACCATGTTCAGGCACATCTTCCCGGAGCGCATTAATGCACATCCTTGGCCACCAGCGAGGTTCCTTGTTTTCTGGGCCGCTCCCAAGCTTTCCCCAGGGTCTTCCTCTGAGTTCGGAGGGAGGCTTCTTTCCAGCCCCCTTCATCTGTTCCTTCTAAGAGAAGAGGCTGGAGAAAGAGGTTCCAGTCCACAGACTTTTTTTGGAGGTTGATGTCTTCTCTCATTCATTCCACACACCCTCTGAGCCATACACGGAGTTTACATAACTGAGCCGTCGCCATTTCTGCCTCAGTGCTGAGGGGTGAGACATAGAAGCTAAGATGGTTTGACCAAAGCTCTCAGACGGGAAGTTTAAGTGATGGGAAGCATATAGGAGGCCCCTAAGCCAAAGTGACATTGGATGTGTCACCTTCTCACAGCTGTAGGTTTCAGTCTTGGATCTCAACAGTCACCTGCTGTGGGAAGGTATCCCTGCATTTCTGAGGTATTCCTACAGCCTTGTGATGTCTGTACTCTTTTCTACCCTAGCAATGACACTCATGACACTGTCACACGAATATTTATTTGGGCTGTCTCCTGGATGAAGGAGGCAACTTTTTGATGCATCTCTACACAAAATGCACAACAAAATTGTTTCTCGAACCCGTTCTTGCCTTGGAATGTGCTCAGTTGCAGGCTGCCTTTCTGCTTTGGCCTAACGTCTTTGTTAGGAGAAATGACATTTGTAAGTGAAAATTTGACGTTTTCTTAAATGCATATAATAACTTGTGGAAAGTAAAAGTTATTCCTGTTGGTGCCCTCATCTTCAATTGTTTCTGAAGAAGGAAATCAAGTTTTACTCTGATATTTAAGTCTTTCACTGTGGTCCTGTTTTGGGGCCTGTTTAGGGGTATGTGTGTGTGTGTGTGTGTGTGTGTGTGTGTGTGTGTGATATACTGTATTGTTTTCCTCTTCCTATTCTTTTTTTCTCACAGATCCAAGGACTCTTAAATAGTTATATTTAAACCCCAGAGTGAATTTCTGTCTCTGCCAGGGTGTGTGTAGTTCTGGATGAATGAAAGGGTTTAATTATTTAAAAAAACATCCTTTTAACCTTCTCCCCACTAACTTTGAAATGGCAGGTTATACTAACTGTACAAATGGGCTAGTTGTGGAGAAATGCAGTGCTTGTGAAACAGCTAAAGATCAGGACTACCCTAGGGTGATCTGAAACCGCAGCATGTAATGAACCCCTCCAAGCTTTACTAAGACACCAGATTCCAGCCTGGCTTCTGGAAACACAAGGCTGTGCTCCTAGGATGACCACAGTTCTCCCCCTGCGCCCCAACCCCAACTATAGTGCCACTGAATAATATCTCAGAGGCAGAGCTCTTGCCCGGCATACAAAAGGCCCTGGGTGCAAGCCCCAGCACCTAAAAGTAAAAATAACCACACCTTCCTCAAACAAACAAAACTCAAAGCTGATAGAATTAAATACTTGTTTTAGATGACACCTGATTGATAAATCCTAGACTCCTCTTTGAAAGAATGTTTATTAAAAAGGGTTTTTAATTGAATATATGGTTTATATAACTCATAAATGTGTCAGGGATCTGAGAGAACCCTTCTTTGCAAGGTAAACAACCGGAAGGACAGGGTCTTTGTGTCTCTGAGGGAGGCTAGAGTCCGGACTTCTGTTAATTGTCAGGGAGCAGACACCGCTGACACAACCTCAGGTGGACTCACCAGCCCTTCTGATTTTTACTTTTCTAAGTCTGCTTTCGTGTTACTCATTCTCTTTCAAGTGCCCAGGCACGTCTGGGTGAGCCAGAATGGCGCTTACCTTTTTACTTTGCTGTCAGTGGTCTCACTGTTATAAATAATGTCTTGACACATTTAATCACTATGCATAATGCTGATATGTTTTTAGTTTTACTTTGGAACTTTTAATTTAAGACTGCAAGGTGGAAGATGGTCCTCTTTGGGCTCAGACAGGAGAAATGATAGGTTTGTAATTGTGAAAACTGTTATTTGAGAGCACTCAGTTTGCTAGCTGAGAGGAAGTCAGGGGTGGGAAGTAAATATTTTTCCCAAAGCTTGACAGCAGGTTCTTTGTCATATAGTCAGATGTCTTTGATTCAGCAGGAGACAAAGTCACTGTTTTAGTTGAAGGTCAAACTTCTTGTTTCTTTGGTGTTTTTTTTTTTTTTGGTAGGGCTGAGCAGCTTTGAAACAGAAAAGAGCAGGTTTGACAGCCATGGTCCAGATGATGCAGTACTGATTTTGGTTTTTCCTTCACTCCTTGGTGCTGTTGTCCTGTGGACTGTTGCTTTCATTTGTGTATCACCAGAGAACATGAAGCAAGTTTGGATGGAAGCAAAGGAGGTCCAGAAGAAATGTGGTTCAGACGGTGGAGCGCCTGGCCAGCACACAGTGCCCTGCCTGGCCTTCACTCACCAGTGCTACACAGATCTGGGTGTGGTGGCACATGCCTGAAGCATAACAGAATCAGGGGTTCAAAGCCAGCCTGGGATACATAAGGCCCTGTCTCAAGGGGAAAAAAAGGCACAAAAACTGGAGTTAGTAGAAGTCAGGTAAATCTTGGTTCTTCTAAGAGTGTTGGGCAAGTCGCCTCTAACTCATTATTATATATCCCATTATTATTATTATTATTATTATTATTATTATTATTATTATATTATGACCTTTAGCTTCCAGTCTTCTTGCCTTCAGGTCCCAAGTGCTAGGATTACAGGTATTCACCACCACTCCACATCCAGCTCCAGTCACTCTTTAATCTCAGTAACTGAAAACTTCCTGTTCACATTCATAGAGGTACAGTCATCTAGAACGACCTTTAGTTTATCAGTCAAAGCTCCAAACTTGTAGGAATCTGCTGTGCTGGGATTAACCTAAATTTTATCTAACTTTCAGTCCCCGGTTCCTGTGTGTGTGTGTGTGTGTGTGTGTGTGTGTGTGTGTGTATATACGTGCATTCAAGTATGTGGTGCATATGCCCTGTGGAGGTCAGAACAGCATGTCTAGCTTCTTCTTCAATTACTTTCCCCTCTTTGCCATGAGATAGTCTCATATGGAGCTGAAAGCTTGTGGTTTGTGCTAGGCTGGCTATAAGGGTACTCTCAGAATCTCTGCCCACTGGTGCTGTGGCTACAGGCATATGCAGACATCCCTGGCTTTCTCCTGGGCACTGGCTCCTTATGCTCAAAAAGCAAGTGCTCTTACACACTGAATCATCTCCCAGCCCCTTATCCAATCTTTTGAGTCTTGATTCTGGTATTTAGTGTCAACAGTGCAGAATGTTCAGTGTACACATTGATGTGGCTAGCTCTTGCTTGGGCTGGAAACTGAACCAGCTTCAATGGATTAGACTCTGGTGAGAGTACCCACTGCTAACTACCTTTCAGATGGAATACTGTTCAAGTCTTATATCGTAATCGGGGATGAACTGTTGAACTGGGGTCTTGTGCTCCTAGGTTTAAGCCTTCTTTTGAGTTTTGAGCAAGTCACTAGAATCAAATCTGGTTCAAATTCCTGCCTGCCTGATCTGCAGTGATAATAAGATCTTTGTTTATGACTTTATGGTAACAACAGTAATAGAGATATGTCATTGTGGATAAAGTGTAGAATATACAAAAAATGCAGTAGGTCTCATCTTTGCAGCTGAATGAGCTCATTCAATTCTTAGTTCATATCAAATAGCATATAAATCTCTCATAGTGGTATTTGCTGTGTCTTTTTTTTTTAAAGATTTATTTATTTATTTTATGTATACAATTACACTGTTGCTCTCTTCAGACATACCAGAAGAGGGAATCAGACTCTATTACAGATGGTTGTGAGCCATCATGTAGTTGCTGGTGGGAATTGAACTCAGACCTTTGGAAGAGCAGTCATCTGAGCCATCTCTTCAGCCCCTTGTTGTGTCTTTTAAGTGGTGACAATAAATATGTTTGCTTTGTTTTTTGTAGGGCACAGACCATCATGAAGGCTCGATTAAAAGGAGCACAGACTGGACGAAACCTCCTGAAGAAAAAGTCTGATGCCTTAACTCTTCGATTTCGACAGATCCTGAAGAAGATAATAGAGGTAGAATGAACTTTGCTTAGAGCAGGGTATCTACTTATTATACACCTAAGGGAAATAGAGTATGTAGTGGGAGATATTTAAATCTCCAACCCAATCAGGACCGGTCAATGAAAACACGACTCAGTAATTATGAATATAATCTGTAAGCCTAGATGGGGCAGATACCCCTACACTACTCTGTTCCCCAGCTAAGAGACCCTTATATGAGGGTTTTCCAGACCCTGTGTCTGTCCTTCTGTCGCGCCCAACTTGTCCAGCAAGCAGACACAACACGGTTGGATTCTTCTCATCAGCCTTTATTGCAGGAACTAATAATAATACTATGGAGGACCCCGTGCAGCCGGAGGGTGCTGCTTATATAGAGGAGTAGATGTTGCCAATGTAGGGATTGGCTAAGGCTACATACAGTACCTCGTTAGCATATGCCCACTCGGGAGGGGCACACACCAAAATCATGCAGACGCATGTGCAGAATACCTGTTTACCAGAAAAATCTGAAGAGGCAGGCAGGCAGTCGGCGCCATCTTCTAATGTCGGCTACCGACATCCTACCTCCTGCTTCCCAGTCGTCCTCCTCCGTCGTCCTCTCTCTGCTCTCTTCTCCCCAGTCATCCTCCCTCTCTCTCTCTCTCTTCTCTCCCCAGCCTTTATTTCTCCACCTCCCCTTCCTCTGCCCAATCACTGGCTCCAGCCTTTATTTTACAAATTAAGATGGACAGAAGGTTCACTAGAAATCACCTGTGTAATGACTCACACCTCCTCTGCAGTCCTTCACAGGGAAGGGGAATTAGTATCAAAATGCAAGGCTGGGGCTACTCACAACAAAAGTATGGCCTTGTTTTTCTTCCCTCCACCTCCCATCCCTTTCTCTCTCGCTCTCTCTTTCTCTCTTTCTCCTTCCTTCCTTTCTTCTTCCGGTGCTGGGGATTAAGCCTAGGGCTTCATTCATGCTAAATATATACCTTACTTACTGCAAAGGTAAATATCTCTTTCTTAATTTTTCTTGATATTATTTAAATCAACTTTTCTCCTTTCAAAAATACTAATACCTCTATAGTAGGTATAATAATATAGAACTGTTATGTACTGTGTAGGCATATGAACACACAGAAGTTTAAGTTTCAGAGAGTTCATTATAAAACCCAAACTTTGTCAAGTCTACAGAGCCACATGATCTGATCTGTACCATACCTGCCTCTTTCACCTCATGTAGAGTGCTCTTTCTGATGTCCCCTTCTAGGGACTTTTCATTATGTTTTCTGTGATTAAAATGCTTTTACCTTAGTCCTTTCTAAATTGAGATAGAGCCTTGCTTTGTAGGCCAGGATAGTCTGGAATTCCTGGCAGTTCTTTTGCCTCAGTCTCAGAATGCTGAGATTCCAGGCGTAAGAGATAGTGTCTCGCTCCCTAGAACTTCTTTTGGCTGGTTTTCTCTGGCCCTTCTGATGTCCTCACAGAGGCTGTTGCTGACCATCCAATCTGAAGTGACTAGTATTTTTACTTGTGTCATATCTCTTCACTACTGCATGATATTATCTCATTTGATGGTCTCACTCCTACTAGAGAATTTAATTTCCAGAGAGTAAGGACTTGGTCTTTTCTCAGTACTCTATTTCCAGTGCCTGAAATAGTGCCAGCACATAGTAGGTTCTGTTCAGTGGGTATTTTTTTTTGGGGGGGGGGGATAAATTCTCAATTATATAGAATAGTATATAAATTATACAGAATCATTCTCAAAACTAAAGGTTCTCTTACTAGGTCTCTTCTTGCCTCTAGCAGTCCCATCTCTCATTTCTCTGAGTTAGTTTTGACACTTTCTAAATATGAATTTGTTTATTGTAGCTTACATGCCTGTGCACATGCCAGAGCACACGTGTGGAGTCAGAGGACAACTTTCAGGAGTTGGTTCTTGCCTTCCATTTTTCTGAAGCAATGTCTCCATGTATCTGCTGCTGACCTGTATACTCCAGGCTGGCTGGCCAGATGGTTCTTCTAACTCCACTGTTGTCTTCCCATAAGAGTGCTGGGATCACAGATGTATGCTGTGTGTCCTCTTTTTTTTCTGAGGCAGGTCTTTTCAGTACTCTGTTTCCACTATATAGTTCTGGCTAGTCTGGAACTCTTTTTTTTTTTTTTAAGAATTGTTTATTATTTAAACAATTATTTATTATTTATGTATATACATACACTATAGCTGTCCTCAGATACACCAGAAGAAGGCATCAGATCTCAGTACAGATGGTTGTGAGCCACCATGTGGTTGCTGGGAATTGAACTCAGGATCTCTAGAAGAGCAGTCAGTGGTCTTAACCGCTGAGCCATCTCTCCAACCCCCACTCTGGAACTCTTTATGAACACCTGGCCGACCTTGAACTCAGAGAGATCTGCTTGCTTTTATTTCCTAAGTGCTGGAATTAAATATGTTCAGCATGGTGTATAGCCCTTCTGGCCTTTATATCGTTCTGGGGATCAGGATTCAGAAAGTCATCAGGTGCTTTTACCCACTGAGCTGTCTCTGTCCCCAGTATTTTGTGCATACACATGGATTTTAAAATAACAGTAGTATTAAATTCTACAGTATTTTTGTTTTCTCCTCCCTCTCCCTTACTCTGTGACATAACACAGACAACTTTATATATCTATACATAAATTTGTCTCAGTCTTTATAATATGACATTTTATTGTGGATAATGGAATTAATGATGTGGCTGTAGTCCAGTATTTAGTATTAATAGTTTCTTGGAAGGAGGAAATGCTTAAGTCCTTTTGTGCATATATGCTAACATTTTTCTAGAAAATAATTTTACAGTCTTCTTCCAGGGTATAGGTAACTGCCAAGATTTAATGCTAATTTATAATTAAATTCTGCTTGTTTTCTTACATCCTTCCTAATGGGCATTAATTTCTTGTTTGTTGCCAGTCTGCTGTGCTGAAGTTGTCTTCAGTCTGTGCTATTTTCAGTTATGTGTGAGCTGATACAGCTTTTCATGGTCACTGGTAATTTGATTCTCTTGTGAGTTTCTTTTCATTTGAAAAAGGTCATTCTGGTAAATGTATAAAACACTAAAAGTATTTTCTTCATATCTGTAAATTGGAGGACAATTGAAGTGTTTTGAATTCCTTAGATGCAAGCCTGGGGACTTGTATGCGTTAGGCCAGTGTTCTTCCACTGAACTGCATCCTGGGCTTTTTAGGTTAAACAGTCAAACAAACAACTAAAGCTCCTTCAGTTTTATTTTGTTAAATACAAAGTTTGCCCTTTGTTCTCTCCCCCCCAACCCCCTTTTCTTAGCCTGGATATCACTCACAGGCTGGGTAGAGCCACCTCACTTCAGCCCTCCTGCTTTAGTTGTCCAGTGCTAGGATTTGGTATGAGCCACCGTGCTGACTCCTTGGAGATCTAAATTATACAAGGCTTAGAAAGGCTTCAAAGGCCTAGAAAAGTATTGTTTTATTTTGTTACTTTATAACTTTATTTATTTTGAGAGAGAGAGAGATTCTTTTTTGCCCAACTTCCCATAAATTCATGGGCTCAAGCAATTATCTGGACTTATTAATCTGAATAATTCTGACTATAGGTGCAAAACACCGCACCTGGCTTATAGGTTTTGTTTTGTTTTAGTTTTCTTGAAACAGTTCCATATAACCTGGGCTGGTCTCAAACTGCTGTGTAATGAAGGATGACCTTAAACCATCTTCTTGTCTCTCTACCTCTTACATGCCAGGATTACAGGTGTATGCCTCTACATCTATCTGTTATTGTGTGTGTTAAGATTTATCTTTATTATGTGTATATGTGTGCATCTGTGTGGGTATGTACATGTAAGTATAAGTGCCTGCAGAGGCCAGAGGACCTGTGTTCAAATGCCTAGAACCCATATAAAAAGCTAGGTATGGTCTCACAAACCTATAACTCCAGGGTGGGTGAGTTGGGGTGGGGTCTTGCTAGCTGCCAGCTTAACTCCAGTTTCAAGAGAGAGCAAAGTGGAGAGTCATAGAACAGGAAAACCAATGCCCTTCGTGCATGCTCTCCCCCCCCCCCTTAAACACACATGGGGAGGGAGGGGAGGACAAAATGTATTGACCTCTTTTACGGATGGGTCTTTTTTGGTGAAAGAATGTTTTAGGGTTGGAATTTCTCATTTTGTGAATGGATGGACAGTTAAATGGTCTTTTATTATAATAAATTCTCACATAGACCTGGACTTGTTTCTGAATACTCTGTTCTGTTTCTTATCAATTTCATACCAGATATGTTTATTTTAACAGATTTTCTTTTTAATGTTGTTCAGCTAATTTTCTACTTTTCTGACCCAATTTTTTTTCCTCTTTAAAAAAAAAAAAAAATGTCGGCCTTTCCAAGAGTTTACGTTCTCAGCTGCGCTCTAGAGTCAGGGTGCCAAGGGGGTTTTGGACTCTGAGTGAATCTAGAAGATCAATTTGAGCAAATCAGCATGTACTTATTCAAGAATAAGTGAGCTTTGCTAGATTCAGTTTTGTGTTTGTCAGTGAATTTATTTTAATTTTAACACTCATGGTTTTATAACATCATCAGGACTGTGATCAAAAGTAGAGTTTTCTCATTGTCAAGTCAGTTTTTGATGCTGCTACTTTATACTTAGCATAAAATACTGATGATTATTAAAAGGAACTAATTATGGCATGATTTTTTCCTGTAAGCTCTTGACTGACTCTGTTGTTGGAATATGCTTTCTCAGACTAAAATGCTGATGGGTGAAGTGATGAGAGAAGCTGCCTTCTCATTGGCTGAGGCCAAATTCACAGCAGGGGACTTCAGGTAAGATGACGAACAGGGTGTTTGAAAAAACCCAGTGCCTTCAGGTTCAATTAATTAAAAAATGTATATCGACAAAGGATATCGTACTAGGAATGCTGCCAATGTCATAACCTTAACTGCCTCTGCCTTCCTTATAGGAACTGCCTCTTGCCTTCCTAATGGTTTTTATAAGTGCCAGGCACGGGGTACTTGATGTTTTGAAGCCCATTTTCAATTAACTCTTTTCCCTGTTTTCACAGGTTTGTATCTTAAGAAGTCTTATAATTTATTAACCATTGGATCTTTGAGTTGAATGCTAGATTTTTGAAATCTGAGGGAATGACTATGAACAGTTTCATCTTTTTAGGATACATTTTTGTTGAGAATGGAGTCCATTATTCAATTGAGAGCCTTATGGCTTTATCAGGTCATTATGGCTTGACAAAGTATGCATACTGGTTTGTAAATGGATTATGTCAGTCTGTTCCCTCATGATTCTCTTAGTAACTCTGTGAGGCAGAGAAATGGTGTTACCATAGTTTACAGTGAAAGTATTCCTGAGAGCACATGGCTAGTTATGGACAGAGGTGTAAGTTGTGTTCTGGATTTTAGTTTTCTTTGGGATGACGTGGGTCCTTCCTGCTGTAGGAGCTTTTCCTGCTAGTAAGGCCTTACACCTGCAGGCCCTGAAGCTCGTTAAGTGGCAGGTTTCACTGTCTGCTTGTAGGATGCTGTAGTAGTAATAGAGTTAGGTGCACTGACTTTACCAGCAGAAGGGGATCAACAATAGTAGTGTATTTTGTGTGGTTAAGGGGACAGTTGTTCTTTTTTCTAACAGATGGTGAGTTGGATGACATCAGAAGAAAGTTAGGATAAAAACTGTAAGTAGCAGCTCACCAACTGAACAGCAAACCTGGAAGGAAAGAAAGTTTTCTGCTAGGAATACATCCTCTAAAGTCACATGTCCACTCACTGAAAACATAAGCCATCCACATACTTTAAATTTCTTGTCCCGTGGCTAGTGAGTTAGCTATTGTTAGTTACTCATTGAGGGCTTCCACTAGCTCTGTTGAGGTTTTTTTTTTTCTGGAATAAAGATGATTACTAGGGGCTGGAGAGATGGCTTAGTGGTTAAGAGCACTGGCTGCTCTTCCAGTGGTCCTGAGTTCAATTCTCAGCAACCACATGTTGACTCACAACCATTTGTAATGGGAAATTTCTTCTTCTGGTGTCACTGAAGACAGATCTCTCTCTCTCTCTCTATCTCTCTCTCTTTCTCTTCCTCTCTCTCCTCTCTCTTTCTCTCTCTCTATATATATATTATATGTAATATATGTTTATATATAATAAATAAATAAATCTTTTAAAAAAGATGGTTACCTACACATAATGTGACTTCTTATTCCTGGTTTCAACATCCAGTGGGTCCTTGTAGAGTTTGCAAACAAGACTAAATTTTCTCTCTCTCTCTCTTTCTTCCCCCCACCCCCCAGCACTACAGTTATCCAAAATGTAAATAAAGCCCAGGTGAAGATTCGAGCAAAGAAAGACAATGTAGCAGGTAAGTGACCAACCTTAATCCTTTGAGGGGTAATGGTGACAGTTTACAGCTAATCAATTACATGACAAAGCCCTGGTTTCTCTTGAATTATAAACAAGTTGATGGCATGTTAAGACTTTAGCACCTAGTTCTAGTACTCAGGATAGTTTAAATTTTGAGAAGAAGCTAACTCTTGAGAAGACAAATTCTTAAGTATATTACTTGAAACCATTTATAGTTCTAAACTTAATTTCTTTTTTTTTAAGTATTTGATTTAGAATTTCTAGTATTTGATACTTTGTATAGAAAGCAGCACCCTTTTAAGGAGGCAGAGGCCAGGTGATCTCTAAGTTCTCGGCTAGCCTGGCCTACTTAGTAGAATCTTGTCTTTAAAAAGAAAAACAGCTTGCATAGGCTACGTAGTCTGCTCCAGAGGAACCAGACCCAGTGGAAGAGAAGAAGAAAAAGTACTTCCAGCCCAGTCTGTGAGTCCATACACATCTTCATTATTTTTCTAACAGGTGTTACCTTACCAGTGTTTGAACATTACCACGAAGGAACTGACAGTAAGTGCAGATATCCTAAGATGTATGATTTTAACTGAGAAGTACAGGTGGTGGTCATTTGCTGTTTAAAAATATGAGGCTTTGTTGTTTATTACCAATTCACTACTAGATTTCTACACTGCCTTTTTGCTTAAACTGCATTCACCATGGACTATTTATAATTTCTGGCTCATGTCTTTTAAAAATAGAGTAAGATCGTATGTTCTATGACACATTCTGAATGCTGGGTCTTTCTAGATAGTTTTAGCTTACTCCAAGCTTTTTGGAATTTTTCTTTCTAACTTAGCAGCATTTGTGGGGATAAGTAACATTTGTTAAGTCTTCTCAAAGTGAAGTAATTAACTTTTTCCCATATAAAAATATTCTTTCTTCTGCCACTTCTGTCTCATTGTTCATGAACTTGCTCACTGAATTGTACAGAATGTTAAATGTGGCTCATATAATAAAGGGATAGTCACATGGACAGAAAGTTTCCTTGTGCTAATGGCATTGACCACTGGCATCTCATCCGTCAAGCTTGTAAAGTGGTAACGTTTCCCCTCAAGGACTAGTGATGAAACTCTGTGGTAGAGCTTGTCCAGCATGCGTTTAGTTCTGGATTCCATCTTGAGTGCACACGTGACACACCACGCGCGCACGCCAGTGTAAGTGCGAGTGTGTTACTTCTGTTCTTACAGTTACTCTAGTAGTCTTGTAAAATAAACAACCAGCTATTACTATTCGAATCAGAGAAGCTGTGGTAACCTGCAAGAGACCCTCAAGATTGACTTGTGGACCTTCCCTCAGAAGAGGAGAGAGTAGGGATTAGATCCTTAGCTGAGATTCTAGCCATCCCTCATGTATTTCTGTTCTAGCTGTACATGGTCTCTGGGGTGCCAGAGTTGATAGTTTTAGCTTATGGAAGACTAACTTGACGTGGGGCCTAACTGTGCAGCTGTGAGGAAGTTAACCATGCTGGGGGGAGGCTTTCCTGAGAGGCAACTTGTGGGGTCACCATACTTCTCTAAGTAACTCATGCCTCTGTAATGAGCCCAGTAAGCTCATTGGTTCACTAAGTGGGACTTATGTGGGATCGTTTTGGTCTGTCAGCTGGTGCCCTTCTGGGTAAGTAGATACCTGCTCATGCGAGCTGGGAGTGGGCATTTTGTGTTTGGTATTTGTTAGTGATTTTGTCTTTCCATGTTTGTTATTCTTCTGAATTGTCTTCCTCTTGGGAATTCACAGAGGATTATCTACTCTCTAATTAAAAATGTTGTCTGACTGGCTCTTTCAGGCTATGAACTGACCGGTTTAGCCAGAGGTGGGGAGCAGCTGGCTAAACTAAAGCGGAATTATGCCAAAGCAGTGGAACTACTGGTGGAACTGGCTTCCCTGCAGGTGAGTCACAGCAGTTAGTGCCCAGCCTGGCTCTGACAAGTCACGTGGGACACTCAACTCAAATGATCCTGTATGAAACAAAGCTAATGATCTGACTTCTGAAGTGGTGGCTTCTTTGCTTTTTATTAATAAAAATGCATGTGTTAGTGGTACAACTCTGCTCTGCTAGACAAGAACAGCATGGTCAGTACCAGATGTAACGTAAATATAACATGGTTTGTGTATGTGTCTAGTTAATACATATCTAGGCTATGAGGGAATGTTTCTCCATGGAAATACCACTAGTTCTATAGAAATCTCGTGTGGATTTTCACTTTTAAGGCAGGCTGAAAAGAAGGTAGTTGTCTTTTGGGTTCCCAAATGTTTTGTACAAGTACAGTCTACGTGGGGCCAAGTGTATGGGTATGGCTGATCATGGAGACATGCTGGTTAAGAATCTGTCCTTTTATTTTAGACTTCCTTTGTTACTTTGGATGAAGCCATTAAGATAACCAACCGGCGTGTAAATGCCATTGAGCATGGTGAGTCAGAGCTGCTGGGAGGCGTTCTGCTCCTCCCTGCCGACTTGTTAGGCAGCTAGGACTCAGGCACCAGGCTGAAAGAAAGGTAACACAGACCTCTGCCAGAGTGAGGAGAGAAATGTGTCCAGCAGTACGAAAACACACGGGTGCATCCTGAGGGAGTTCAGGTTACCAACTGTCGAGCTCCTGTGATCTTTCTGTTCCTTGAGAGCCTTAGTGCTCTCTTAGGTCATGCCCATTGGCTGATTTACCTTTAAATCTCACCTTTAGGCTATTGTCTCATTTTGCTACATTTATTTTATATCTTTTATTCTATTATTTAAAACAGTACAATTGTGTTAATAATGTTGTTGGCTGAAGAACTCAATTTCCACAAAAGAAACATTTATTCGGCCTTAGGTAAGAAAGGAACAAAGACTGAAGCAAAGAACTTCCTTCAGCTGGTGCCCTAATAGTATTGTCTAAAAATATTTGTGGACATATTATTGGTAGTGCTTTAGCACAGGTTAGGCAGGTATTCTACCACTGAGCTACGCCCTTATCTCTGAAACCTATTTTTTGTCTGCTGTTTATAGTGTCAGTCTGAACTCCCACCAAAACAAAATGAGTAAGGTTGATAGTTCTCAAATATAGGGGCTCACACTGCAGAAGAACGGGAACACAGTGTTAAGGAGAACTGGGTGACACACACAATGGTCACAACACTTAGCATAGTCTCGTCTGTTTTAAGGTAACATCTGTAGCTTACCGTTACCTGTTCAGGTATACTTAGAATCCAGTGTTGGATCTGTTTTGGGCCTGTAATATGGTATCTGTACATAGAAAAGATACTGGAAGGGTACATACCAAAATATTTACAAGGTAATTTTATTTGGCTAGATTACATCTCACTATTTTGTTTTGTTTTCCAAGTTTACTGCATTGAGTGTACATTAATGCTTCAATTAGAAAATCTTAAGCACTATTCAGATAGATGCTGGGGATCTTTTCAAAGGGTGGCTAAGTTCTCACATATGTGTGTTTTTAACCTCTAGTAATCATTCCCCGGATTGAACGCACCCTTGCCTATATCATCACAGAACTGGACGAGAGAGAGCGAGAAGAATTCTATAGGTTTGTTGAAATGGGCACTTACTGGTTTTTTTTGTTTTCCATATGTACAGTTTTGGTTTGCTCAGTGACTAAATGTACTTAATGTTCATTTGAATAAGCACAGTTGGTATTTTATTCTGCTAAATAAAAAGCAAGAAATAAATTCTGGGCATGTAGCACTTGCTTATAATCCCAGAACTCAGAAGGCAAGACTGTAAGTTGCTCAACGCTATCCTGGGCTATATTAGAATATACACCTAGAGGAAAGAGAACTGAAAGAAGATGTTATAACCCTTTGCCCGCATTTGATTTTTCATTTCAGTTG
This sequence comes from Rhabdomys pumilio, assembly GCA_030674055.1. Taxonomy (NCBI): domain Eukaryota; kingdom Metazoa; phylum Chordata; class Mammalia; order Rodentia; family Muridae; genus Rhabdomys; species Rhabdomys pumilio. The sequence continues at coordinate 8,143,165 of JANHMN010000022.1, read as the reverse complement.
ACTGTGGCTAACTGCAGTCCAAAAATGTGAAAAGAAAGTTAGTTTTCAATTGTATGCTCTTCTATGTAGCATGAGACTTTGCAACCCTGTGCTGTCAGGGGAAGCATCCTTTTATCTAACATCCACCCTGTACACTACCTGCTGTTAGTCACTTAGTACCCTCCATTACCAGAGCAGATGTCAGCTGTCAAGTCCAGTGGTGCTGAGTTCCTTTTTTTTTTTTTTTTCCTGTGTTTCCTTTAAGAGGTAAACATTTTTGATTAATGGGACTAATTGTTAATCCCTTACTATACTTAATTTTCAAATTAAACTTTAACAATTTTTAACCACATTTGCTTTAGTATACAGGTAGAAAGTTTAGCTACAAAGGGCTGACTGACCATGCATGAAAAAGCATAATATGCAAACTTTGAGATCTGCAAGTCTTGGGATGTTTCTCTGCAGAGAGCAGGACTACTGTACTTTCAAAGGCTGTGGAGATCAGTGTCATGTTTTGCATATAGATTAAACATGGCATAAAAATGTATGCCTCTCAGAAAAAGTAGGAAGATTATTCTTAAACAAGAGTGATTGGGTTGGTTATCTTTACATGAAACTGAGGTAAGAAACTGGAATCGAGCAGCCATCCAGCAAGCAGTATTGTCATTGAATTATGTACAGGTAAGAAAAAGTACTTGGAAATCCCAATGGATGAATCACACCAGAGATTAGCACAGTACGTGGTGAGAGATAATGATGCCCACTGGCTGTTTATGAAGATTTAGAGCAGTATGGGGAAATAAATGTTACACAAAGGGACTGTGCTCTAAGCTTGCTTAGTGGAGGGCAGGCGAGAGGAGTGCTAAGGGAAGCATGCTGGTCTGAGCTCTTGAAGCATCTCAGTGTAACGTACAACTGCAGTTACCATTTATGTATAGGGTTTTAGTGACTCAAAAAGTGTAAAATGCTCAAAATTGTTCCATTACAGAATGGATTTCAATATTTATTTAATATAGGATAGGGTATAGGGCTACTGTAATCAGATATTAGTGTTTTTCCTCATTCTGAGATGAGTTTTAAATTACTGAAAATGAAACTCAGATTCTAGTTTTCCATGTTTATTGCCTAGTTACAGAACCTGAAGACATGTGAGTTTCTTTGCACTCAAAGAGCATTCAGAAAGTCCCCTTCTTACAGGTTAAAGAAAATACAGGAGAAGAAAAAGATTATCAAGGAAAAATTTGAGAAGGACTTGGAGCGGCGGCGAGCAGCTGGAGAGGTGATGGAGCCTGCCAACCTGCTGGCTGAAGAGAAGGACGAGGACCTGCTGTTCGAGTAGCTGCCCTCTTCTGCTCCCTTGAGACCAAGCATCATCCATTTTAACTCAGTGTGTAGGCTCGGTATGTGTGGATATTTATTTTGGCATAAGAATTTCTCTGGCTGTAAGATTTATCAGAATGCCTTGTGAGACTATTTTTCCTGCATAATTCAGCAACCTGAGATTTGTAAAACCTGCCCAGCAACTTACAGAATTTCCTCTGTGAAAGTGTCATACTATTCTATTTACAATAGTTTGATTAATCTGTTTAAAACTTTCGGAAATACTTACTATAAACATTGATGGCCTCAGGCAAATGCTGTGAGCACCCTTCCTTCCTACCCACTTGCAAACCTTACTGCTGCCGTCTGAGGCTGTGCAGCCATTGTGTTACTGTGGCCTCCTCAGCTCTCCACTGAATTTTCTTTGCACGATATGTCTGTGTATAATGGGAACAGTTCTGCCCATTTAAATGTGACTTATGAACAGAGTAAAATGATTTAAAAAACACGTTGTTTCTTTTTCTTTTTGAGAATTAGCTAAGAGTAGTGACTGTCCTTACGCTCAGATCGGTGACCTTATTGCCACTCTAGTATGACTAGATTTACTTTGAGACAGCTGTTGCGTTCTGGGCTGTTAATAAGTGACCACCAGCACCATAGGCTTCTTAACCTCCTTCCTAATGGAAGAACAATATTCATTCCTATTTTGGACTAGTCAGATAACTTTGCTGCCTTAGAAACAATAGCAGTTTGCTGTTTTTTTATGAAGATGAGATGCCATTGGACAGACCAAGTAGTGTTTGAGGTTCCAGTATTGCTTGATTTGGCGTGATGATCTGTGAGTACTCAGATGTTAATACAACCAGTTCTGTGTACTCTGGGCTTGTCTGGGAAGGACATAGTTCTTAGTTATGAGGGTGACACTAGCACTGCTATCACAGTAGATATTAAATGATTTTGTAAACATTTAGGACTGTTTGCCAGGTATTTACTGATTTGTGTTTATCTTCTCAAAATCATTAGTTGTTTTTTAAGTGCTGTTAGGGAGCCTACTCATGGCCTCATCCTAAATGAGTATTTATCTTAAGTCACATCCCAAGTCCAAAAATATGTGTTTTAGCCCATTCCATAGAGGAAAGACTTGAGACACAGGGGAGCTTAATTGCTTTCAAATTAAAAAGCTTCAAAGTAAATCATAGAATGGAAGCCCAACTAATCAAACTTAAGTTTTATAAAAAATGTAGTGTGTGTGTGTGCCACAGGTCACTACACAGTTCACATAAATCAGGTTTTTCCTTACATCATTGGGTCCCAGGATGGAACTGAAGTTGGGATTTAGGGGCAGGCACCTTCATCCACTGAGCCATCTCACTGACCATAAAAGTTTACTCAGTTTTTTGTTTTTTGGTGTGTGCACATACATGTTTGCATTTGCATGTGGAGGCTAGAGGACAACCTTTGGAGCTGTTCCTTAGACCTGTCCATCTTTGTTGAGATAATCTCACTGGCTTGGAGCTTGCCACAGGCTAGAGGAACAGGCTCACAAGCTGCAGGGATCTATCTGGCATTCCCATGCAGGAATTATAAGGCTGTTTTCTACATGGGTTCTGGGTGGGGTACTGAACTGATACTCTTGGCACACCCTTGAGCAATCTCCCCAGCCCACATCCTTTTTATCCTTTCCATCTTATCCATCTTTAAAATTCTAGGTATTTAAGAGCAAGATAGAGAGCCTGTCTCAGAGGATCGTATTTGTAAAGAAACCAGATGTGGCTCACAGAAAATGTCAAGTTCACATGCACACACCAACCCCCCCCCCCCCCAAAACTAAGTAGGTAAACTTCTATGGTCAGTGAGACGGTTCAATCCCACAACTTGAATTGCATCCTAAGACCCACATGATGGAAGGAAAAACTGACGTACGTGAACTGTGCAGCAAGTAACTTGGTGAGGTGTAAATTGTACCATTTCAGTTGTGCATATGGAGAAATGGAGCAGCTTATATAGGTGAAACTGCATCGGTGGGATGAATCCAAGTCAATGGAATCCTGATTTCACAGGCATAATCCTTGAGCTAACCAGGCACTGCTTTTGGAGATTCCACATTTAGGTTTATTTATTTATGGATATTCATTTATTTGAAAGCATTGGACCAAAGGCATTTAGATTTCTCATGCAGCTTCAGTAAAGCTGTGGTGCTCTCTTAGCTTGCTTAAACTGTCCACAGATTTACAGATGATTTCCTATTGAGATACCATCTTATGTTGCAGGGTGGTTGGTCTGGAACTCAGCATCCTCCTGCTTCAGCCTCCAGAGTGCTGGGATTGTAGGTACACACCATCACATTCAGCTAAAACTTAAGATGGCTTTATGGTTTCACATTAAAAAGTCAAAATTAAAATAGTGGGTAAATATTGTTGAGTTTGGCTGGGAGTGAGCTGATCCAAAAGAGAGAGATCAGGGGTGGAAAAGAAAGCGGGAGCATGTCAGGTTGCTTATGTATCATTAAAACTTTGTGATGTGACCTTTGGGGGACAAACAGCAGAAGTACGGTAGGTGCCAACTCACATCCTCAACCCTAGCTGCCCTAAGGTAAATTTGCCTGTTTTATACCTCTTCCCTCTGAGAAGTTTTGTGCTCAACTTTAAGTTGCCTATTTTCAGTACTTTTAAAGGCCAGGGGTGGTGGCATATGCCTTTAATCCCAGCACTCAGGAGGCAGAACTCCAGGCCAGCCTGGTCTACATAGTTCCAAGAGTCAGGACTGTGTATCAAGATCCTGTCTCAACAACAACAACAGGCTCCTTGTTTGTTCCGACCAATAAACAGGACTATCTATGCCAATAAAGGACATCTCATAACATTTACACTGCCATTTGTATTCCACTCGGAGTTTCCAGCAGCGTTGACCCTGGCAATCCCTGGAAGGAGAGTGGTCTGTATGTATACAAACTCTGGATATAAACATACGAAAACAAAGTGTCCAGTGGCTTTTACAATTTGAAATATAGGTTTACTTTTTATTTTATAATACATTGTGCAGTATGACATCTCAAAATAACGAGTGCAGAAACAAGACAGTACAAGGGAGGTCAACAAATGTCAGAGTGGCTACCTTCATTAAGGATAAATCCCTGGGTTATATTTTCCACACATTCAAAAAATTACATTCAAATCATTCCTCATCAATATTTACTCCTTAGGCCATGAGAGAAGGAAAGCAATCCATACACTAGATTTTCATAGGAAGTTAATCTAGACCAGTCTGAAGACTAACATCCTATTTATTCTGAAGTATGAAAATCTAAGAACTGAAGGTACTTCCTTGTTTGGATTTCCATAGGACATGTCATTAACTGGTATCACCTACTTTGTTTTTGAAACAGGGTCTCATGTAGCTGACGGTAACCTTGAGCTGCAGATCCTTCTGCTTCCACTTTCCAAATGCTGGGATTACACCCATCAACACCCATGCTGGCTTTCTGCACAGCCAGGGTTTTGTGCATGCTAGGTGATACTCTACCAACTAAGCTGTGTCCCCAGCCAACCACAATATCATTTTTGTAAGTGGCTAAGACTTCCCTGGCATGGCAGTTTCCAATCAGAACCACAGAAGGATAGGAAATTGAATTGGCCCTAATGGCTATACATGTAAAACAAGGTTTGTTTGTTTGAGCATAGCTTAACTTTTCACTGTTTAGGGACCATGGTGAGCACTGGTACATTCATAACCGTTATTAGGATTTACAAAAGCTCAGGACACACACTAACTTATTACTTACAAGTAAAGAAAATTATAGGATCTCACTGACCTTGAGAATCTCACTCTAAAACTACATGGTGGTATGGCATGAGCCTGGGTATAGGCTCTACTGTAAAGGTCACGTGTGGAAGTCTTGATAGCACATAGCCCCACTGTCACCAAGTGGCATTGACGCTAACTTAAAACTTTACTCAAATCCAATATTCATCCTTCCATCCTTGCTTCTTTTCTTTCTCTTCAAAAAACATTTTTGTTTTATTTTTTTTTTTTTGAGACAGTCTTACGTAACTCAGACCAGCCTTAAACTCTAGGTCGTGCTATAGGGTTACAGGTGTGTACCAAGTCTCACCAGTCAGTATTTTCAGTCAGCATGCAGATCACAAAGCTCTACTGACCACAGACTACCTTTCATTCCTGAGGAGAAAAAGTCAGTGAAAAACTGAAAAGATTTAGTCCTTTAAGTGCTCAGTGAATTGACCTTCAATGCTGACAAGGGTGCGAACCTTCTCCTGCTGTAAACTGGGAGTGTTCGGACTTGAGACCATAGCATTCCTCCCCTCAACCCAAGAATGTGCTTTTATTCCTAAGGACAATTATTTTTAAGGATTTCTAATAGACACACTTGCCAGCCAACAACAAAAGCCATGCAAAACTGAACATAAAAGACACCACAAGCACTCTCCATCTGTTCCAATAGGATTATCCGGAAGAGGAATCACACGTACACAGCACTGATGAGACATTAACACCAACTGCCTGTGCGAAGGGACAAGTCAGTGACGTTCCAGTGTTTAGCTCTGGGAACACGAAATTCTGTAGTTACATAAAATCAACACATTCACATTTGAGGTCGTCACACAGAACATTTTCCTTAAAGGCTTGAGAAGACTACAAGTTAACTAACTTTCTGTGTGGATTTGTAGACTATGAATTTTAAAGCTATAGCTAAAGACAGTACAAAAATGCCATCAGCATGACCACTGAAGATCTAACAAGCTGCTGCATTTCGGTCACGAGGGGGACTGTTGGGACAAGACTTGTCTGTACACGCTTAATAAAACATTGCTCTGGTGTCCTTTTCTAAAATGCTCAACGACTTCCTTCCTTCTGATCCCAAAGTCAGTTGTATTTCTTCAGTGTGTGTATAAAACTTTATTCCAATGCAGAACACAACTATTAATCTATTAAATATCACTATACAGTACAGACTTCCAGTTTGATACTTATACACATAGCACAGTCAGATATAATTCTGTGCTCAGATATGAAAATGCAGAAATTGTCAAATGTTATGTTCTTTCACTGACATAAATATTTGTATTACAAGGAACAAATTTTAATGGTCAACATAGTTTATATGAACTTTTTATCAGAGCAAGGAGTCAAGGCTATCAAATCACCACAATTTAATAAAGTAATTCAGAAAATTTTATCTTTTGTATACTTGAAGCTACACTGGAGGCTGCATTCTCATCCACAAAGTCCAAGCTGAAGGGCTGGACTTTTTTTTTTTTTTTTCCCAGCTTTTTTGAGACAAGGTTTCTCTGTGCAGACTTGAGTAGCCTGAAACTCACTAGACCAGGCTGGCCTTGAACTCAGAGATCTACCTGCCTCTGTCTCTTGAGTGCTGGGACTAAAGGTGTGCACTTCCATGCCCAGCAAAACTGGTACTTTTAATGGAATGTTTTTCAGAATGGAAAGATGTAACCAATAAATTTAAACTTAAAAAGTTGCTCCAAACTAAAGTGGCACTTTTTTTTCCTTTTCTTTTTTAAGAGAAATATTTCTGATGACTAAGTCAGTTGCTTAAGAAAATACTGTTATTCTCAGTACACGGAAGCACAGCCCCTTCTCTCAATAATCCCATGAACTTATTTAAGTTAAATGTTAAATAATGTTAATATTCATAACTATGTGAGACAATGGACTCTTACGTATATACATACATGTTTTTTTTATAGACATCTGACCCAGAGGCAAAGAGTCAGGTGAAAACAAAAGGTAATTTACCAGGATAAATCAGAAATGCTCTGAAGAAAGTTTCCACTTTAAATCTCCAAACAAGTCAAGGACCCCTAAAGCAATGTGCAGGAAGTGTTGTGTACAAATTGCCTAATGCACCTTTCTCACTAATTTAAGAGCTTAACTCTCAGCGTTAAGGCTATCTTCCTGTTGGCAGTTTGCCAAATAAAGTTTGTATCCTAAAGTTTCTGTATCATGATGACACAGAATAGCCATTTCCTTCACCTCAGCCAGGTGGATGGCACCCACTGAGGTTCAGTATCCAGTTTGTTAATGAGCCTAAGCAATTCCTGATAGGCTTTATCAAGATCTGAATTCACGATTGCAGTGTCGAAGTAGTGGCCATTGTTCTGTTCCATCTCTCTAGTCTTCTCAATGATCTCCCTTAATTCTTCAGGCTGCAAGGAAAACATAAAGACTGAGAATACAGAATGAGTCAGGAGGGTCACTACACGGCTTTCCTGTTATAGACTCAAGAGTGCCTTCCCAACCCTTCTCTTGAGCTGCCTTGGTACCATCAGCATCGTCAGAATTTGTGTTTGAACCCTGGTTTACAACACATTTTGTTCTTATGTATTTTCCTTTTATCTTTATGCCTGAGAAACACGGGTGATTACTTTGACTTCCCTAAAAACTTTCATTTTCAAGTATTTTAAAGCATCATGACCTTTATCTAAAAGTAACATTGGGGCTGGAGAGACGGCTCAGCAGTTAAGCGCTACTTGTTCTTACAGAGGACCCAGGTTTGGTTCACAACGTCCACACGGTGATGGTTCACAACCATCTCTAACTCTTGTTCCAGGGGACCTGACACTCCCCTTGTGACCTTCTAGGTAACCATAGTGGTGCACAGACATAAATGCAGGTGAAACATCCACACACATAAACATAAATCTTTTTTAAAAAGTGAAAGTAATATCTTGCTGGAGTCCAACTTTCTGACTAGAGTAAATGCCTCTAAACACTCTTCACAAGAGCATTTACTTTTGCTAGGGCCAGTGGTGCACACCTTTTAATATCAGCACTCAAAATGCATAGGTAGGTGATGGATCTCTGAGTTTTAGGACAGCCTGGTCTACATAGTTCCAGTCCACCCAGGGCTACAAAGCAAGACCCTTTTTCAAAAACAAGAACAAAAATGCCTTACCTGTACTACAAGTTTAGACAGAATTAACATGGGAAAATAAAGGATTGATATTTCTCTAAGAAAATCTTGTATCAATCTAAGATTTAATAACATACTGGGACTGTTTTCAATGTACAAAAGATATTCTTTCATTCATATTCTGTCTCTGTCTAATTATCCCCAGGCTTCTGGAATTCTTGGCCTTCTGCTTCAAATACTGGGATTACAAGTGTATACTGCCACACTGGGCGCTACTAAAACCAGTTTTATTTAATTTTCTTTACCCTTCCCCCTCCAAGGAATTGTTTCTTTATATGGCTCTTGTTTTCCCACCCCTAAGGAATTACTAAGCAATTAATTTATGTCATGTATTCAGATTTGTCTGTTCTGGACATCCTAAATGTATGGAATCATACAACTTGTGGTCTATTGAATCTGAGGTTTTTAAAAGTAGCATCTAGTATTTTTAGGTTTGACCCTTGTTGTATTAAGCATTGGCAGTTCGTTCTTCTTTACTGTCTGTTTTTCAAGATGTAACAATAAAGTTGCAGGAATCAACAGAGTGTGGAATCAGTCTAAGTGCAGAACAGAATCCAGACGTAAAAGTGCCAACACAGTGACCTGACAGGTAAACGAGACCTCGACATGTATGTTGTGGCACATGTATACCCCCAACCATCATGCACATCACACACATATAAACTATATGTACTGTGCAAAATAACAGAAAATACAGACTTTTCAACAAAGCTTGTTGGAACAATTTGATATCCATATTATTTCAAAAACAAAACTTCCTTGTCTCATCACACTAAGGCTATGAATAATTTAACCAAAATACATAAGCTAAAATATTTAAGAAAACACAGGATAATGACTTTACAATTTTTTAGACATGTATAAAATTCATTGGCTATAAAAAAGGGAAAAAATGAATTTCATTAAAATTAAACATTTCTCTGGTAGGGTCTCATGGCACATGGCTATACTCCCAGCACATGGGAGCCAGGGAAAGGCAGGAGGATTGACAGTTTCATATCATCCTGAGCTACATAGAAAGATCCTGCCTTACATTCAAGCCAAAACAAACCAAACAAAAACTTATTTCTCACTATCTTTAAGGATGTAGTTTAAAAAAAAAAACAAGACAGAGCTGGGAGTGGTTACGTATGACTTTAAACCCAACGCTGAGGAGACTTAGGTAAGGTGGATCTCTATGAGTTCAAGGCCACCCTGGTCTACACAACAAACTTCAGACTCTATATCTCAAAAACAAACAAAAACCAAAACAAAATGCAAACTGAGATCTGGAGAAAGTAACTGCCATATATACACGTGCCAAGCGGCTACCAATACAGCTCAGTGGGCGGAAGTGCTTCCTCTGGAGCCTCCAGATCTGTTCAATTCCTGGGGCCCACGTAAAGGTGGAAGGAGAGATGCCCCATCTACACGCACCCATCTACACAAACATACACATACATACACACAGTAACAAATAATGTTAATAAATACATAAGCAACCTAACTTTAAAATAATGACAAGGTTTGAGGCTTGCACAGAGGAATATGCTCAAATGCTCATATGAAAAGATTTTCATGAAAATGCAAATGAAAACCATATGTATAGCGTGGTCTCCATCAACACATCCAGTAAGCAGCTAAAATAACTTAAATACTTTTTTCCCCTTTCTGTTCCAGATCATATGGGAAAACAAAGAAGAAAAGCAAAACAAGGTTTGGGTGGAAAAGAAGCACTCAATTCTGGAACCCTGCAAATGTCGAGCAGTTCATGAGAAAAGTTTGCTGGGACCTTTGGAATAGGGAGGAGGCAGCCCTGTCAGGCGTGTATGGAGAGTGAAAGGGTTTTAAGGTATTCTGGAGGGACTTGTAGATCTGAGGTTAGCAGTAGGAGATGTCTGGGGAAGACAGGAGCAGCCCTGTAATATGGAGAGCTGCCATGGCTCAGCCAGCTGCAGCTGTGGCAGTTCTGGGACAAGTGACAGAAAGAATAATCAGCTTGATGGCTGAAGCTGTACAGCTTCGAGGCTCCAGCAGCTTAGGTGAGGGCAGAGTCTTGCCTGATGTCAGTGAGGACCAGCACTATGACAAGGTTACCTTTGGGTTCTTGCCTTCCTTGGCTAACAGCGCCCGAAGTCTCTCTTGTGAAGGAGGCGCAATGAAGATGATATATGGTTTCAAATCTGAATTCCGGAGGGCCTTCAAGGACTGTAACAAGGGTATTCGGGTTACTGAAATAGCTGCTATCACAGAACTGCTTCTCAATAATACAGATTGCTAAGATGTCTATAAATAAATGTTTCCAAGCATTTCATCATGAATAATTCATAGTATCTTCACTCACCGTAAATGTATTTAAATATGAATTCACATATACTACGTTAGCCTAGTGTTCTAGATACCGAAACAGAGGTAAAAGACATGAAGGGATTACAACTGTATGGTAATACATCACATTACATTATAAAAACCACAGTAAGATTCATTTTTGAGGAATTAGAATCCAGGCAGTTGCCTTTCTAGGTGAAGATACTAAAAAACAAAACGAGAGAGAAAAACTTCCCATATAGAAGCCATGCACACCCACGAGAAAGCAGACTGTATGCATTAAGACCTATGGATTTACACCGTCCTGTCTCTGCATTTTCAAACTGAAGTGCTCTAACAACCGATTATATACATGCCCCTTCCTGAATTAATGAACATTAATATGCTAAGCTACTTGAAGTCTTGTGGTAATATTTGTTAGTCTAAATAAAGAACTCTGAAAGAAAGAAAAAGTTTCCTTAAATAAAATGTTAATGGTTGAAATAGCACACATCTCTGCCTCTGCTCTCTAGAAACCCCAAGCCCCTCCCAAAAAAGAAAAGAAAGAAAAAAGAAAAAACCAAACAAGCAAACAAAGAAAAATTACTATTTTAGCAAGCCGTTTTAGAGTCAATTTCTGTCTGTGTACATCTACTCAATGCACACTTGATTTTGTGGTTTTAATTGGTGTCAGCAACAGACCCAGCACATTAATCAAAGTTCTGTGTTAAAGCTGAATTGTTAATAAAAAGCAAGAAGTTTCCATGGCAAACATCAATTTTAAAATCTCAAATTTCAACAGGCATCTTTTAAAATAGGAATCTAAGACATACTGCCTGGTAATTTTGTTTGGCTTCCTCTGTCAGAGAGGTGAATCCAAGGTTTATCACTCAGATAACACTGAGCCTTCCCTGGGACATTTGTGAGCCCTTGAAACCGAAGAACAACTTTCAAATTTTCTAATTTTTCTCAGATCAGACATGGTATTTTCACCAGGCAGTGGTGGCGCATGCCTTTAATCCCAGCACTTGGGAGGCAGAGGCAGGCGGATTTCTGAGTTCGAGGCCAGCCTGGTCTACAGAGTGAGTTCCAGGACAGCCAGGACTACACAGAGAAACCCTGTCTCGAAAAACCAAAAAAAAAAAAAAAAAAGGAAAGAAAAGAAAAGAAAAACAGAAATATTTTCTGAAGACGTTTTAAGTACAGTTAGTACCAGAATTAACTGTATTTTAAGTTTCTAAAATATATACATTCTGAAAGTGAAAGAGATTCAGCTACATATTTGAGTTTACAAAATGAATAGAAAATCACATAAGGACTTAAATAATCTGTGTCATTCTTGGATCAAACACAGGTTTCACTAGATAACTTTACAAACTATGTCCTCCAAGTTTAACACTCTAAAACCACACTCCCAGCTGTACCTGTGTTCGAAGACTTAAGAGACATATTTTGCCAGAGTTGATCACTTGGCGTACAGAATCTATGCTGGTTCCATACAGATTCTTCTCAAATTCACCATGCTCAATGAACTTGCCAGCTGCTATATCAGCTTCAAATGCTTGCCGTGAAACAAAGTGGTAATCTCTCCCAGCTACTTCGTGATCTCGCCTATTCCGAGTTGTATCTAAGCAGACAGAATGAGATAAAACAATAAGTGCAATGGGCAGGAGGGTGGACCAGGGTTAATGTGTACTGGTCTTCCTAGAAGATCTGCGTTCAGGGCCTAACACTCACAGCAGGGAGCCTACAACGGCCTGTAACCCCAGCTCCAGGTATAAGGAACCACCTTAACAGACAAGTGCACTAAAACACACACACTGCTCCCACAATATGCATATAAATAAAAATAAAATAAATTGTTGGTAATAATAATAATAATAATAATATAAAATAAAATATGGATCAGTGTGGAGAAGAGGGATAATCAACCCAGGAAGATTTTTTATTTTATAACACAAATTATGAAACAATGAATTGAGGAAATGTTAAGGGCCTGTGTGTTTATTACTGTTCCTTCCTATAAAGACATGAACAAAAATTGCCTATAGTGTTTTAATAGTTACCTTGATCCAGTTTGTTTATAACTGTAAAATACTGCCAAGTCATTGTTCCTTAAAGTTCATTTCTATTAGAGTAGGTACCATGTAATCTTAAAGTTCTCAGAAATTAGTTCTAAATTTCTATCTTCAATATCAGTTTGAAGAATCAGGTATTGTGTTTCCTTTGCAATAGGGAAAGGAGCCTAAACTATAATTTATTTAGAAAATCCCTTAGTGCCATACACTTAGGAAAAATTTAAATTCCTCAAGAACTACCTTTAACAAAAATTTGCCAACAAATCTGGTTAAACAAATTTCCTTTTGTTGACACTGTACCAATAAAAATGAACATTTTCCTGTGTAGTTAAGATTCTGAGAAAAGCACAGGAAAACAGGAGTGTGTCCAAGCTTACGAGGAACTGCAGATGCAAAGCGGTCTTTTTCTTTGTTCATGAGTCTCTGGCGCAGTTCATTCTGGCCACAGTTCTGTGGACCGATCAGGATGATAGGTCTTTTCCTATTTGCTGGCTGATGGTAAAGTGACATTTCCTCATACGTTAAGATCTCTTCATTGTCATAATCTTTGGAAAAAGAAAGAGTTAAGACTTTCAGATACAATGTCATGTCATAAAGATGTACTTCTACATAAAATAGCAACGTTTTGTTGGTATTGCATGTTTTTGAGGTAGGACCTTGCTGTGTAGACAGGCTAGCCTCAAACTTGTAGTAATCCTCCTGTCTTAGCCTCCCAAGTGCTGGGCTTACAGGTATTTGTGCAACCATGCCTAATTTAAACATAACTAGTTTGTAGTGAATACGGTAATAGAGGAGCCTGCCAGGGGATACACTTAGGATAATATGTGTCATCTTCATAAAGACTCTAGTTAATGGGGTTATTCTTAGGATCAGATATAATGCAGAGCAAGTATGGATAAACAGCTGCACACAGTAGTTACAAGTAGTATATATGAGAGTGCCGGAGTGCTTGGCTGGATTACTAAGTTAAAAATAAGTGATACTTGTGATTTCCATCCTTTAATCCAAGGAGTAGAGTAACATTCCTAAAGCCCAAGATTCAGATGAAGCCAAAGCTATCAAATCAGAACACACACAAACAATTGGCAGCCTGGCATGTCCTCGGAAGAGCACCAGTCGGTTCCATGAAGGAGGGTAACCTTTTAGTCTTGCTGTACCCAGCACAGAGTAGGAGCTCAGACTGTATTTGTTTACATTCTAACTCAACTGTAACTTATCTGTAACAATTTAAGCTGAAACTTTAATATCTGAACTTGAATCTATTAGTCTGCAACCTCAAGAAATTTACTGTGAGATGAAAGCACACAGTTTATTGCCATGGAACACAGCTGGTACTTTAAGCAACATAGACAACTGCTTCCTTTCTTAAAGTCATTTTCTTTCTTCTGAGCTTCTTCAAACATGTACAATCACACTGGTGGCATTCTGATTTCCTCACTTATTCATTTCCACATCTGGAGGCTTCAGATTTGCCAAGTATCCTATAGTACAGGAGCTCTCAGAGTTGGCTTGATCAGTATGAGTCTGTTTCAAGGAATGAAATAAGAGGTGCTAGGATGTGGCTCAGCAGTGCAACACTTGCCTCTCCTGCATGAAGCCCTGGATTCATTCTCAGCACACAGAGATTGGGAGTGGAGGAAAGAAAATAAAGAAAACAGGACTCAGCCCCAGACTTAGTTCTGCAATGTACTAGTAAATAAAAATATTAATCACAGCCTTAGCCAGTAAGATTAAAAACTTATTGAATCTTCTTAGTTACATAACATGCCAAGCATAAAGAATGCTTGCCTTAGAAAGCAATTATTAAAGCTCATTCAATTTTCGATTCAGTAGTGTATAGAATATCTAATAATCTAGCTGGTGGGTGGTGGCAGCAGCAAACACCTGGTGAATCTCTGAGTTCAAGACCAGTTTGGTCTATAGAGTGAGTTCCAGGACAGCCAGGGCTATATAGAGAAATCCTGACTTGAAAAACAAATAGAGTATCTAATAATAAATTTTTTATTAGTTTAATTTATGCTGCATATAAATGCACAGAGAATATCTTGTCTATTGTATGAATGCATCACCTGCTACTTAAAAAGCCTATGGCCTATGGCTTTGGCAGGAAGAAGGTCAGACATTCAGGAGGCAGAGAGAATTCTGGGATAGTGCCAGGTAGAGGAGACTCACCCAGGAAGATGTGACAAGACAGATATATGCTACCTAAGCGCAGGTAACTAGCCACGTGGCAGAATGGAGATTAAAACAAATGTGTTATTTTAAATTAGGATCTAGTCAAAGAAGAGCCTAGCTATATGGCCAAGATATTGGTAAATATATTTTGAGTATGAGTCTTATTTCTGGGAGCATGAGGATGGGAGGAAAAACCAGAACTAATTTTTATACATAAATGCTTCACATTCTTAACAAGCCTTGCAGACTTTTAAACAGTAGTGCTTCTGACTTTAATCTGGCCTTTCTAATGTATACCAAAGCAGAGCTAAGAAATTCAAATACAATGAAGATCAATCAAGAAGGTAATACATACAGAAAATAAGTCCGAATTTATAAAAATGGTAAGTGGTGGTGACGCACAACTAGACTGTGAGTGCACCGATCAGGGCAGTGACTGTCAGTCAGGTACAGCAGACAGCTGTCCCAAGAACACAGCCCAGTGTTAGAATTCTGAGATCTAGATTTTGAGAGATGTTAGGACTTTAAACTTTCTCATCTTAGCAGTCTGTCAAGATAAAATAAATATTCCTGTGTGCTGGCCTCAGCCAGTAAGTAGTGTGCTCTGTAGAATGGCCTGCCTCTCTGACTTAGACTGTTATTCATATTTTACCTCAAACACGTGTGTGTGTGTGTGTGTGTGTGTGTGTGTGTATGTGTAAAAAAATTGTTAGCTGAAATACCCAACAGCAGGGAGACAGAACCTGAAGAGACCACCTTCAGTAGATAGACATGGCCCCCAGTGAAAAGATGGGGCCACTTACCCATCAAAAATTTTTTAGCCCAGAATTGTCCCTGTCTAAAGGAAATGCAGGAACAAAAACGGAACAGAGGCTGAAGGAAAGGCCATCCCGAGAATGCCCACTGTAAGATCCATTCCATCTGCAGACAGGAGCCTGGTATGGCTGTCCTCTGAGTGGCTCTGCCAGCACCTGACTAAGACAGATGTAAATACTCACAGCCAACCATTGGACTGAGGCCCGGGACCCCAGTGGAAGAGTTAGGGGAAGGGCTGAAGGAGCTGAAGGAGATTGCAACCCCACAGGAAGAACAACAGTGTCAACTAACCAGACCTCTCAGAGCTCCCAGGGGCTAAACCACCAACCAAAGAGTATACACAGGCTGGTCCATGGCTCCAGCTACATATGTGGCAGAGGATTGCCTCATCTGGCATCAGTGGGAGGGGAGGCACTTGGTCCTGTGGAGGCTTGATGCCCCAGAGAAGGGGGATGCTAGAGGGGTGAGGCGGAATGGGAGCACCCTCTTAGAGGCAAAGGGGAGGGAGATGGAGTGGGGGGTTTGTGGAAGGGAGACTGGGAAGGAAGATAACATTTGAAATGTAAACAAATAAAATGATCAATCAATAAAAAATTCGTTAGAGGCAAGTAATAATTTTGCAAACAGCTTAAATAGAAAAAACCTTACAGGAAACAGTATTACAAATGTTATAATAGCAACTCCTGCTATTCCTGAGATTAGAACTCACCATCATTTTTATTGGCGTTATATAAAACCTTTTTCCTCTTCTTTTTATTCTTCTTTGCACACCACAGTTTTCCTGTTGATCAATCAAAAATAGTTATAAATACTGTATCTGTTTTCTACAATAATGTTATTTCAGATTGATTAAAGATTTATTATACTGTCAACAACTACTTTTTAATTTACCATTTTCTGTTAACTGCACATTGTAAGTGTAGCATTTCATCTTTTCTTACATCTACAGATAATGATTTCAGCTTCTTCTACTACTCCTTCAATGCCTAGATCTCTCTCTCTTGACAGTTCCAGTGTGTAAATTCAACATAGTTGCAGATGAAACCCCAAAGTCTCTTTCTTGCTTTTATTAATTAACATCAAATGTAAATGTAATAGCAAATGTATGTGTCTGACCTGATTTTTCTGGCTCCTTATCTTCTTCTATAGTTTGCTTCATGGCTTCCCTTTGCTGCTGAAAGCTTTTGCCTAGCAACACAAAAAGAAAAAACAGAAGGATAAACATATTTTTAATCAAAGAGAAAATACTAGAAGTAATTTTTCACACTGCTTTCCAAACCTCCTGCTAACACAAGAATAATTCAGGCTAAGACACATAGCCTACAATGCCCCCTTTAAAGAGAAGGGTTATCTTTAATTATATGTATGGGGTGTGTGCAACGTGGACACTGGGAACCAAACTTGGGTCCTTTAAGAAAGCAGTATCAAGTCTCAGTGAGTGAGTCATCTTTCTAGTCTAAGCCTGCAAAGGTTTGTTTTGACCCTGTTTATCAATCTAATCATATACATTATTTGTCACTTATTATAAAAAGATAAACAATAAACTAATAATAAAAATTTATAGTTCACCTTTAAAAATGTTTTTAATGACATGACTCTATGGTACTTTGCAGTGCCACGCTGGGACATATAATGGTTCTTGTCACTGAGGATTGTCTCAAGTCAAACACATGAATTCTAGACATCAATTTTCAAGTAGTACACAGGTATTCATTCATGTTCTGATTTCAACACACCATTCAACATACTTATTTTATTTATTATTCACAAATGTGTGATAATGACTTATTTAATTTCTACCTTTGTTACAATGACACAAATAGATAGACAACACATTTTTCCTCAATGGATTAAGATTTTTTTGTTTTGTTTTGTTTTGTTTTTTGGGTTTTTTTTTTTTGTTTTTTGTTTTTTGTTTTTTGGTTTTTTTTGTTTTCTTTTTTTGAGACAGCATCTTACTATGTAGCTCCAACTGTCCTGAAACTCGCTCTGTAAACCAGACTGGCCTAGAACTCATAGAGACCCAACTGCCTCTGTCTCCTGAGTGCTAGCATTAAAGGCATGTATCATCACACCTGGCAAATGATATATTTATTTTTATTTTATGTGCACTGTTGTTTTGCCTGCATGTATGTCTGGGTGAGGGTGTCAGATCCCCTAGAACTGAAGTTATAGACAGCTGTGAGATGCCATGTGGGTGCTGGGAAATGACCCTGGGTCCTCTGGGAGAGCAGCCAGTACTCTTAACCACTGAGCCATCTCTCTAGTCCCTAATGGATTACGATGTTAACATAAAAGGTTTTAATGTCATCAAACTTCATCTTCTCAGTTCTTTAGCTTAAAATAAACTAAGGGAGGAGATGCGACAGATTTTGATTCCAGGCCTCTATGCAGTTAAGTGCATGTTCTACCACAGGGCTGGACCCTCAGTCCTTTAAACGCTTTCAATCTTGTCTCTTACCTGGAACAAGTCCAGCTAGAGGCTGACTGTCTTCGTCTCCCTCTCTATAGGCCTGCCACCAGTTTGGATCTTCTTGACTGATCACGTGAAGTATATCTCCTTTCTGAAAAGACAGCCCTAACTCTCGACATGGAACGTAAGGGTCATCTGAGGGGTCGTAGTCAAAATGAGCTTTCACATGGATCTGAAACATAAAAGGTACAAGTAAGAGCAAGAATAATAAACTGTAAAACAAAATATCCAGCACAAATGTAACGTATGTGTTACATCAGTGCAGAGAAATGGGCTGAAAGGACATTCAGTTAACAGCACTTTAGCGTAGGATCTGTTTAAGCTTATTTATTGACATCTCTGTAGACTATAAACAAGTAGAAGCAGTTCAAACTGGGTGACTGCTAACAGCTAACAAACTGAGGTACAAAGTTGCCACAAGGTAAGATAACCAGAATAGAAGTGGTCTGACCTGTGAAAACAATGATGCATGCAGCTTCTAAACCACTACTATGAGAAAACGTAGATTAGTGTCACCAGGTTCCATGTAAGCAAGTGTCAGCTGCCCTGGGGCTGTCACAGCCAGTTGATTTCATGACCAATGTAGCTGTGCCTTAATTACCTAGTGTTTCTTTTACAAATGCATGTAAGTAGCATGTTCCACACTGAGAAATGATCTAAAGCAGAATGATCACTGGGAAAAAAATTACCTAACTTGATCCAAAACTATGTGATCCATTTATAGAAAAAAAAAAATGAAGGAATTGAATGTTTCTATAAATGAGGAAAATGTTTATGCTGGGTGTGGGGTTGACTACAAGGTGGACAGGGACTAAAGGGGACATCGGTGAGGATTTTAGATGCTAGTGTCATCTGGTTCTTTGACTGGGTGGTATTTACAAACATATTAAAGATACTTGTTCTAATTTGAAAGTGGGGTTCTACTTATCTAAGATAACTACCTACCTAAGGTACCTTTTTTTGCAAAATGTTTATCTATTAAATCACTGTATTCATAAGATGTTAACACTTTAAATGTTTATCATTTCTAAGTGAACCAGAATAAACACTTTTTTTAATCACAGATATACTTTTAAAGTCAGACACAGACGCACAACAGGCTTTTAAATACTTAAGAGAATAAGTTAAAACATTGCAAGGAAAGCCTAAGGAACCTTCTATTCTTGATGTAAAAACAGACATTAGATTAAAATCTTGAATACTCAGTACCAAAATGAGTTTTAAAAAGTTCTATGGGATAGCAGGGACTCAAAACACTGCTCGAATGGTGCCCAAAAAGAACACACATACACATTATCAACTCAGTATAAGAAAAACGTATGAACTGGAATTGTTTTAGAAACTGGGTGAAAATCACTTCCAAAATCTATTTAAATTGGTTTTTTTTTTTTTTTTTTTTTGTATGTGTGTGTCCCCAAACCCTGGGAACCAAAAAAGTAAAATTTAAGTCTTACTACAGGTAATGGAAATTACTTTAACAGATTTTATTAACTCATTGTCTGAAAGCAATACCCAACATCGTTATGCAAAGTATATTGCTGGAGTGGGCTGAACTCGCAGGGCGGTGGTGGCACACTCCTTTAATCCCAGCACTTGGGAGGCAGAGGCAGGCGGATTTCTGAGTTCGAGGTCAGCCTGGTCTACAGAGTGAGTTCCAGGACAGCCAGGGCTACACAGAGAAACCCTGTCTCGAAAAACAAAAACAAAACAAAAAACAACAACAACAAAAAATGTTGACGTTTTATACTTATTTAAATACAATTACACGATTTGTTTTTACTTGACCACATTATATTAAATTTTTGTAAAGTAGACAGAAGTGAAAAAGGAATATACAATAAATATTTGAAAATTACTTACTACAGTTTCTTTGGCAGGAGGGGGCTTGATCTGTTGACTAGGAATCAGAACAAATGTCAAGGTTCCATGCATATCAGACTGTAACAGAAAGGTTAAAGTACTTCAGACATCTTCCAGGATCCCATGATTAATACTCTCTAAGCAGGATGATGGCACAACTCCCTCAGTCCTATAGGAAAACGTTTCCCATTCCTAGATACTTTTATTATTTAGTCTTCCTGTCCACTGTTTACTGTATCAAGTTGTGCAGATGGATTCATAATTACTGCCCAGTTCAGCACTAGCTGTATTCAGACATATCCAGCCTAGATCACACTCTTCATAACTTTTCATACTGACAAAACAAGGAACAGTGCTCAACGTAAGACAGCACCAATCAAATGGGCTATGAGTGATGATCAATGCACTTTGCTCTACCAGAGCTACAAGCAGAAATGTATGCCTTAACCTCTGACACTCATTCTCAAAGGAATATATATATATATATATATATATATATATATATAGTGGAAATAGGGATATGGATATTTTCTAGTGTTTACAATAGATATCAGAAGATAGTAACAACTACTGTAACAACTCATGTTAAATAATTAAGAATATACACACTGGTTTGTAGATGGGAGTACTGGCTGATGCCATGGGAGGAGAATCACCAAAAAGGCTTGGCTATATAGTATGTTTTACTTCAGACCTTGCCTCCAAAAAGGAAAAAGAAAAATCGTAATTTGTGTTGCATACAATATGATTAAACATCATTTTCAAGACAATTAGGCTAAGCATGGTGGCACATGCCTTTAATCCCAGCACTTAGGAGACATGGACAGGTATATCTCTGTGTTTGAGACCAGCCTAGTCTACATAGTGACTTCCTGGTCAGCTAGGACTTCATAGTGAGACCTCAAAACAAACAAACAACAACAACAAAAGACGGTTCACCAGTTGAGAGCTCTTGTGATCTTTGCAGAGGATCTCACTTGATTCTCAGTATCCGTATTTTGGCTCACAACCATATGTAGCTCCACCTTTAAGAAATCCTCTGTTTTTTCCCAACTTTCTCAGATACCAGGCATGTATGTGGAGCACATACATACATGCAGGCAAAACACCCATAAGGCATAAAATAAGTAAATCTTAGAAAATTATTTTTAAGAAGGTAATTAGAAATGAATACCTAATCACTGAGACTGCCCAGCAGAATTTGCTCAACAGAAATGTGTAGCGGCTGTCTCTTGTTCAACTATAGTTAGTGAGGATAAGAAACTGAGTTTCAATTTAATTCACCAGGCATGCATAAGGTGTACAGACACACATAGAAACAAATCTTTAAGAAATAGTAAAAGTAAAAATAAAATTTATAACAAAGCTCAAAGTAAATAAAAATAAACCCAAAACCAAAACAAGAATTAACAAATCCTGTAAAAGTTAGGCTAAAACTACTTTATACTCATCAGTTATTTTTAAAAATGCTCTTTAATAACCTAAGTTTAGTAACAAAGCAGGCTTTTAAATGAATCAAATATTCTACAGTCTGAACGTACCAGTAAGTCAAAGACCTCGTTGACGTCTTTGCCCCGGATTTCAACGCCGTTGATCTCTAGGACTTCGTCTCCTTCGTGCAGGAGCCCGCTCTTCTCCGCGGCTCCCCCTTTCACTATCCGGCTTATGATGACAGAATCCATCTCATTACGAACTGTGGCACCCTAAAAACACCCAATATCTAATTTAAACATAAAAATGCATTTTTTTGTTAAGCATTTCATTTTTAAATTTTATTTTTTGAACCCAAGAGTAGCCCCCTAGTTTATCTTAAGAAAAAAAAATTTACTCACATTGTTACAGTAACAACTGTAGCTGTAACATGAAAGCTAAGCATTCCCCACCAAACATTTCTGTTTCACAGATACTTGGGTTTTTTGTTTGTTTGTTTTGGTTTTTTTTTTTTTTTTTTTTTTTTTTTTTGAGACAGGGTTTCTCTGTGTAGCCCTGGCTGTCCTGGAACTCACTCTGTAGACCAGGCTGGCCTTGAACTCAGAAATCTGCCTGCCTCCCAAGTGCTGGGATTAAAGGCGTGCGCCACCACTGCCTGGCTCAGAGATACTTTATTCATTAAAATTCTGAAGTATACAGACTTCTGAAGCATATAATAGCAGAAAAAAATATACTCTGTGTTTAAAGACATAAAATCAATTTTTTTTTCTGCTGGACTCTATTGCAATAGCTAGAAAACATCTAGGCATAACTAATTAACATAGTGTCTAATTATAAAGAATTTCTTAAAACTCAAAATATAATTAAAGGATAAATAGCAATATGGCTAACTAGCAAATGTTAAACAGAGCTGCAGCCAACTGTATTAAATACAAATATTTATTATACAAATTGGAAGAACAGTGGGAAAGTATATGCTCAAAAGCTAAAACAGTAAAACAAGATAAAACTTATTTTCTAGGGCTCAGTGGTTAACAGCACTTGTTCCTGCAAAAGACACAGATTTTGTTCCCAGCACCCACACTGGACCACTTACAAACCACTGTGACTCAAGCGAGGGGATCCAACTCCCTTCTGCCCCCTGCAGTCATCTGCATGTACGTGGTACACATAAATACACTCAGACACACACACATCATGAATAAACACATCTTTTTAAAAACCTCCTAATGTTCTTAAGTATTTAACTTTAATACTGTCATGACTTTTCCATTTATTCTTCAAGAAGGAACTAGTTACAAAAAGCACTTATACATTCTTTTTAAAAAATATTTTTATTACTCTATTATTTAGAGAGAGAGAGAGAGAGAGAGTGTGTGTGTGTGTGTGTGTGTGTGTGTGTGTATGTGTATGTGTGTGTGTGTGCGCACGTGCGCACACGTGTGTCTGCACAGGTGCGTGCTGGAAGTCCTCAATCTTGCTCCATCTCATATTTGGAGCAAAGTCATTTAACCTG
Source organism: Rhabdomys pumilio (assembly GCA_030674055.1). Taxonomy (NCBI): domain Eukaryota; kingdom Metazoa; phylum Chordata; class Mammalia; order Rodentia; family Muridae; genus Rhabdomys; species Rhabdomys pumilio. The sequence goes on along the minus strand of JANHMN010000022.1, from coordinate 8,120,282 downwards.
GAACTGACTGATTTGGCTAGGCTGGTGGATAGTCTGCAAACTCCAGAAGTCTTCCTGTTGGTGACAGAGCTGGGATTACAGACATATGTCATCATTCCTGGCTTTTCACATAGGTGCTGGGGCACAACCTCACAATCCTCATGCTTGTGGGCCTAGAATGTTCCAATTAAACCATGTACCTAGCTCCTAAAGACCAGATTTTCTAACTGTTGTTGTAAAGAGTAAGTTGGGAAATTAGTTTTCTCTTCTATGAAATCCTCAGTAAGTATTTCCTAAGTTATTATTTTCATTAAATTATGAGAAAAGGTAATGAAATTAGTTTTTCAACTAAATAAGAGTTTTGAGCAAGAGCATATTACAATTACAACAAACTAACCACAAAGAGAAAACTCATTATGTCAGGAACATAATGGGATCTCCAACTGTACACCATATGAGGTCTCTGCATAGAAAACAATCTCAGATCAACATGAGAACACTTACCAATGGAATATCCCGAGCCTTTTCTATACGAACTATTTTTACAGTTTCTCCCCCATAATGGCCGATACTTTCATAGACTCTCTCATCTGTAATGGGCTCTAGCTGCATTTCCTGCTCAGCGACCTTATCATGGGCCAGTAAAAGTGCCTGTTTCAAAGAAACCCACAGTACAAAAGTAAGTGCATGATTTATTTCCGTATAGCTTCCTCAGCCGTAATGGCCTAAAACACCACAAATATGTAAGGGACTTTTGCCTAGTTTTTAAAATAAGCTATTTAAAAACATAATTTGTACACTTTTACATATGGAAATGTATAACCCAGCAGTAATTACTTTGCAGAGCGGGTTACAAACGGCATGACTAGGTGTCTTGCAACTTTAGGAAACTGTGATTTAAAAAAAAAAAATGAATACTGGAAACATAAAACAATATTCTGTCCTTTTCTACCTGAATATGTGGAGCATTCAACAAAGCAGTTAATTCTTGTCCTTCCTTCTGATGGACTGGCTTTAAGACAGTTTGTACCTAAAGAAATAAAAAATTAATTTCTTTCCTGGTTCATAGGAATTAGTAATAGCATCTATGCAGGAAAATATTTTTAAGTGAAAATAAAATGGCCAAAAAACAGTTACATTAAAGAAAAACACTAAAGAAACACGAAGAAAATTCTTTTCCCAGATATCTTTCAATCTTTTTTTTTTTTTTTTCCCGAGACAGGGTTTCTCTGTGTAGCCCTGGCTGTCCTGGAACTCACTCTGTAGACCAGGCTGGCCTCGAACTCAGAAATCCGCCTGCCTCTGCCTCCCAAGTGCTGGGACTAAAGGCATGCGCCACCACCGTCCGGGTCTTTCAGTCTTATTATGGATAAAAATAACATTCCTTTTTTTTTTTTTTTTTTTAAAAAAAAGCACATTTCAAATACAGTATTTACAACTGCAACTGAACTGTTTCACTCCTGAAAGTTTCACCTAAGGCAGCATAAAATCCACTGTAATGATTACATGCCAGAAGGTCTGCCTACCCATTAGTTATCATGCTACTTTAGAGATTTAAGTCCTGTGTTTCAGGAACTACATTAAAACTCTGAGATGAAAATTTAAAGTTACAGATTCACAGGATGAATGCAGTAATGTCGGCCACTGTTTTCTTAGGATAACTCCCACAGTTATGACAAGCTTCTCAGGCCCCCGTGTCTCTCCTTCCAGTCAGGCCTCCATCACGTAAAGCTCTTCAGAGGCTGAACAGATGACCTCAATCTGGGTCTGCACTTGTGATCTTTCTTTCCTAACACTGCTGGATGGCTTAACTAACTTACCATAGCTGTTGTCTACTTTAAAAGAACCATCCATTAATGTCATGATTATCTAGTCTTCCTGTAAGAAATTTACACACTCTTTCCTGTTTCCTTGGTTTCTAACTACTTGAACTAAACATTAAGTCCACTTCTTTGCAGTTTTCAGTCTTCTGCAGTGAGTGTTGAGGCAGACATGTCCCTCTGCACACTACTTCTCCCAAAGGTCACACTGCGTGCTCTCACTGTTTATGCCTCCTTTTGCCTCTGCACCTCCAACCCCACTCCAAAATGGTACACTGCAATAAAGTAAATAACAAGCCAAAATTGTCACTGTTAGTGGAAGTATGAGAGTAACCAATGATGAAAACAGGAACTCTATATCCTTTATGGCTATTTTATTAGCAATTCTCCAATTTAACTTTTAAGATGATAAAATGACGACAAATTTTGACCACAACAAGCATACCAAAGCAATTATAAAGGCTGAGGAGATGGCTCCATAGTTCAGAGCTCTTGCAGTTCTTATAAAAAGACTGAAGCCTGATTCCCAGAGCCCATAGCAGGCAGCTCACAGCTACCTGTAACTCCAATTCTAGAGGATCTCATGCCTTCTTCTGGTTCCTATAAGTACGCACACGTGTGCACACGCACACACACAAAAATAAAATACTAAAAAACCAGAGGACAGTGCTGGGTGTGGTGATACATGTCTTTAATCCCCTCACTTCACAGGCAGGAGGATCTCTGTGAGTTCCAGATAAACCAGGGCTAACCAGTCAAACACTGCCTAATAAACAGACAAAACATAGCACTGAGGCTGCTCTGTCCTCCAGTTTTGGTACCTAGAAACTATAGGCAAGTAAATGCTGATTTTAAAGACACCACTTTCCTTTTGAAACGTCATAAAAAGTACTGAAAGTTAATTTGAAATCTATAATCCCTGACCAAATACTTTTTGACGGCTGGAGAAAGCAACTCTGAGAGGGAAAGACAGTTTTAAATTAAAAAAAAAAAAATCAAGACTTTATAAAAGCTACAATCAACTCAATAATACTTTATGTAAGACACTTTTTTTTGTTTATACTTTTAAGTCAGTTCCTAAACGTCTCTGAAACTTTTCTTTAAAAAAAAAAAATCAGAACTTTGATTAATACCCATTTCTGTACCAGCAGGTGTAGGAATTCAGTTAAACTTAAAATTTAACTGCCCCAGGACACATCCCAGGAGGAGCACATTCCTTAGTCCAAGGACACCTGCTAGATTACCCTGCTGGATTAACATTCAGAGGAAGAAGGGAGAGGCTCATTAACATTCCTCAGACCACAGGGAAGGGAACCCACCTGCCATGGAGAAGGCCCAGAGCACCTAGACACATTTCACGAGATGGACCAACCCTTGACACAGACAAGGGAGGTCCTTGCCACCTCATTCCCCAAAGACTAATCAGTTTAAAAGACACACTGTTCTGCCAGTCATATTATGCCTAGTCACTGTCCACCCCTTAAACTGTATAAAAACTGCTCATAGCTTTAGCTCAGGGTTCCTCTTGCCTGCGTGCGAGGGAACCCCAGTGCACTGGTTATTATCACTATATTGTCATTAAACCTCATGTTATTGCACTGAATCCCTTGTCCATGTGTGTGTTTCTGCGGGAGCGCGTCCCCTGGTTTGGATCTTAGAGTCCAACACAGGCATAGACAATATCTGTGCTATTAGTGCACATCACTTACAAATCCAAGGGAACTGAAAGACTGTTCCTGTATGTGACCTGTCCCCTCCCCCTGCCCAGTAAAAACAGATCTGACCATGTATTTCATTAAAAACAGAGAAATGGCCAATGACCACACAAAAATAGTGTCAGCAATCATGATGGAAAGGTAAATTATTATTATTATTATTTTTTTTTTTTTTTGGTTTTTCGAGACAGGGTTTTTCTGTGTAGCCCTGGCTGTCCTGGATCTCACTCTGTAGACCAGGCTGGCCTAGAACTCAGAAATCCGCCTGCCTCTGCCTCCCAAGTGCTGGGATTAAAGTCGTGCGCCACCACCGCCCGGCAGAAAGGCAAATTAAACAAGACACCTCCATACCACATATCTGAGAGTCAGTAGCCAGAAACTGACAAGGTGGTTCAGTAGGTAAAGGCACTTGCCTCCAGTCTGACACTAACCAAGTTCATTTCCCAGAATCCACATGGTTGGAGGAGACGTGGCTCCTCAAAGCTTTCTTCTGACCTACACACTCACACCACAACACGTACATGTTCACGCGCATACACTCACACTCGGCAATAAACGAATATAAACACAATTAAAAAATGGATCAGTAATAGGAAACAACCAATGTCTCACAATAGATTTAAGTGAGAAAACACACTGTTACACAGTGGACTACGGACTACTCAGAAAGCATCACAACTTGGGACTAGGACTTAGAAGACTGGTCATGTGTGCCCATCTTTTGTAAGTGTTTGGTTTAATTTGATACATGTGCAGAAGAGATGAACCTTTAAGATTAGACTGAGCACAGGAAATTAGACACTGCCATGGTTTGAATGTGAAATGTCCCCACAGGCTTGTGTTAAAACATCTGATCCTGTTAGTTTTGTGAGGCTAAAGATGTAGGGCTTAACTGGAAGAAGTTGGCTGCGTATAGCTTATGTGTGTGTGTGTGTGCCACAGGTTATAACTTTGCTTCCAGCAGTTATGTCTCCTGACTGCCAAGGCAATGTAGGCTGCTGCCTCACATTCCTTCTGCCACAATCTGTCCCAATGCTATGCCTTCACAACCAGAATAAGCTATGTCCTCCCCAAATCCGTGAGCCCAAACAAATCCTCCCCATTCAAGTTGCTTCTTGTCAGGTATTTAGCCACACTGACAAGAAAAATAACTAATGCAGATACAAGAGTAAATATTGCCTATTTATTTCATGTTTGTAAATGGCAAATTAGTAAAGCAGAAGCCAGGTTTGCAAATGACAAAGGGGTAAAGAAGAGGTGGTTACTCTCTTTAGGACGGTAAGCAAGAAGTGGGGGATATTTTAGTAACTTGACAGAGGGTATATTTCATAGGTGTATACACAGATATTTACACTGAGCCAACGACAAAACACCCATTTTTAATAATTGCAAACTATATCTCAATAAAGGTAGACACACTCTATGTATATAACTATTCCTCAGTATCACGCAGAATTAGTTATAGAAACTTGTTTCGGGCTGGAGAGATGGCTCAGAGATTAAGAGCACTGACTGTTCTTCCAGAGGTCCTGAGTTCAATTCCCAGCAACTACATGGTGGCTCACAACCATCTGTAATGGGATCCAATGCCACTTTCTGGTGTGTCTGAAGACAGTGACAGAACACCCACATACATGAAATAAATAAATAAATCTTAAAAAAAAAGAAAGAAAGAAACTCTTGTTTCATACCCAAAGCTAAGGTCACTAAGTCTCTTCTACAAAAGGACAGAATATTTGTATATAACTAACATACCTTTCCATCCATATACTTTAAAATTTTTTCTACTTATACCTAATGTGTAATAGTTGTACACTATTTAGGGAATAACAAGGGGGAAAGTCTGTCTTGAATAGAGATTTAGATTTTTTTAGCAAACTAGGCTGAATCTGAGGCTATGAAGTACAGTGATGCCGGGGGGGGGGGGGGGGGGGCAATTATGTATCATTTTGTTTGTTTCTGTACAGGGTCTGGGACTGAACTCAGAGCCTCACAAATGCTAGGCAAGAACTCAGGCACTGAGCTCCAACCTTATCCCTGGGGGGTATCTCTTACAACTTTTACCAAAATGAAATCATACTGTTTAAATTGTTTTATGAAAGTACTTTTGATTTGCCATTTTCAGTTGTATAACAGAAATAGGACCACTGTCATCCTCATCACCTGTCTCTCAGTCAGCTACAGAGTCAAGTCTAAGTTCCTTAGCACTAAATATCATCTGATTCTTTCCTCCTTCCCTGTCCTAGCATTATTTATGCCTGCAGGATTCACCACTAAACCATGCTCTGCACATATGCCATATTGTCTCCTCACAACCTCTGTGCTCATGCTACCATAATGCCTGCCTGCCTGCCTGCCTGCCTGCCTGCCTGCCTGCCTGCCTGTCTGTCTGTCACACACACACACACACACACACACACACACACACACACACACACTTCAAAATTAAAAAAAAAATCAAATTCTATTTTTTGACATGTTGGCTTACATTTTACTTAGATGTTTTTAGATAAGTGAAAGGTTATTTAATGAAATTCATTTTCTTTAAAAAACAGTATAATAACTATAAAATTTGCTTGTTTATTAATGTCTTAGATCATCAAAGATGTAATCTGGATCTTAATAATTTGAAGTTTTCAAGGGCTTTATTGTCATCTTTTAGTAGTAAATGTTTGAGATTTAGTTCACATTATTTTGGCAGTACTAGGAATGGAATCCAGGGCCCTTTACCACTGAGTGCCATCCCCAGTCCTTAACTGATACACTAAGTGTTTAATTTTTAATATATTTATTTCCTCTGTGTATGCTTAATCATTGTGGGTACATACATGCCATAGCAAATGTCAGGAGTTGAGTCTTCCAACTGTGTTTGTTCTAGAGATCAAACTCAGGCTATCAGGCTTGGTGGAAGGAGTCTTTACCTGCTGAGCCATTTCACCAGCCCTTAACTTACATTTTCAGCTATAAAAACAAGGAAAACCTCTTAATGTTTCACTAAACTTGTTAAGATTCCTCACTTATACTGATTTTCATTTAAAAGTGGCATGAGTAGGGACTGGAAGATGGCTCAGTGTTAACAGCATTCACTGTTGCTCTTGGAGAGGACTGTACTTTGGTTCCCAGCACCCATGTTTGGCATCTCATAACTATGTTACTCCAACTGCAGGGTACTGATTCTGACCTCCGTGAGTATCTGCAAGCATGTATGTGTGTACACACAAACACACATAAATAAAGATACAACTAAAAAGCATGAGACATTTTCTTGTATGTATGTACACATGTAAGTACTTTTGGTTTCTGAAATGTAATTTCACTATGTGTGATTTAGATTCCAGGCTGGTCTGAAATAAACTATAAAGCCCATTCTTGACTTTGGATTCCCTTTTGATCCTTTGGTTTTTACTGCCTAAGTGTTGAGATTGCAGGTGTCTATCATTACTCCCAGAAAAATTCTTCTTTGACTTATTGTATTATTTTTGTGGCACCAGGGATTTTATCTAGGGCTTTGTGTGCTACACAAATGCTTTACCAATCCTCAGCCAAATTTCCTCTAAAACTGCCTTGTGGTAGTGCAACCTTTCCCCTTAGCATCTGGGAAGCAGCAGTAAGCAGATCTGAGTTCAAGGCCAACCTGATCAAAGTAATGCTATTTCAATCTCTGTTTCTTTAAAAAAGTAATTTTCAGGAAAGCCATTTAAATTACCTTATGTAAATTTTAAAAAAAGCTAAAGAAATGGATTTTTTTTTTTTTTTTTTTTTTTTTTGGTTTTGTTGAGACAGGGTTTCTCTGTGTGACCTGGGCTGTCCTGGAACTCACTCTGTAGACCAGGCTAGCCTCAAACTCAGAAATCCGTGCCTGCCTCTGCCTCCCAAGTGCTGGGATTAAAGGTGTGAGCCACCACCGCCGGTGAAATGGATCTTTTAAATTTAATTTAATTTTTTAAATTAAAAATAAAAAGAAACCCTGGAATTCATATTTCCTCATTGCTAGGGATTGGACCTAGGGCCGCATATATGGTAGACAAGTGCTAGAACATCAAGCTACCCCCAGTGCTCAGCAATTCCTTCAATAAAAAGAATGTCACACAACTAATTTCAGCAGTGAAAGGTGAGCTCAAAAGCCATGAGGTGGTGGTGCAGGCCTTTAATTCAAGCACTGGGAAGGCAGAGGCAGGTGAATCTCTCTGAATTTGAGACTGGTCTGGTCTAGAGAGAGTTCTAGGAGAGTGAGAGCTACATAGAGAAACCCTGGCTCTGGGGGGAAAAAAAAAGAGGGGAGGGTGTAGCTCAGGGAATAGTAATCCACCAACTCTGTGAGACTCTGGCAGATGGCCAGTTTCTTTTCTAGAAATATGTCTAGAAGTCACTCTGCCCTGGGCAACACTAGACTGCTCTGTCACGCTGTGAAGCCTTCACCATCTTAGGCATTTCAACAAGGAAAACACCTCCCTTTAGGGACACTATGCTCAAATATAAAGCATCTTCTAATCTAACCTTTAGTCTGTAGTTCTTGGAAATTGTACTTTCTCCAAGCTCCTTTTCTATCTTGTATGTGGTTTCAATGAGATACATTTATTTGATAAATTTTCCAGGGGATTAGACAACCTCTTCTGGCCTCTATGGGCACTGCATTCATGAGGTGTATTGGCATACATGCAGGCAAAACACATATACACATAAAAAATAATACAAATAAATAATATGCCGGGCAGTGGTGGTGCACGTCTTTAATCCCAGCACTTGGGAAGCAGAGGCAGGCGGATTTCTGAGTTTGAGGCCAGCCTGGTCTACCGAGTGAGTTCCAGGACAGCCAGGGCTACACAGAGAAACTCTGTCTCGAAAAAACAAAACAAAACAAAAACAAAAACAAAACAAACAAAAAAAAAAGAAAAAATAAACAAATAAATAATATGCAACATTTATACCATTTTCATAAGATCCCTAAACTATCAACAAACAATATATCTAAAAGAGTTATATATTTATAATCCCTGATTATTAGAGATTATTGTTTTATGTGAGTTTATAATACATAGTGATTAACTTAATAAAACCATACTAGATGCATTAAAATTGAAACATTGGTTACTATCTATATTTATATGCAAAATTAACTCTTCATAATCAGTATTAGCTAGGTGACAAATGTTTTCAGAACATATGCATGCAGCAGGTTTTTTTCACTTCCCATTACAGTATATTAGCAGGTGACCACTACCAATGACCTCAAACAATAACCACATCAGTCTTTTGCATCAGTCCACTTTTGTGACTAATACTACTCTGTAGATGCCGACAAGATGTTTAGACACGTACCTCTTGTACAAGATCTTGTACATTGGCGATAAGAGGAAACGGAGGGCTAGCCTTGTTCATGTGCACCGTGACAGCATTGTGTATCTTGAATGCATTCTGAAAATCTCTGTTCTGTACAAGCTGTAAGAGCAGTGCGATATCCTCCTGGCTCTGAGAGTCAACCAAGGTGTGCTGGATGTGCTTAAGTGAGGAGAACAAGTCTTCAACTTCTAGTAAGAGAAGAGAAGATTCCCCAAATTAACAGTTTTGGTTTAAATTTGACACATGTTTTAAGATAATATTTCTTGAACCAGTAAAAACATTTTTTTAAGGGAAAAAAGTGCACATAGTTTTTAATTGTTATTTTACCAACGTTTTCATAAAACTCTTAAAGCTATAAAACAGAATAACTTGCATTTTAAAAAACATTGTAATTAGAAAAATATATTCTTACTATAAAAACAAATGAGGAAATATAAAATTAAAGAATATCAATAACCCCATTACCTAAAAACATATTCCCCATTAGCATCTTTTTTCATTAACAGTACATTTTAATTGCTTTAATTGCTATTGTTAAAGGAACATTACAAGTGATAGGTCCATCATATTTTACATGGCTAATGCACTCCTGATAATCATCATTCAAGTCCAAAATTTAGGATGCTTCCATTTTAACTATTATAGGCAATAATAAATATTTCAGCATAAAATTAGTTATGTCATTGCTGCATATAAATTTATAGGAGATTATGCTAGCATTAGTAGAAACAAATACTGGTATAGTGGTTAAGAAACCTGGCTGCTCTTCCTGAGGACCTAGGTTTGATTTCTAAGCACCCATATCACAATTCACAACTGTTTGTAATTCCAGTTCCAGGGAAGCCAACACTCTATTCTGGCCTCTAAGGCACCAGGCTTGTATATGATGTACAGACATACACCCTGAGGGAGGTCAGGATATAACTGCAAGCAGGATAGGAATTTGGAGGGAGGAACTGAGGCAGAGGCCATGGAGGAGCACTGTTTACAGACTTGTTGTTCCTATGCCTTGCATCAGCTTACTTTCTTACTGCCCTAGAGGACAGCACAACAAAGGCACCACTCACTGAGCTAGGCCAGCCCACATCAGTCAGTATTTAATAAAATGCACGACAGACATGCCTACTGGTCAATCTTATTTTCTCAATTGCGGTTCGTTTTCAAATAACTAGCTTGTACTAAGTTATGAAACAAACAAACAAGCCAGCACAACCAACTACTTTAGTTGTCCACAAACTAATGTGTATGTCTCCTAAAATGTTCCTGGTCTGTGTGTGTTTTATGCCTATCAGAATGCATACACTGCAGGTATATTTTTTTGAAAATGATTAGGCCCAAATGATTAAGAACCATTAGTAGTTTTTCCCCTGCTCCCCAACACAGTTGTGTGTAAGAGGGCTACACAGAGAAACTCTGTCTCAAAAAACAAAACAAAATAACAGGAAACAAAACCAGAAGAATATATAATTTAAGACTCTACCAAATTAATAACTTTAAAGTATCATTCGAGCAATACAGGAAAGCATTTAAGTAACTTAAAAGAAAATTTATGAACTCTACAAAGCAATTAAGATAATGGTTCACAATATTAAGAGAACAACAGATACTCCCTAAAGTAGAGGGAGTCTTATTAAAATGTTAATAACCGTTAAAAGAGGCTCTGGGTGGTAGTCTGGGAAATAAGAAAGTGAGGAGCCTCAGCCTCCCAGCTGACTGAAACCAATAATCAACCTTGGTCTAGAAGGGAACTAACTTTCTCAGTCTTCTCAATGCCAGGGAGAATGAAGGTATTTTAAGATTAAAAACATTGCTGGAAGATCTCTTCTGCACATTAAAGCTATTTAACACTTAATTAACTAATAATATATTTTAAAAAATTATTTATATTTCCATCTATTTGTTATAATTACTGGTATTACGTTGTTGAGGTCTGGTCTGTTGCTATGCACTGTAGTGCTAAACACTGGCCCCAAGGTCTGGCTGCCCCCAGGGATGAGGAAATCCTCAAGTATCCTAAGTGATACTATGTAATCTTGTTTCTTAATTTAAAAGTATTGGTTGAATAAAGATGCCCACAGCCTTTAGCTGGGCAGAAGAGAGGTAGGTAAGTGAGGTTTCGGTTCCTGGGCTTGGGTTCTGAGGCAGTACCACTAGAAGAGAGAGAAGGTGGAGAGAGGAAGACACCATGAAGTAAGGGGTCATGAGAACTGGCTACGAGCGTTGGCCAGCTGGAGTAAGAGTGGCCCAATTGAAACATGGCAAGTCCTATCTTGGGGTTATTTACAGGGAAGTAGACAAAATAGCCATCAAGGATTGATATCTACCCAGCTCTAGTGATATTTAAGGCTTATTATAAATATAGAAGTTTTGTGTCTTTTATCTGGGAACTGAACAATCAAAGGTAGGGTAGAAGCCCCCAATTAATATTAAATATTTACTGCAACATTACTTCATACTATGTAGCTTTTTGGAGTTTTAAAAAGGCCAATCTAACCATAGAGTGATACTGATAATTTTGTAATCTAATACTAATAATTAGTACTATCTAATACTAATTACTCATTAGAATAAATTCCAAGGGTAAGATTACTGATTGTAGAAGTATTTAAAAGACTTTGATACACATTAACAAACTGCTTTGGAGATTTATAGCAACTTATATTGCTACAAGCAAGAAGTGCCTACTTTGAAACATACCAAATTAAGGATTACTGAGCCATTATTCTTTGGTGAACATATTTTTATAAGACATAACCATTTGTATTTCTTTTTTCAATTAGTTTATCTTTAATAACTAGAATTGATATTCCTGAAGTCTTAAGTGGAACATACTGAACATAATTTCATTTTTGTTCTGTTAGAACAATAGCTTTTAATCAAAAGTATCTATAAAAATAACTAAAGAGGAGGGTAGGGAGATAGCCCATAATACAAACTGCTGCACAAGCATGAGGGCCAGGGTTCTAGTCCCCAGCATCCACGACTTATCTGGCCCTATGGAGTAGAGACAAGGGTACCCAGGCCACGCTGGCTACTTAGACTAGTTGGCAGCCTCTGGGGTCAGTCAGGATCCTGCTTCATTAAAATGAAGTGGAAAGCAATTGGAAGAAGATATTGCATGTCAACCTCTGGCTTCAACACATCACATGCACACATATGTACAAGCAAACATATGAACACACATCTACACTTCCCCCCAAAAAATCACTGAAGAAATTTTTAAAAGTTGTATGTTTGGTGACCTACACCGTCAGTCTCAGCACTCTGGAGGCAGCGCATAGGCAGATCTCTGAGTTTAAGGCCAGCCTGGTCTACAGAGTGTGTTTCAGAACATCCAGAGCTATATCATAGAAACTTTGTCTCAAAAACAGACAACCCAACAAAATACAGGAAATAGAAATTTCCTAATTAGGTAAAAAGAGATGGTAGTTTTCAAATTTGAAGAAATTAGTAGGCTTTTTCTGTTGATAGAATTGGAAATTAGAAATATAGGTTCCAAAGAAAGGTCATGTCTGGCCAGTCTGGTCATATTAATTCTAAGGCTGTTAAGGCCATGTGGCAATTTCAGACTCAGAGGCAAAAAATAAAATAAAATAAAATAAAATAAAATAAAATAAAATAAAAATCACTCTGAGGCTGCCTTTCACTCATGGGGACTAGAGAATATGGTAAGATCCACAGACACAGGCAGGCAGAGAATAATAAATACAGCTGAAATTTAGAAAAGGCTCATGACATGGATGACATGGGACCTATGCACATTAAAGAACAAAGTAGTAGCTGGAGAGATGGCTTTGTGGTTAAGAGTACCGGCTGCTTTTCTAGGACTTGGGTTCAATTCCAGTTCATACCCATCTCCAAGTACAGTTCAGAGAATCAGATACCTTTTTCTAGCCTCCGAGGGAGCCAAGCACACATATGGTGCACAGACAGACATGAAGGCAAAATACCCACACAGAAAATCATAGATTAAAAAGAATAAAATTAGTGAGGAAAATGAGAACTATACTTAGCTACAAATTTCAACTAAGTGTAAGAAATTTCAACTAAGTGTAAGACCAACTTAAACTTGTTCCAAACAGCGTTATTTACACCCATACTCAAGCCTATCAAGACCTATTCATTCTGGCTTTTCTTTAATTGGCAAAAGCTTTTAATCAAAACTCCAAATGCACCGTGTTAGTCGGTGTCACCACACTAGTGAGCCCACCTGCACTGCAGCTCAGCCTTCACAGTAGATATGACCAGCCATTACTGAGGCATATGCGTAGCTGGCTGGATTACATATACTTACTGACCTTCCTAAACAGTATAATACAGTATATATTTAATCATCATTAAAACCTTGAGAAATGTTTCTCTCTGTGTGTCTGTTTACTTATATATTTTTTGAAACAGGGGCTCTTATAGCCCAGGCTGGCTTTGAACCCACTATGTAACTGAGAAAGACTTGAAGTCTTGATCCTTTTCCTTCCATCTCCCAAAGGCTGGGAGGAGTGCAGAACCTTGCTTAGGTTTTTTTGTTTTTTGGAAAGGATGGGAACTGTACACCAGTTTCATATAAGCAGTCTACCAACTGAGCTTTAGCCTCAGACTTTGAGAAACTTTTCCAAATTAAATGAAGACCAACAAGAACAAATACATAAAAGTCATGTCAAATTTACACAGGTCTCCACCTGTATAAGTGACAAAGTGGTTACACTAAAATCATGAATAAATGACATCAGACTGAGAGTCCACTTCATTTTCCTTTTGCCACACCAGGGGTGTGGGTGTGGTGGGGCTGAGGTCCGTATGGTATTACCTACCTGTTTTAGAAAGGCTGCTTTGAGCTGTGGTTTCTGCCCAATACAGCAATAAATAATTTTCTATTGGGCTTTAGAGGAATGCATACACTACGGCTAGAGGAATGCATACACTACGGCTGTAGCACTGTCCATCCTTATGAGATGGTATACTCACCTTCCAACTTACCCTCCAAATGCTACTTTTACAACACTGCTACATTTTATTTCTGTTATTTTAGACAAGAATCTTATTTTTAAATATTTTCTCAGAGTATTCCATTTAAAGTCATAATAGTAGGCAGAATATGGGGGAAGTTAAGCAAAGTAAGCCGGAACTGCAATTTTGTGAACAAAACCTTCCTGAGAAACGTGCCCTGCTATGAGCAACAAAGACATACAGCAGAACTGACAGGTATGAATTAAAGATAAATCCCACAGTTGCTTTCACGACTGAATTAACAGGGAAAGCTTTCAGATGGCATTCTCAGGAAGGAAAGCTGCCCAAGTACTTTTGATGAAAAAGTAGAGCAGACTAAGTTTCCAGTCACTTAAGAGTTTTTAGTACGTCATCAGATACACAGACAGCACAAGAAGATATAAAAGAAATCATCTCAAGTTGCAATACTTTACAGAAAATGTGAAATACCAAATGACATAAGCCTTCTAACTGAAACTAGCATAAATAAATCACTTTGAAAAACACCTAAAATTATGATGCATTTGCTTATAATAATTTTGTCACATAGAAAGTAATACATATGTATGGCTTTAAAATATGATAAATAAAATTTGTTCATTATTTTCTCATTTTTTTCACTAATGAACATGAGAAAAGGTTTTATCTCTGAAATTAAGAATGATATCATGTGAGTAATACTACTGGCTTTGGTGATAAACTCTATGGGGGTCACAACTTTCCTATGAAGCAGCTCTTTATGGTCTAGATTAAATTCTTGGCTGCTACAATTTGATTAGTTTCTCTCTACTTGATTTCAGTATAAAGTATATTAAGTTCCCAGTATCTTATCTAACATTTCATGTGACTTAAATGATGCTAACAGAAACCAAATACATTGGCTTTGGGATGTAATAATAATAATAATAATAATAATAATAATAATAATAACAATAACAATAACAACAACAACAACAACAACAACAACCACCACCACCACCACCACCATACACACAGTCCTTAAATTCACCTCCTAACAGTTCCCCCTCCTCCCCCAGTCTTGGCTTGCTCCTAAGAATAAAACATAGAATGAAGACTCTGAAGTAGGCAATAGGATCAGGCATGAGGGCACAACCTCCTATTTCTAGATTTCAGAGGTGGGGGCAGGAGCATGGAAGCTAAAGGGCACCATGGTCTACACAGGGAGTTCCAGGCCAGTCTGGGCTTTATAAGACGTCACAAAAACAGGTAATAAGAAGCAAGAGTCTATTTTCAAATATTTAAGACTCTAAGCAACCATCTGATGCATTTTTAAAATTTTTACTTTTATTTATGTGTACGTATTCTCTGTGAAGCTGTGTACACATCTGTGATAGTGGCATCAGACGGCACTGAAGCTGGAGTCACAGGCATGTGGGTTGCTGGGACCTGAATGTGCTTACTTTGCTCTCTCAATCATCTCTCTTTCCAGCCCCCAGAGACCTTTTATCCCAGCATCAAGATCACCAGGGATCAAACCCAAAGCCTCACTCACTCTAAGCAGATGCTGTGCTGGAGTCACAGTCTAAGACCCCCTTCTCTCTTCTAATTAAAGAACATACAATCAGATCTTTGAACTTTGGTTTTTGGTGGACTAGGTCGGTATGAATTTGTTTAAAAGCATGAGAAATTTAGACATATCCTGAACAATAATTAATCATTACTAAGTTATGCGAAATTTAAAAAACTCTATTAGAGATGGGATTTTAACATAATAACAGTATTAACATAACAACAGTGCAACAAATAAAAGCAGCAACAGAACTTCCAAATACAAGCGTGCCACCTGTCTGCATACAGGTCCATTTAGACCTCATGAAACCTTAATACCGAGGCTCAGAAAAATAAATAACTTTTCAAAGTCAAATAACGGACAATAAAAATTACTTAAAAACGAGTATGGGCATGAGTTTTGTCCACCATATGCACACAGGAATCATTAGAGGTCAAAAGAGGGTATCAGGTGCCCTAGAAATCGAGTACAGGTGGCTTTGAAACCTTCCATCCACTGTAGCCCTCTGCAAGAATAGTAAGTGCTCTTAACCACTGTGCCATCTCTCTTGCCCTGTCAAGCATCTAACACACACACACACACACACACACACACACACACACACACACACAAAAGGAAGGAGCAAGTCTTTGCAAGAGGGAGAAAAGTTACAATTTATTATTTAATAAAGTAGAGTAAAATTTCAGGTATGTGCATTTTTTATTTACTGAAATTGAATGATGCAGCACTGAATTACTTTTAGTAAAATTATATTGAAGAACCATAATTTATAGGCTTATGCACATAATCCATGAACTGTTCCATCGTCAGGAACGCTCTGATTTTAACAAGCTCAGAAACAACTATTTTCAATCAGTTAGTCGCTTCATTTGTAGTGGCAAACAACAAATACCCATGAGAAATGGCTAATAGTCTGTTTAGAAGGAACTAGATCATGAGAAATGGCTAATAGTCTGTTTAGAAGGAACTAGATCATGAGAAATGGCTAATAGTCTGTTTAGAAGGAACTAGATCAGGTTAAGCAAACATTTCATAGTGAAAATATCTTCAGACGGAAGCTAATGTAAAAATCAATCACTGACCCTGAAACTCTGCTAGCTTTAAAAAAAAACTTTATTTATTTATTTATTTATTTATTTATTTATTTACTTTCCGAGACAGGGTTTCTCTGTGTAGCCCTGGCTGTCCTGGAACTCACTCTGTAGACCAGGCTGCCTCAAACTCAGAAATCCACCTGCCTCTGCCTTCCAAGTGCTGGGATTAAAGGCATGCGCCACCACTGCCCGGCTCAGAAACTTTATTTTTAAAAGTGTATGACAGTGTGACAAAATTGTAGTATATCTCATGGTATCAAGTCAGTTTATGTTAGAAATCTGAAAGAGATGTTACTTTATTTCATTCATTATTCACCCTTAATTTCTTTGCTTTTATCTTTTATTTTTTTTTCACATTAAAATATCTGGTATAGACCAGGAGGCTTTAACCACAAAGTTCAAGAGTTTCCTACATAACTATCAAGCAGCTCACTCTGTGTCTCTGTGTGCATGTGTGTCTGCCTTTCCTGCTGCCTCTTCAAGGATCCATCAATTACAGTCACACACATAACAGAAAGCAGTTTTCTCTAGGTTATTCCTTTTATTCCGCCTAGTTCTCCACAACCCTGGCTCCAAATTATATAACTGTTAATACAAAACAAACGAAAGCTGAAATATATAACATAGAAATATATGAGAATTACTTGGTTCTCTCTTTCTACTCTAACCTACACTTTTTTCAGGATTTTGTTTACAAGATTGTTTATTTTGATGATAAATGAGAACAATTATTTTATCTGTAATAAAACAAGCTTTTGAATGTACATCAACTTCAAGGAAATCTTAACTAAAATTCTACAACTTATGACAGTATTATTTAAGAATTTTAGCTACTTTTAAACAAAATTTAATTTTGTTATTCAATTTATCCCTTCTGAATATTTTCTGTATCATTCCACTTTTCTGAATGCTTATTATTATACATTATCAAATTTACAAATACTATCATTAAAAACAATCTTTCTAGCCATGCTTTAAAATCTTAAGGAAGGCTTTGTCTACTCACAGATAAATGATGTGTCCTTTGGAAACGGAAGGCAACTTCTCAAAAAATAAACCAGCTGCCCTATCTTCCCTCACTTGAAACATTGTTGTTTCTGGCTGCAAAGAAGGCTGAAGCCACCTCCTGTCGTGTGTATTAATTAAGATACTGACAAGCAGACACACAATTTTAAGGGAGTATTTCTGTTGTAGTCTGATGTGTTAGCAGATTATTAGTAGAGAAAAGTATTTGATAAACAGTATTACCCTTCTTTAAAAATATTTTTTAGTTCCTGCACAAAATGATGAGTTTCATTATGATTTATTAAATCTTCCAAGAAATAAATTACTAATACCTGGCACTATATTTCCATTTAGAAAATAGGTAAAACAGCCTTAAATTCAAAGGCCACATGGAGGCATTAATGAAAACCATAGTGGATTATAAATTGGAAGAAATAACAGTTATCTTTTAAACTTGTAGAAAAGTGAGTCATGGAATTCATGCTCAGGAACAGAAAAAAGTATAAACAGCTGATTCTAAGTAATGCCAAATGAACAAATATATTACTCTTAAAAGAATTCAAACAAACAAACAAAAAAAACCCAGATCAATCCAGGTTAAATGAGGGAAGGAGAAACGATAAGAAAAGGTAAGTAAGAAAGAAGAAACGAGATGAAACATTTCTATTTTTTTTCTAACAAAACCTTATGAGAGGAAACACTAAAATTCCTTCATATAAAAGTACTAAACACTAAATTTTTCCCCACTGTAATTATGTCTGAGGGAATTCAGCAGAATTTACCATCTCTGAACACACTGTTGGAATAAACCTAGAAAAAAACTCTGTCAGACCCTGACCAAGGAACTTCCCCTTCTCCTAAGACTTGCTCAAACTCCAGCCCCTTTCCCCTTGCCACCACTGCCTAACTCAGTCACCCACTGTCACCAGCATCCTGAAAGCAACAACATAATAGCCTTTGATTTGGGAGAGGGGACAGTGTTTGGAGGCAAGGCAGTTCTGAAAGATAAAATGGCCTTGTCTGGACCAACAATTCCATGAACCGTAGAGACTGTATGTAGCCCCTGAAGCTGTACTTAACTTCCCATCCCCCACCCATATAAACCCAGAGTACTCCCTTCTCTCTTTGCAGAACACCCCCTACAGACACCCAGTTCAATCCTTCCCTGTTTCAAACAGTCCTGTCTGCTGGATTCTTTCTGCCATCTGTCCCTTTATGGTGTCCTAGAAGTCTAACACATATTATTTATGATTTCTGAAAACAGAAGCACAGACATTTTAAATATGCATTTTATGCAAAATTTATCAAAGAAAAGTAAATGAGATACAATAGGAACGGCTCCAAATTTGGAATAAAAAGACTCATGAAAGAACAAATGTAGCATGTATATGATATTTATGGTTCAAATTAGGGTTAGCCTAAGCCCTGGCCAGGGGAGTCAAGTGCAGGCTGGATGTCACTTCCTATTCAAGCCTCTACTTGCTGCAGCATGTAATCAACTCTAAATGTGGCAAATTCAAATCTGACCCTTCCAAGTATTAGCTTGATGTCTTAAGCAAGAGATGGGACTGAAATTCTACTGTTTGTGTTTGTGTGAGACCAGGTCTCAGCATGTTGTCCTGGCTGGTCTGGAACTCACAATCTTCCCACATCCGTTTCCCAGCATGTCTGTACTGATACTGGCTACTGTCTAATCTCAGAAACAGAGACCATAGAGGCCTTCTTAACAGAATTATTATAGGAATGGCATTTGCTAAGGTACCTAGACTACAGATTTCAACAGGCACAGGAATGTTAAAGTGACAATGATGTAAAAAACGCGTTTTATTACATCTAAAATCAGTAACTATAAGAAACAGCACCTAGCTTTACAGTGAACACAAATTAAGGTATAAGGCAACATTTCTCAAAATGACGTCTATCGGCTCCTAGCACAGCTCTGTAAGGATCAGTGTATGCAGGAGTAAAATTCATGAATACGTGAGAGACGGCGTCTGCCATCAGCCATCAGTCTCACTAGATCCACTCTCCCTGCTAACATAAAGGCTTGAAGAAACTCTTTAGTAAGAAGGATTTACCTAGGATTCTCATGTTATTTGGACACAGAGAACTCTTTTGTATATAAGCCATATCTTAGATCCAGGTTTTCATTTTTTTGTCATGCAGCAGAATTTAGAGACAGTAAGTTTATCCCATATAAGCAATTACTGTTTATCTTATTGACAGTTATCAAAAACTAGATTTTAAGATGTAATTAGCTTCATCACCTTTGTTTCCTAGTAGTTTAATAAAAAAAAAAAATGAGTTGATATAAAACATACTGGCTTGTGGGCATATTCTTGAATACTGATCAGTGTGGGAGTGCCCAGACCACTGTGGGCAGTGCCACTCCAGGCAGGTGTCCCAGGCCTGTGTTAAAAAACGAGCTGAGCAAGCCACAAAGATCATGCCAGTGAGTAGCTCTCCTCCGTGGCTCCTACCCTAACTTCTCTCAATCACGGATTATCATTAGCACATGTAAACTAAATAAATCCTTTTTTCTCCAAGTCACTTTCAGTTGCTGTGTTTATCACAGCAAAACAAAGCAAATCAGTACCAGGAACTGGTACTGCTGTCAGACCCGAGAGAGCCGTGAAAACCAGAACCAATGGCTGGAAAAGCACTGAGCTGAGCCTAACGAGCTGGCCTGGGGCAGCTTGGAGGAGGAGAATATGAAGGGAAAGGCAGACGAAGGAGACATGTAAAGGGAACACTGAGAATCTCTCAAAAGTTGTTATCAGAATGCTCCGGTGATCGTTCCAAATTAAGAATCTGGTTTCTGGTTGTTGAGGTTGATATCAGCAGTGATTCCTACGAGACTAGGATCACTGGAACATTGGCGTAAGAGGACAATCGACTAGTTTGTTGAGGTTGAAAAGTCAGCTGTGACTAACAAGAGACCAGCAACACCGAGGGAGATTTTCTAGCAACTATTTAAGGGGAACACAATGAAATGGTGGTCTCAGTGAAGGCTGCATCTCAAGCTGGAAGCTGAAATCAGTAATGTGTAAGTCTCTCACATGGTAACAGGGGTTTTTTGTTTGTTTGTTTGTTTGTTTGTTTTTTTAAAGAGAAGGCAAGAAGAGGAATGCTTACAGAGTGTGGAATAGAGTAACTTCTTTTTTCTTTTTCTTTTCTTTTTTTTTTTTTTTTAAAAAGAATTGTTTATTTATTTTATTTATATGAGTACACTGTAGCTGTCTTCAGACACATCAGAAGAGGGCATCAGATCCCATTACAGATGGTTGTGAGCCACCATGTGGTTGCTGGGAACTGAACTCAGGACCTCTGAAAGAGCAGCCAGTGAATTAACCTCTGAGTCATAACTCCAGCTCATAACTGATTTTTGATAACACAAAATTTCAAGATTGAAGAAATCATGGAGAGACTGGAACCATGTGGCAGGATTGGAATTCCTGAAGAGTCTCAGAGAAGCCATTGATTGAATGTGCACTTCCATTGCAGGGGAGACCCAAGAATATTGAGATGCCAACCAGTACCATGGGTTGACTACTACTATCAAGGCCAGCTGCACGTGTAGACTGGGACCAACTTGAGCTTGAGACAAGATGTGTGTTTTGCAAATGACAGAGCTAAGAAGCTGAGCTACCAAAGCCCTTTAGTGCTCAGAAGATCATGAGGGAGTCCCAGATACTGGACACTAGGCTGACAACACTGAGTTTTGAATTTTGGTTTGATTTCACTGTAACTGTTCAATGTTTCTTCCCTTTTGAAATGAGAAAGTACATAACTTGGTTTTGATTTTAGAGAAGCACACAGATAAGAGACTGTACTTTTAAGAACTTGAGCTTTTAAATTGGAAAATTTTTTAAAGACCGTGGAACTTTTAAAAGTAAGATTGTCTCATACTGTGATATTAATATTTACATAATATCTTGAGGACAAATAAAAAAGGAAAGGTTATGATTTTAATAGTATTTGTATATCATGTTGGTAAATGCAATTGTGCTGGTTTTCATTAACTTGATATAAACCTAGATATCTAGGAAGAATCTGTACTGAGGAAGTACCCCCATTATACTGGCCCATAGGTGTATCGGGGGCATTTTCTTAATTAGTGGCTGCTATGATGGGCCCAGACCATGGTGAGCAGCACCACTGTTATATGCTCTGTTCCTCAGAAGTGCAATATTCCTTCCGAATTGAAATGTTCGCTCTAGGAAGGAAAAGGAGGATCAAAACAGACACATGTCAGGGAGAACTGGAACTTTAAAAAACTCAGGGCCCCTACCCAGCAGTGAAAAAAGAACCAAACAATTATTGGGGGTAGACGGGAGACACTGGGCAGCTAATCTCCCTGAAAAAAAATTCAGACTGTCAAGCTGTCAGCTGCATGGAGAATGTCAAGCAGTTTCAAGAGTTGCTGCCCACTTTGGGGTAGACTTTCTGGTCTTTAACATTATCTTTGCTGCTTAGTAACCTTTCACCCATAGTTCTGTTAGAAACCCCAATAAAGCTGGGGTGAATAGATGTGTGCTGCATCTCCTCAGCAACAGCAGCCACCCCTGGGCAGTTGCTCCTGGGCTGTTAAGAAAGGCAATTTGAGCATGTAAGTCATGAGAGGCAAGCCAGGAAGCAGTTTTTCTCTACGGTTCCCACCCTGACTTTCTTCAATGACAGATTGTGACTGGGACATGCAAGCCAAATAAATCTGTTTTTCACCAAGCTGTTTTCAGTCCTGGTGTTTATCACTGCAATAGAAGACAAACTAGGACAATATTTAAACCAATGCTTTTGTTGTATGTAACTAAAATATAAAGAATTCAACTCACCATCATTATGTGCTCTCAAATCTGGCCCTTCACACACACATTTTCATTCGAGTATGCAAAAAACCGAAGCAAAACATATTGTGCTATTTTTACTTACCTAATATTTTCACAGCATAGTGAGGACTTTCTAAAACAATTCCTTCTTCTGTGTCAAATATGGGGTTATCTATTCCAGTCTTTGGAGGAATTTGAGCTAGTTTCTTAAGTCTCATGGAAGAATTTAGGTCAAGTTCTTGCTTTTTCCCTTCCTCTTCACGCCTACGTCTCATATCCTCCTGTTGCTGTCGAATCCGCTCTAACTGTGCACTTCTTCTCACTGGCATCATTCTGGTGCCCAAATCTCCAGGGCAGTCAACAGCCATCTCTCGGTGTTTCGGGTATTCCTCTGGTGATGCAAGATCAAGAGTTTTTATTCCGCTGTCTGATTCCTCTGTTACATGCCCATTCATATATGATGTTGTCATGGTTATCTATAAAAACCTGTACCACTTTTTATATATCAAAATTTCCTATAAAGCCAATTCTCTTGATTCTGTAGTATAAAATCCATGTTACTTCAAAGAAAAAAAATAACTTCTCATATCACATAATACTGCTATGAAATGTATCCACGAGGGAAATCTAAGGGAAAGATGGAGGGAAAAGTATAAGAATTATAATATAAAAGCAAACTTTATATAGCTCACTTCCAATTTACACACAATATAGAGAATATCTAATAGGTACTTAACATAGTTGGTAATACAGAATAAGGTCATTCCTTTCATTTTACAGACAATGTCGAGGACATAAAATATTTTGTAAAAAGTTGCCTCTCAAAACTATGAAGCATATTATTCAATTTTACTGCTAAGAAAATGGATACACTGAAAAGTTTAGCAAAGTGAGGTGAAGTGGTTTGCTATTAATTTTGTAGAGAACAGGTGCTTTGTGGACAGAGAGACATTTCAATAGCAACTTTAGACATCCCAGCTTTAGAATATCACCCTTTATAACTGGTAACATATAAAGAAAATTAAGATGAACTTTATAAGGACTCATGTAAAGAAAACGGCATAGAACGTACAGCAAAAGGAGCAGACAGACAGGAAGACTGAACTTTCATTTTCCCTCTACCACATTTCCTAGCTTGCTGTTTAAGGACAGCCAGTTTTTCTCTCAACCTGAGTAATTTAGAAGATCAACTTCACAGAACTTCTCTTAGTGTTAAAAAAGATAATGCATACAAGTTATAAAATAAATACAGATATGTACTATTAATATTAATTTGAGTCTAGGTTAAGCGTCCTCCAACATAAATGAAAATAAAAACATATTTTATGCAATGGTACTAGCTTTTCATGAACCCACTTATGAATAAATATGCAGGCTGTTTATGTGTGCAAACCCACACATTAAATTTAATTGGCTTCTTCTGCCCAGGCTTTAAAAATATTTACAGTAATGAGCTTGCTGCCTCCTTGAGCTGAGCATCATGTCAGCAAGTGTGTACAACGCTGACTAAGGAAAACCCAAGTTTTCAGACCGTATTCCTAATACTTGTCAACCTTCCTTCAAATGTCCTCACAGTGCAACAGGGAGAGAAGACAAACTACTTACTACAATAAACACCTACACACGCTCTAGAAGAAGCACTAAGGTCAACAGTTAGAAAAACAGAGATGAATTACACCAATGACTAAATTGTGTTTTTACAAGAACGACATATTATCCTCCATCCAAACTTTAAGTCTCTTTATCTATAACCATGTGACCGACATATAACTACCTCATTTACCATTAGATTGCCTTCTTTCTCATTAAAATGAGAGCTATAAAATTTATATTAGGTGATCCTTAAGCTTTCTGTGTTAATTATAAAAAGTATGAATTAAACTGGATACAGTTTATTTAATGTTCCCATTATAAGCAAACCAATTTTTATGTAGGGTTACTATACTACTATGGCTAATTTTAAAAACCTAGGAGTTTATATATTTCCAAAAATGAACTCTTAATTTTTTTCATTTATAATTACTGGATATTTAAAAAGTATATCTATTCACTATGCTAAATCATAAAAGAAAACTATAAATCATTATCTGGATCAGAATTCTCATGGACATGAGATCTAGTCTTTTCTTCTCAGAGACTTCTGCAACTAGTATTAATCAACTTAACATTCTATTTTAGCTCTCTCTCCTAAGTGTTTAGTTTAGTGAGAGACAAAAAAAAGAAATTAAATGACTATTTTTCTCTGGTTTTCCTCATCAGATTCAAATGTGTTAGAAAACATTTTCCTTATATGTCTTATTGCTAAGTGTCTAGTACTTACGATAATATGTGTGATAGAGGAAAACGTCCAAGAAATATCTGTTCAACTAAACTTGGGCTACTTTAAGTTCAAAGAGGATGCAGACATCTAAAACAGGTGACAAGAAACAAGGAAAATATAAGGATGTAGTTTTTTGTGCTGCATTTTGAAGTACAACTATCCATACAGAGGTAGGGACTGCTGCAGATGAGTGGAAATCACATGGCCAAATGATAGAGATGGCAGAATCTAAAACTCAATACCATGAGACAACATTTGTATCAAAGCTAGAAAACAAAACAGTCTACTGGGAAAACAGTTTCTTATATAACCTTAAGTTTTAGGTAGAGGGAGATGGGAAAGCCAGACTTCATATGTTCATTGAGTATGTTCACTGCCTAAGTGGAGTCTTGGCCCGTCTCCCCCGACCCTGTTCATCTTCCCTTCTCTTCTCTAGCATGTAAAGCCCTTTGACCAGCAGCTGGAAAGTCTCATTTTAAGTGATCAGCATTCGTCTGACATTTTAAGAGGCTGGACTATGTTTCCATAGAAACAGCTTTGTCAGCTAATACAGGACTCAGGCCAAGAATAGTGAAAAGAACTTACATTATGCAAACTGGAAAACCTTGTCTTTTATCCTTGTTTCTCTTCTTTGTTTTTCCCCAATATTCCGGTTAGCTTTCTTATTCTGCAAAACAAAAAGGAAATAATTAACTAGGTGTAAAAGTATGCAATTAACCAAGTATAAAAGTATGCAGTATTTTGTGGAGAAGTGAGAAGAAAAGGTTAATTCGGCCTAACATTCAATTTGCAGATAGTTAGGATTTTTTGCAGTTACAAATGCATACTACTATCATCCAGTCACTGAAAATATTAATTAAAATCAATGTTGTTATATATGAGTGTTACTGAAAACGTTAAGGAGTGGGGCTGAAGAGGTGGGGTAGCTCAGCAGTTCTGGCTGTGCTTCCACAAGACCTGGATTAAATTCCCCGCACCCACAGGCAGCTCACAATTACCTCTAACTCTAGTTCCAGGGGATCAAACATCCTCAGATACACATAAATGCAGGCAAACACCAATGCACCAATCTTCCCAGTTTCACTCTTAGGTATAAACCGAAAACATCTACATCAAAACATAGTCAAAGTAGAGAACCAACAAATGTCCATTAACGGACGAATGCACAAGTAATAAGATATAGATACACACATGAAATACTGAATAAAGAAAAAAAAACCACTAAAACACTCAGGCTAGACCAGAGATAAACTTCAAAAACAAGTTTAAAAAGCCTGTTATGCTGGGCAGTGACAGATGCCTTTAATCCCAACAGGTGGATCTCTGTGTCAGGTCAACCAGCGCTATGTGAGACCCTGTTTTTGTCGCTGTGAGGGTGTGTGTGTGTGTGTGTGTGTGTGTGTGTGTGTGTGTGTGTCTGTGTGTGTGTAGTACTGGAGTAGGGGGGAAGCAGCTAGTTAAAGGCAGATAATTCAGTTGGTAAAGTGCCTGCCATGGAACAGTGAGGACCTGAGTTCATATTCCCAGAACCAACATAAAATGCTCATCACAGTGACGAGGGCCTAAAAGGCTAGAGCTTGGGGAGTACTGAGACAGGGGGTCCTGGGAACGCACTGGCCAGCCACCCAGACAGACCGATGTGTGATGGACCTTGTTTTAAAAAATAAGGTGGAGAGGGATTGAGGAAAACATTAAGCAGTGACCTCCACTTACACATACAAATGTGTATGTGTATACCCTTACATAAATGTGCAAACATACACCAAAAGAAAAAAAGCTAGTAACAAAAGCCCACATGCTAAATGATTCCATTTATTAAATGTCTAGAACTGGTAGGACTATAAAGATGGTGGTTGCTTAGGACTTAAGTTAGGAAGGTGGGTAAGAGAATTAAAACTGACTGTGTAAGTTTCCTCAGGGAATGATAGAAATTATTGGTAGTGTTCATATAGTTCTGAATATACTAAATGTTAACAAATTATACATTATCATGTATATCAGTGAAGTGTTGGCCTGTGAATGATATAAAACAATAAAGTACAGTGAAGTGACACTAAAAACAATAGTGACTGCTAATCTCAGTTGTCAACAGGACACACCTGGGAAGGGGAAAAACCAATCGAGGAACGGATTCCATCAGATTGGCAATTGCTAATGATAGTTCCTTAGCAACAGGGTAGTCCCACCTTTGGGCACGTGGGCTTGGGCTTTATAAGGAAGGTAGCCGTGCACAACTTGGGGAACAAGCTAGAAAGCAGTATTCCTTCTAGATTTGTTGGTTCAGTTCCTGCCTCTGGGTTCTTGCCTTGAGTTCCCTTATGCAAGGACTGTAGAGTGTAAGCTGAAATAAAACTTTTCTTCCACTAGGCTGCTTCTGGTCACTGTACTTACCAGCAACAGAAACTAAACTAAAACAACAATAAAATCATTAAAATTAAAAAGCCTATCTGTACTAAGCACTGAATGAAGGTGTGGAGAAACTGACACTATTTGATAGTTCATGGGCCTCAGTTCTCTCCGTCTATCATGTGGGTCCCAAGGGTGGAACTTGAGTTTGCAAGCTTGCCAGCAAGCACCTTTACCCACCGAGCCTGCTCTTCAGCCCGACAAAAACTATTTTAAAAACTCACTAAACTGAACACTTAAAATCAAATTTTAATGTAAGTTTTGCTAATTTCAAAGGAAAACAAAACCTTATACACTTAAGAAGGCATCTCTTAGAGCTGGGTATACAGCCCAGTCACTAGAATTCTTCCTTAGTATGTATGCAACTCTGGGTTCAAATGCCAGGCACCCCCTCCCCCAAACAAAAGAGAAAGGAAAAAAAAGGAGCTATCCTTGTTATGTGCGCTCTCTCTCTCTCTCTCTCTCTGTGTGTGTGTGTGTGTGTGTGTGTGTGTGTGTGTGTGTTGTCACAGACAGATTCCTGTAGCTCAGGCTGGCCTGGAACTCACTATGTAGCTGAGGTGACCTTGAACTCCTAATCATCTCATCTCTACCCCTCAAGTGCTGGGTTTATAGCTGTACCACATGCTGAACAAACATTCTTTTTAGAGACCACTGCAAGAGGCCTATATTCACATCATATGAAGACCCTATTTACCTGCTGAGGATGTCACTTACTGTGCTACACCATGTATTTAGCAAGCATAAGCTCTGGACTCACTCCTGAACACACGACTCAACTTATTCGACAAATACTTAACTCATGTCTGAGTTTCAGTTTCCCAAACTTCCATTTAACAATGAATGACTCCTTCATCCTCTTCCCGGTGGGGGTACGGGGGAACCACAAAAACAAAAAAACAAGGATCTAACCACATCCAAAACAAAGTAAATACAAGTCAAAGCTGAATTACAGGGAAGCTAGTCACACGAGGTATTAACTCAAATTATTACTCAGTAAAAATAAGGGCATAATTTAAACAAAAATCAATCTTCAAGATACAACTGAAAAAAAAATCTTTTTTTCTTTGCTTTGAGACAGGGTTACATGTAGCCTAGGCTGGCCTAGAGTCAGCGATGTGACTAAGGCACACTTTCCACTGATCTTCCTGCTTCCTGTTCCTAAGTGCGTGGACCACAGGCATACTACTCCTGCTTGGGAAGCTGGTTCATAAATTACAGAAGTAAAGACACTTTTGTTGTTGTTTTATTATCTTTAATTATGTGTATTTATATCTTTTTTTTTTTTTTTTTTTTTGTATATGCACGTGTGTGCCAGTTTCTATGGAGGACAGAGGCATCAGATCCTTGAGCTGGAGTTACAGACAGTTGTCAGTCATCTGATATGGGCACTGGAAAGAGCAGTACATGCTCTCAACCGCTGAGCCACTTCCCTAGCCTAGGAAGCCTTTAAAAAGAAATACTCTTAACATCTGAAGTAAACGGACCTCGATTAGCTCAACAGCATGCTAGTAACTTAAAAGGTCAAGCACAAATAATCTGGGTTTACTTTTTAAGTAGAGCAAAGTCTTGTACGGCCATTTAAAAAATTCTACATAGTTTAGGTTTCAGACAGGAGAATATTTACTTATCATCACATAATTGCATTCCCAAGAAGTTATTGCTATTTGCACCTCATTAAAACTATGTTAAGACACACAGTGCTGGATAAGTTTATAAATAATGGAAGCAAAATTCCATTTAAAAAAATTAGCTTGGCACCATAGTACACTCCAGCACTTGGACGGTGATGGAGGAGGATCAAGAGCTCAAAACAGAAACAAAACTAGGCATGGCGGCTCATGCCTGTAAACTCTTGAGACTTACAGTAAGAGGACCCCCGTGAGTCTGGTCAGCCTGGACAGACAGCTGTGAGCCACCTTATGTGGGTGCTAGGAGGAAGCCTGAGCCACAAATTGAGAATCAGTTTCAAAAAACCCAAAAAGTACAAAGTAAAAATCCAATAAAGACCTCAAGAGGACTAAGAGTAACACGTATCTTAAGGCCACAGAATCTTCTGTCTTTGTGGACAGAAAGTAGTAAGACTCGTGACGCTCAGCTGGATAACAGTAGCATGATGTCATTTAGAAGATCTATCTTCTTTCAATATAAACTTTCAAGGATTTAGCAGTTTTTACATTCCTGTACGATAATTATATATAAAACACATCTGAACTCAAAAGAGTTAAGTTTACAAGGTCCTTATTCTCCTTCTATGATTCTAGGTCAAATAATTCCCTTGACATAAAATAAATCAAATTGCTAGGAAAAATACTACTATATTTATAATTTACAAAAAACAACCCAAAATGGGTCAAAGATTTAAACATTAAGACCAGAAACTCCAAAGTTATCAGTATTAAACACGGGGAGGGAAAGGTAGACGCTGATGTGGATGTCAGGAAGTGCAGGCTGACAAGAGGCTGATATAACTGTCTCCTTAGAGGTCTGCCAGAGTCTGACATATTCAGAGGCAGACGCTCACAGCTAACTATTGATCTGATCAAGGGGTTCCCAATGGAGAAGTTAGAGAGAAGACTGAAAGAGCTGAAAGGGTTGGTGGCCCCATGAGGAGAGCAACAATACCAATCAACCAGAGCCCCCCAGGGTCTAAACCTGCCTGGGAGCACATAAGGAGGGACTCATGACTCCAGCTGTATATGTAGGGGAGAATGGCCTTGTCGGGCATAGCTGGGAGAGGAGATCTTTGGTCCCATGAAGGTTGAACACTGAGTTGGGGGGAGGTGGGGGCACATCCTCATAGAAGCAGGAGGAGGTGGGATGGGATAGGAGGTTCCTGGGTGGTAGGGGGAATGGGGTAAAGGGATAAAATCTGAAATGTAAATATAATATCCAAAAAAGAAGAAAGAAGAAAAAGAATAAACACGGAGTGGGTGAAGGGTATTATACACTTAGTCACAGTAGTGTTTTGAGGGATTGACCTAAAAGCAGAAACTAACACTATCAAACTAGAAAGGTAAGTACAGCAAATGAACAATTGACAGTCCACCCCTTCAGATGGGAGACATTTGTACACCATACATCAAGAAAGGTGAGTATCCAAAATGTGTACCCAGCCTAACTCTACAGTAAGAAAACCCCAAGAAAAACACAATTAAGGGGCTAAAGAGATAGATGGCACAGTGGGCAAAGTGCTTGCTATGCAAGCATAAGGAACTGATTCAAATTCTCAGCACCCACATAAAGGCCAGGCAGTGCTCTAAATATCTGTATTCCAGCTTGGGTGGGTGGGAATAGGCACAGATAGGGCTCAGTGGTCAGCCAGTCTGGCTAAAAAGATGAGCTCCAGGTTCAGTGAGAGACCCTACCTCAAAAAGTGGTCTGGGGGTGGGGAGTAACAGAGGACGATAACTGACATTAGCCTCTGGTCTCTACATCAGTCCACACACATGCAAAGATGCACATACATGTATCATACACACAACAGTTTCAATTAAAAAGAGATGGACAGAGAAAATGGAATACGTACATAATACTATTTAGCTTTTAAAAAGAAACTTTTGCCATTGTATGGTATCAAAAATATTATACTAAGTGACATAAGCCTTGCACAAAAGACAAACACCACATGTCCTCACCTGGATGTAAATTACTAAGAACAGACATTTAGAAAAAAGCAAAGAATAACATGGCAGTTAGGACAGAGGAGGAGGAGTGAATGAGGACCTCCAAGGACAACACACAACCTCAGGAAGAACTTGAGAGAAGCATTTTCTGAGATATACTAAACGGTACAGCGAATACAGTGCGCGATAAAGCATTACACATCTCTAAGTTGCTAAGACAACACATTTCAAATGTTTTCACTACAAAACCTTTAACTTAGTGATAGTGGATGATCCCTGGATCATTCAAACACAAGTGGGAGAGGAAAATGCTAAGTATTTGAGTGATGTGCATAGTATTTAGCATGATCATTCCATTCTGTACTCAGTAATAACAATGGCCACTCTGTGCTCCTAAAGTATATACAACTATAAACTATACATTTAATAATTTAAAGCAAAAGGTAGGAGTTTAAAAAATTCATTCTCAGGGAACTGTGTTACCAGAGAACTGAAAGAACATACGGCAGATAAGCAGCAGACAGCATAATCCAGCTTCTCAGTGACTTAGAAGGGAAAGAAAGCAGCCCTGAGGTGAGGTGGGTGACAGGAGGAATGCTTTGTATGGACTTCAAAGGGGCCTGAAATCTGTGGCTGGAGACCTGGTGTTAACTCTGCCCTGTGAATAAACCAAGCTAATCTATTCAAAGTAAATTTACAACCAAGGGAACTGGAGTTTGGTGTTTCTTGGTATTAACCAGCAAGAAAAACTTGAGTCATTCTGACCCACTCTGATGGTGACCCAACGGTGAGCCAAACACACACAGAGAAAAGGGGACTGTGTCCCAGCCTTTGCCTTTTCCAGGGAGCTCACAGTCAAAGAATCACAGAAAGAAGTGTAGATCAGCACAAGTAGAGAATGGCCACTTCTGCCTGCACGTTCTACGCAGAGACAAGTCTTTTTGTTGCTGTTGTTAAAACCTGCCTCTCCCCCCTGGTAGTATTTGCTAACAGGTAGATAGGTTCTTATTTTCACTACATGTGTATGTACCTATAGACACTGTTAGAAATACGTGCTCATTATCCTGGGTTTTGTTGTTTCTTTTCTAATAGTAACATTCCTTCTTCCTCCACATATTGACATATACACACACACACGTGTGTGTGTGTGTGTGTGTGTGTGTGTGTGTGTGTGTGTGTGTGTATGTATATATGTATGTTTATTGTTCTGGGTTTTGTTGTCGGTTTTTCTCTTCCTTTCTTACTTCTTTTATTCATCCCACCTTTCATTCTTCCTATCCCCTTTCTAAAATTACAACCTTCTTTCTCCTGCCTTCTCCATTTTCACATTTTAAAATATTCAACTTTTGCTTTTCATTTCCCACTTTCTTCTGTCAATTATTGCTTTTCTTTACATCTTTACACTTTTTAGTTTGTATTATGAGCACACATTCCTGTTGTTAGAATTGTAGATGCTATACAGTTCCAGGGTTTTACTTTATTTCTGCACCTTGTTCATTGTTACTCGTTGCTAATCTTAGTAGCTTTCTGGTGATGGGCTCAAACACAACACTTTGCATAAACTGTATAAATGCTCTGTTGCTAAACTACACTCAGAGCTAAGACACAGCAACAAGGCACTCCATACACGACCCATGCGTACTCAAATGTCAGCGAATACTTTAACTTAAAAGATTGGAGAGGATAAAACCTCAACCTAGGTCTGGGGAGATGGCTCAGTGGGTAAGAAAGAGCGCTTGCTGCACAAGCATAAGGACCTGAATTTCAGATCTCAGGCACTTGAATAAAAGCTACCTATGGCTGCATGTGCTGGTGATCCCAGTAATGGGAAACAACATGGAGGGCTTTGGGGCCCCCTGGCCAACTAGCTAGAAACAAACAACAATCAAGCTTCAAGTTCACTGAAAAACTCATCTCAAAAGAATAAAGGCAGAGAATGACAGAGCAGGACACCTGATGTCCTTCAGACTCCACACACGTGTGTTAGACACTAGCACATACACAAAACATGCATGGTAGTGACTAGGCTCCAAGCAGGCACAGTTAGGGATGCCAGAAGATATTGTTTTCTACTTTATACAAACATAGTGACTTTATTATGTGGGGGAAAAGTACTTGCAATACTTTCCTGACACCATTCCTCAGTTTAAATATTAAATTAGAATATCCCTGGACTGTATTATGTTAGCATTTGAATTGAAAACTGGTACAACCATTCTGGAAATCGATTTGGTGGTTCCTCAGAAAACTGGAAATAGTTCTACCTGAAGACCCAGATATACTACTCTTGGGCATATACCCAAAAGATGCCCCATCATACCACAAGGACACATGCTCTATCATGTTCATAGCAGCCTTATTTATAATAGCCAGAAGCTGGAAACAACCCAGATGTCCCTCAACTGAAGAATGGACACAGAAAACGTGGTTAATTTACACAATGGAACACTATTCAGTTATTAAAAACAAGGACATCATTTGCAGGCAAATGGATGGAACTAGAAAAGAATCATCCCAAGTGAGGTAACTCAGACCCAAAAGGACATACACTGTATGTACTCACTGATTAGTGGATATTAGCCAAAAAGTACAGATACTAGGACACAACCCACAGACCGTAAGTGTAACTAGCAGAAAGGGCCAAGTGAGGATGTTTCAATTCCACGAAGGAGGAGGAAGGAAATAATCATGGGAGGAAGAGGGAGGGAGGAACTTGGGTAGAAGAAGAGTCAGGGAGAGGGGAAAGGGAACAGAATCAGGTATTGGAGGGGGGTAGGAGAGAAGCTTAGGGCCAAGAGAACAAATGCAGATAAGCAACATGGAGGGGTGGGAGGACCCTCTACAAAGTACCAGAGACCTGGGAGGTGAGAGACTTTAAGGACTCGATGGGGGTGACCTGAGCCAAAATGCCCAACACGGGAGAGAGGGAACTCAAAGAGTCCACCTCCAGCAGATAGACAGGGCCTCAAGTGGAGGGACAGGGTTACCAACCCACAGACAAAATTTCTGATCCAGAACTGTTCCTGTTTAAAAAAATTGCAGGGACAAAAATGGAGGAGAGACTGAAGGAAAGGCCCAACTTGGGATTCATCTCATGGGAGGGCATCAAGGCCTGACACTATTACTGATGCTATCTCTGATGTGCTTACAGATGGAAGCCTGGCATGGCTGTCCCCTGAGAGGCCCTACCGGCAGCTCACTTAGAAGCAGCAGATACTTACAGTCAACCATTGGACTGAAGTCAGGGACCCCTGTGGTTGAATTAGGGGGAGGATTGAAGAAGCAGAAGAAGAGAGCAACCCCATGTGAAGACCAACCATCTCAACTTCCTAGACCCCAGGGAGCTCCCAGAATCTGAGCCACTAAACAGGAGCATTCAGAGGCTGATCCGAGGCCCCTGGCACATATATAGCAGAGGTCTGCCTAGTCTGGCCTCAGTGGGAGAAGATGTGCTTAATTTTCTAGAGACTTGAGGTACCAGGGAAGGGGGAGATCTAGTGGGGGAGGAGAGCACCCTCTCTAAGGCAAAGGGGAGGAGAAATGGGATAAGGAACTGTGGGAGGGGGGACCAAAGGGGAGGCAATGACAGGAATGTAAGTATATAATAAAAACTGAAAAAACCCTATTGTTTGGAGGCTAGAGAGATGGCTATGTGGTTACAAATACTGGCTGTTCTTGCAGAGGGTCCGGGTTCTATTCTCAGTACCCACATACAGCTCACAACTCTAGTCCCAGGGAACAGATGCTCTCTTCTGACTGCATGCATGGAGTATACAGAAACACATGCAAGCAAAACATCCATACACACAAAATGAAGGTCAAAGTACAAACAAAACACAACATGCTATTTGAATGCAACTTAAGCTTCCTAAGAAATCATCTAGCCGGGCGGTGGTGGTGCACGCCTTTAATCCCAGCACTTGGGAGGCAGAGGCAGGTGGATTTCTGAGTTCGAGGCCAGCCTGGTCTACAGAGCAAGTTCTAGGACAGCCAGGACTACACAGAGAAACCCTGTCTCAGAAAAAAAAAAAAAAAAGAAATCACCTAATAGTACTAGAGAGGTAGCTCAGTGGTTGAGTACATACTGTTTTTGCAGAGGACTGAATTCAGTTCCCAGCGCCCGTCCCAGGCAGCTTATAACTACTGGTAACCCCAGATCAAATGTATCTGATGCCCTCTTCTGTGTTCTGACATTCATGGGCACCAGGACACATCATATACAAATACTGTAGTAGTAATAATAATAATGGAAATGATCTAATTCATTTTGGTTTGAGATCATGATACAATTTCCAGTTTGTAAAATGGCTCTAAATATACCTCTACTACTTTGTGCTCTGAGTTTATGTAAAAGTAAGTTCTTAGTCAGTGACAAAAAAGTCAGAATACTGATCATTCTGAAAACTGCCAAGCACACTGCTCTACATCCTATGGTACCAAATATCAGCCAAGGCTTCATTCTCGGGGATCATGAGTCTGCAAGTTACAGGCCAGCCTGGTTAAGAAAGTTTACTGTTTCTGCTGAGGATATGAGTTGGATTCCCAGCACTCAAGTTTGGTAGCTTATTAACTCCCTGTAACTTGAACTCCAAGGATCTGATACCTCTGGCTCAACAGGCATCCATACTCACATGTACAAACCCAGACACTGATAATAATACAGACACAAAAATAACATCTTTTTTAAAAGATTGAATTCCTTACATTAAAAAAAAAAAACTCATCTCCTTTGTCTTTAACAAATGTTAAAATTATATGTATAGACAAAATTATTTTAAAATAAACCTCCTTATGATTTATTATCAGTAAATGTTTGATTTGTATATCTATCTTATATACTAACATGCTGATGACTGGCAGTAGGTAAGTATTAAGGTCTTTGTTTTCTATAATTAAACTATTATGTTTCTACAAGAGCAAACCTTTGTATGTACAATAAAAAGCAGTATAATATACAACAAACAATAGCCTCAAGAGCGAGCTGAGGTGCATTAGATAGTATTCATGAATGTTGGGAGGTATGCTGGCATATAGTGCCGTATGCTCACATCTAGGCTGCAATAAAGACATACAAGGATAAGCTGGCCCTGCTGGAAACACCTTGAATTTATTTGCTTGAATTAATTGTTGGCCATTGCTCATTCTGAGACTACCTACTGCTGCCAAAGATTTCATGAACCTTCAAATTCATCATTTCAGATAGGGTTGCATTAGGAAGCTGGCCAATGACTATTTGAAGTTCTAGCCAGAGCAATAAAGTGAGAATAAAAGCTACAGAACCATGAATAGGAAGAGTTAAGTTATCCCCATTTAAAGAAAATAGGACCTTACGTTTAGAAGACACTGAAGATTCTGCCAAAAGACTTTAAGAACCACACAAAAGAGGGAAATAAACATCAACATACAAAAATCAACAATAACAATGAAACAGCTTTCTTACATACACATAAAAACTTTTCTAGGAGAAATCAAGAAAGAAACCCGTTTACACTAGTATCAGCTTACTGTGATACTATGAATACTATGAATACCTATGAAGAAACCCAAGGACTTAAATATCTATACAATGAAATGTGTAATAAACACTGAAGAAACTAACCACACCAGAAGATGAAAAGACAACCCATGTTCATGGACTGGCACAATTAAAGTTGTTTACATGGTCTGTCCCCACAATAAATAATGTAATTTAAAATGCTCTAATAAAGTTATTTTATACAATTAGTATATGCTAATAATTTTAAATGTTATTCCCAAATATCACATCAGCTCTTCCAAAGCAATTTTGAATGCCAATTTCTCTTAAAATTAAAAAAAAAAAAAAAAGTGCGGGTGTTTTGTCTTCATGTACATCTGCATATCACCTGCACTCAGTGCCCATGGAAGCCAAGAGGGCACCAGATCCCCTGAAAGTGGAGTTGTAGGCAATTGTTAGCTGCCTGCCAGCCCCGGCTTTTCCTCAGATTATCTAAAGTCACAGGGAAGATGGTGGAAATTCACTGTCGCCATTGCCAGAAAGAGCGATTTATGGCTTTGTTCTTTTCCTAGGCTCACAGTTTGGCTTCAATGCTGGGTGCATGTGCATGCATTGCCTGTCTACCTCCTTATCATGGTTGTAACTGGTTATGTGCTCTTATTTGGAATCAACATGATAAGTACCTCTCCACTTGACTCCATTCATATCATCACAGATAACTATGCTAAAAACCAACAGAGGAAAAACTACCAAGAGGACGCCATCCCAGCATTGAGAGACATTCTCATTAGTGAAGTAAACAAAATGTTCTTCCTAGAAGCCAAGGAACTCAACACCTAAAACCAAGCATTTACAGTTGTGGGCTGAATAACTTTGAACATAATTATATTGACTGTCCTTTTAATACCCAATACTGACATGTAAAAACATGAACATTGATTCCTTAGGTTGAGTTCAACTGATATTGTAAATATTTTCAACTGAGTTTTTAATTGACAAATAAAATACATTATACTATTTTTAAAAAGCATGTAGTTTTTAAGTGATCCATAATATGACCATTCTTGATTGATATATGGCTACCAATTAAGACTTTATAAGCCCTAGAAGACAAAAACAGTCTAGACAACACAGCCAATGTAAGAAACAAGATAAAACCAGTTACTTCTGAATACTAAGTTAAACTGTTCAAATGTCTTAAGCACCAAGAGATTACTGATAGCCAAAAATAAAACAAAATGACTTTTCAGGGTACAACTATAATGCAACCATAGTTGAATAGAGAAAAATCTAAGTAGAGAAGCCAATGACAATATTCTAATACTTCACATATGAGCGAGTCAAGCAGCAGAAGGAATAAAAAGGGTAATTTTAAAAAATGGCTATTACAAAAGTTTTGAGATAGGGAGTTAATTCTAAAATACTTAGTGTAATAATTAGACCTAGGAGAATTACATAGAACTTTAAAATATGGAACTCGAGAGTCAACCCAGTCCCCTTTTTCCCATCCCTAAGGAAGAGGAAGAATGAGTTAAGTACTGAAAATAAGATAACAAATTATACTTTTAAAGTATCACGCATGTTCCCCAAGCTCTCTTCTTCTAGTACCAGCCTGAAAATAAATTTTAAAAAACAAATTTAAGCTGGGCGGTGGTGGCGCATGTCTTTAGTCCCAGTACTTGGGAGGCAGAGGCAGGTGGATTTCTGAGTTCGAGACCAGCCTGGTCTACAGACTGAGTTCCAGGACAGCCAGGGCTACACAGAGAAACTCTGTCTAAAAAAACCAAAACCAAAAACCAAAACAAACAAACAAACAAAAACAAACAAACAAAGAAAAAAACAAATTTAAGAAGCTGGGTGTAGTGATACATGCCTTTAATCCTAGCATTTGGGAGGAAGAAGGAGATGGATCTCTGTGAGTTTATGGCCAGCCTGGCCCAGAACAGTCAGAGGTACATAGTGAGATCCTATCTTAAAATATGCCCCCTAAATCAAACCCAACCCCCCAAAAATCAAAAAACAAAAACAGACTTAAAGAGTGTTAATTCCTAGTGCCTACGTTAACAACTTGATGGCAAATGGGACTTACTACTCGAAGCAGCCACTATAGCCATGCTATGAGAACTCATTGTTATGGGTCTGCACAGCTGTTCCCACAAAATATTTGTTAGCAGCAGGCTGGTATCTTGGTTTGCAAAGACCAGTCAAGATTTTTCATGAATAGGCTGATACTTGGGGGCCAGAAATTTTCTGTGACTCACTGCTGCAAGTCATGGAGTTTACTATAAATCTTCAAGAGCACCAGAGGGATCTCCTCCTTCACTGACTGTCACCATGACTGATGGACAATGAAGTAACCATGGTAAGTTGATTATTAAAAAATGTTATGAAATGGCCTCCCACCTGCAGCCTTCCCAGTACTAATCTCATCTTTTCTGTGCCCTCAGTATTTGGACAGTGCCCCCTGCAGCACCCTCATTTTTATTCAGAGGCACTTTATATCTCTTATTGCTGCCCAAACTATACAGACTGAAGGCCAGGGCTAGAGGGCTCCCCCATCCATACCTTCAGTGTGTTTACTTAAACCAAAACAAAAACAAACAATGTTAATTGTTGGATCAGGGACTAAAGCAGACTTGTTTCTAAGTAATTTAAACACTCACATCTTGAATTAAGATTGCTTAAATTTTTTATTATCACTTGTGTGTGGCGAGGGAGGGTGCACGTCACACCTACTGGAGAGGTCAGAAAACAACTCTGTGGAGTTGGTTCTTCCCTTTCACCTTCCGTCCCAGAGACAGCATTCAGATTGCCAGGTTTGTGTAGCGAGTGACTTTTCCTGTAGAGCGGCCTAGCTGGCCCAAAATGTTTTCTACAGTGCACTGGAAATACAGTTTCTTAGTCTTATCTCCACAGATTCCCAAAAAATGTAGGCAAGGCAGACACTCCTTCTCCTAAATAGGCACTGAATAATTAAATCACATAACTAAAAGTAACAAGGCAGAAAATCCAAATAAGTGACCGTTCCTGTGGCTCCCCGGTGCTGTGTCTAAAGAACTGTAACTACCATGCAGACAGAGTGCTTCCTTGAAAATAATTACACTACTCTCCTGCGTTTAAAATATGGTCAGAGAATATCAACATGTTTCTTCAACTGATTACTTCATACAACATTTGTTAATGGATCACAATCTTGTTTTACCACCAGACTTCAGTCACATTTATTGCTCAAGGCTCCTAAAAACTGAGCTAATAAAGGAGCAGAGACAGTCCTGTGGAGAAATGTTAGAAATGTGATTCCTCCCCGACTAGCCATGAAAAATGAAACTACATGCCAGCATTCCAGTTTCCAAGTGATCTCACACTAAAAAATTACTCTCTATTCTTCATGTTCCAACTTCAGCATGAAGTCAAGGTGAGCCACATGTCTTAACCAGGTAAACTTTTTAATAATAAAGTAATAACTTACAGCTCTAAAAAGTATGTTAAATGTGTTAACAGGCCAGCTGATCAACAAACTAGCTATCCATCCTCCCCCAATGGTAAAATCTGAGCAGCTTGAAAGTCATTCCTGTAGCATCCCTAAATATACATAGCTATCAGTTTTAATGGCATCTCATGCACATCACAGCTCCTCTCTTCCGTGCTGTCCACCGGCTCTCACATGGTTTCTCTGAGCTCAGTAACTCAGCCTCAGTCTTGCTCTTTGTGGATCATTTCTCACACTGCAGCCAGATTTAACTTTTCTCAAAGAATCCCTATTTTTCATGACAGTGCTCCTTTTAAAGCTTTTGTTGTCTCCTTTTTAAAGCTACTGTTTACTGAGGGTTAAGTATGTAACATCCATTCACTGGGCTCAATACATGGCATGCATAATCTAAATTAAACCTCACAGCAGTCTCTTTGTTGAATGCAGTGTCTTACTTTAGCAAGGTACAAGACTTGTCTGTGCCTGAAGTCTGATTCTCGGGTCCTTTACATTATATTG
This sequence comes from Rhabdomys pumilio, assembly GCA_030674055.1. Taxonomy (NCBI): domain Eukaryota; kingdom Metazoa; phylum Chordata; class Mammalia; order Rodentia; family Muridae; genus Rhabdomys; species Rhabdomys pumilio. Next base: position 8,080,173 of record JANHMN010000022.1, on the reverse strand, counting down.
TAGGACATGTTTGAAATTCCCTAGCCTGACACTCTTGTGATTTCTTTTGACTTAATCATAAAACACATCCCCATCTTATTTTTCCCCTCCAAGCTCCCAAATAAAATTATTTCCCATGAAATCCTTATAAAATTCCCACCTCCATATCAGCAATATATTATTTCTCATACTGCTTAAAAAATTAGTTTAATTTTTCAACCTGTTAAGTTTTTCTCTTCCACTGTCTTATGAAATCTCCTTAAACTCACCTGCTCGCTTCCACAGCCTACCCTGCTATGGCACTATGCATGCCTTTGAGGCATCATGCATTTTCTACCTTGAAATTAGAATTTTTACTGCCATATTAAACCAAGCAGATTTCAAGCTCTGTCACAGAGTTAGCATCTAATTTCTATCTTACGCTCTCATATTGTCTCCCTTGAGTACATTACAGGTTCCAGTCTGCTTTCCAGTTTCCATTGAGAACAAGGGCAAGCAACATGTAATGAAACTAGAGGAAGGAAAAACTATTCAGAGAATTTGTATAATTTTACATTGTGTCATAATAGGTTGTTTTAACTATTAGATATCATTGACTTCTTATGGTCCCTAACTTATGAACTAAACTACCAGAAGCATGTTTCCTTATATATATAATCTCCATCCTCAGCATTTTACAGGCTTGGTTTTATACTCAAATTCTTTAGGCAACATTTGGTATACCAGCATATGTTCCATAAGAATAAAGGAGACCACATATATCCTGCTATGTATCAATAAGTAATCTTTTGTCTGAGCTTCTCTGCCTGGAAGAACTACTTACTTGGGGGTGGAGGGGGGGGGATAGGCTCACTAATCACAGCCTCATTCATAATTTTACCAATGTAGTTAAATCAACATGTATTGCTAGCAAATGGTGAGAGGTCCTTAAGCCTACAATTCACTTTAAGCTTAGATTACTATTTATCAAAGTCAAGCCTATGGGGTTAGGTTATAACCATTCTTCCATTGAATGTATTTTTTCCTTTGAAGTAATGAGCAGTGATGCTAAGTACCACCGGGGTAAAAGTAATGAGGAGAAATGGTTATTTCTTAATCTCTCACCCGAGGACACTGTTTCTAAGACTAGAATGATATATTCTGGTAGGATGACAACATACATATCAGGTCAACATAAAAGAGCCGTATGGTCTAAAAATATTAACAAAACACAGATATTATTAAACTGATTTGAATTACACTAACATCTAACAGACTGTTAAGTACTCATAAAAGGAACTCCATTCCCCACACCTTTTTAAAAGGCAGTCCACTGTTTTTATTTGCATTCCCACTGGGCTAAAATAAAACTAATACTACAGCAAACAAAACAATTTATAAATAAAAAGAAATACAGTGTAGTTAAGGGTATATCCACTAGTAGCATGCATGACTAGCACATACAGGCCCAGTTCCCGGCAAAGAAAAGAGTATGTATACTTAAACAGAGAACACAAGTAGGATACTATTTATGACAATGCTAAAAGTTCAAAGCAATCAAATCAAATTTTTAAAAAAGAAAAAAAACAAAAGAATGTAACATTTTTCCCCTAGACAGGGTCTCTGTAACCCTGACTGTACTGGAACTTGCTATGTAGACCAGGCTGGCCTAGAACTCAGAGATCCACCTGACTCTACCTCCTGAGTGCTAGATTAAAGGTATGTGCTACAACATCTGCCTATGAACAGTTTGTTATTAAAAAGTTGACAATGTCACGGCAGCTGTCTGAAATTATGCAAAATTATGAGTCCATGTCCTTGTCAAAATCTTATCAATACTGCCAGAACAGCTCAAGTCCCCAGGGACCTATTAATGGTTGACTTAGTGATCACATACTTCCTTTGTATATCAGTACATATGAACTGTGTAATAGTTTCATTATGACATTTTCATACAAGTACACAAATGTACTTCTATCATCCCCATTATAGTCAAGTCTTTAAAGAAAAGATTTACTTTTATGAATCGTTTTCCTGCATACATATGTGTGTGTACTGAGTATGTACCTGATGCCTAGGGAGTCTAAAAGAGGGTGTCAGATATCCCAGAGCTGGAGTTACACATGCTTATGAGCCATTATGTAGTTGGTGAGGCTTGAATCTGGGTCCTCTGGAAGAGCAGCTAGTTCTCTTTATCTCGGTGCTCTCTCTCCAGTCCCTATTACTAAATTTGAAAGCATACTTTATGTACTACTTACCTTGGCCTTATATACTCTGTGTAATACTTACATGTTCTACCTGCAGGCCAATCAGATGGCTTCGTGGGTAAGGCACTTACTGTCGAGCCTGATGACCAAACAGGAGTTTCATCCCTAGACCCACATGGTAGAAAGAGAGAACTAACTCCCACAAGTTGTCCTCTGACCTCCATATGTATGTCATGATATGCATGTACCCACATACACATATAAAATTGTAATAATATAAATAAATGTTTTAAAAACACCTGTCCTACTTGCTCACCTATTTATATGTGTAAGTACTTTCCCAATTGGAATGCAAATAATCTGTGGCAATTCCAGTCTTCTATGTTAGCTCTTCTAGATCCTGGGCAGTGCCAGGAATGCTCATAGTAATTGCTGCCTTAAATTTGAAGGAATCGTTAAATCATTAGATACAGGAAGTACGATGGTTGGTTTCAACTGTCAACTTGGTAGGATTTAGAATCACCAGGGTGTGCCTGTGGGGGATTACCTTGATTAGGTTAACTGAGGTGGCCATCAACCACTGCAGGAGGAGTCATTCCCTGGGCTTGGATTACATAAAGGGAGGAGGCTGGCTGAGCACAAGCATTCTCTGCTTTCTGCTCCTTGACTGCAGATATAGGTATGTATTACCAGCTGCCTCAAGGTCCTATTGCTGTTAACTTTCCCACAACAATGAGATGTAATCTCAATTATGAGCCAAAATAAGCTTTTCCTTCCTTTAAATTTCACCACAGCAAACGAAAAAGTAACTAAGACAGGGGAGAGAGGAAAACCATACCTACCAAAACATTTTATAGCCCAAAGAGAACTATCTTCCAGATTCTTTAATGACAATTGTAACAAAGTAGTTAAGTGACACTAGCATGGTCACAGCAGTAATTCACACAATTACTTTACACCCAGAGCTCTAACCTGCAGCTGCGATGCATATACAATCATATGACACACTACTACATTATGCATGTATGTCACCACATGCCAGGAAATTTAAAAAGGACAATTCAGCATTTCACCTTTTACCTGAAATCTGCCTACTTTTACTCTTTCAACTGTTTCACTGTGACTCAATCTTCATATTTCTAGCAACATGCACAGAAATAGACTTATACAAACATTATGTACATATACATGCCATTTTTTATGACATTACCTGAAGGCCACCTACTCTAAAGAATGAGAGCTGGCTCTCTAATATTACAGTCATCCTGCCCACAAGTTCTAGTTCCCTTTTCAGTGAAATCAATCATATATCTATGCCTTCTCTAAACAAGAGTTCTTTTAAAGTGTTTTTTAGTTTATTTTATTTTTTGTGTGTACGGGTATTTTCCATGCATGCATGCATGTATGTATGCATGCATGTGCATGCCTGTTGCCTACAGAGGCCAAAAGAGGTTATAAGATCCACAGTGACTACAGGTACAGATAGTAACTCCAGTGAGCCACTAAGTAGGTACTGGCAAGCAAACCAGGTCTCCCGGAAGAACAGCCAGTGCTTTTAACCATTGAGCCATCTTTCCTGTCCCAGAAATAGTATTTTTTACAGTTTTACTCTGGTAGCTTTCCAGGTTCTAGAAGGCTGACTTCATAGATTCCATTATCTTATGTTTTCTTGTCACCGATCTTCCTCAGCACTGCCACTTAGGACTTATCCACTAAAAAAAGCAGGGAATGGCTGGGTTTGTTATTTCTGCACCTGCATCCTGTGGTCATACAAGGGCTGGGTCCACTCAGACCACAATTCTCATCATGTGGCCCCACTCTGACTGCTACAGTTCATTTAGACCTATGTTTAACAGGCTTTCAGCTGTTGCTAGGTTTGGAGTGCTTTACCATTCTTTATTGTGAACAATATCTTTGTGAGCTTTCATTAAATTTTCTTCTATTCCTGGGCCTGACTTTGACATCATTGCATGGATTCTAATAGAAGCATCTTCTGAAAGTGCAGCACTGAGAGCCATTATTAACTCTTTATCCTCACCCTGGGAAATTCTCATATCCTTTCCTTCTTTGTTTATTCTCTTTTTGAGTGTCCTCTAAAAGTTTCCTGAGAGAGGATGCATTTTATGAGGTCTTGATTGGCCTGGTACCAAAGGAGATCATAACCTACAGATATTCTTTTGCTTCTTTGCTTCCAATATGAACTCAGCCTCATCCAAGAACTGCCTGGTATATGCTGGACACCACTCAATTACATTTCCAGGTTCCAGTGACTTTTGGTTTTTTGTTGTCCATTCCACGGGAATACTTATAGTGAGAACAACCCTTTCCTCCAACTACGTAAGTAAAAAGGTGATCTAAGTAGAGAAGCACTGACGGTGGGAGCAGGTAGTGGGAGAGGATACAAGAATACAGACGAAGGAAGGATGGCATGCATGCATGAAAATGCTATAAAGAAACCATTACTTTAAGAATAAATTGGGGGTGGGAGCTGGAAGGTGGTTTTGCAATTGGGAGTGCTTCTTGCTCTTCCATGGGATCCAAGTTTGGTTACCAGTATCCACATTAGGCAGCTCCTATAAATCCGACTCTAGGGGACACCATGCCCTCTTCTGGCCTCTGGGGGCACCAGCATACACAGGGCATACACTCATACAAACACTACACACATACATTTTTAAAAAATTAAAAATTAGTTTTAAAAAAGGTGATATAAACATTTACAAAGTTTTACTTTCCCATTGTTTCTGTGTTGTTGGTATAACTGATTAATAATGTCCACTGTTGGGAACTATATATTGAAATAGACTTTATATATTGTTGATGCTACTTAATATTTTTGAAGGGAAATTTCTACCAAAAATAAAATAATTTATTAGCTCATTTAGGAATTATTCCTATATAATGTATTTCTATAAGAACAGAAACTTCAACAATGTAACTTTAGAGGTAATAATCCACCAATAAAAATTGAATTATAAAAAATAAATAATCTACAAACAGAAAATTGAATAAATAATAGAAAAATGTATATAATGGGACACCATCAAACTTTATATTGCTACGGCTAATAGCCACAGGGAGATACTGAACACTTGAAATATAACTGAAATAACTGAAGAACAAAAATCTTAAACTTAACTGTAATTTAAATTTAATAACTGATATAGAAAACTTTTAAATATTCTGGAGTAGTTCAGGTATGTTATTCCACTTTTTATACTATCAAGCTAATACAATTTAAATGCAGGTTAACCACAGGGTGCCTCATTTAATGAGGGAGATAGGTTCTAAGATGTGCACTATGAGACAGATTATTACAAACACCAGAGAGCATACACAGGAACCTAGCATAAGCCAATCCAATGTGGACATCTGATCCAATCAAAGCAAAGGATAAAGATACAATGCCCAAGGTGGTGCTGAAGGACTGTACTATTTTACTGTACATGTATTTTTTGAAAATAAAAAAATACACATTAAAATATTAAAGTACATTATACTATGGCAAATATATAAACCCCTAGCAGTCACTTTTTCTCATTTGTGAAACTACATTGCCATGCTTCTATATGGCTAGTACGGCAGCATGTTTGTTCATACCAGCATCACCAGGAACACAGAGTAAGCACACAGAGTAAGCCGTGCTTTGTTACAGTATCACTAGATGACATCAAATTTTCAGCTCCATTATAACCTTACGGGGCCAATATATAGTCTCCTGCTAACCAAAATGTTGTTATATAGTTCATGAATGCTTCTAATGAGAAATTACTATTCTAACTGAGATGTGCTATCAGTATAAAATACAGTCTGGATGTCAAAGACTTGTTACTTAAGAGATTTAAACTGTTTTATTTTCATACTTACTACACATGGAGATAGTCATAATTTTGACAGACTCCGTAAGACATACTGTTGATCTTCTTTCTGCCTCCCTCCCTGGGATGACTCTACTCCTGAGCGACACTTTCAGATCTTTACTTTTGTATAATTTGGGTATTTTAATATGATGCCCTAGCTAGATGAAGTGATATGATGCAAAGATATGTGAAAAAAAGCCAATTTCAAAACAGCATTTGCATACCATCTACTTCTGCAAATGCTCAGATACGGTTTATAAAGTTATTAACAAAAACTGGGAAAACATACACAACCTTTTTTTGAAGACTTATCTTTATGTGAATGAACATTTTGCCTGCACGTATAGATGCATGTGTGATTGGTGCTTTAAAAGGACAATGAATCACTTGGAATTAGTTAGACAGCTATGAGTCACTGGGTACTGGGACCTGAACCTGTTGTCTTTGTAATTCAAAACTAATATTAACTTTTAAAAATAAGCATAGAGGTTTTAAATTTCAAGAGGGACACCAACACTTTAAAATATATCAGGCTTTAAAATGTATGTGGCTTAAGGGTAGCAATTTCCTATGTATGAGGCTTTGGGTTTGATTCTCTGAACTGGAAAAAAGGTCAGGTTCATAACTTCTGACAGCATTCTGTTATCATCTTAATGATTCACAAGAACAAGGGGCAGAGAAACAGCCCAGCAGGTACAAGCACTTGCCATGCATCATCACCTGAATGTGATCCCTGAACCTATGGTGCAGAGAGAAAACTAAGTTGTCCTTTGACCTCCACATGCATGCCACAATACACACCCACACCCACTCACACACCATACATGCACAATACTAATGCATTTTTAAAAGACACAATTAAAAAATACTCAAGGAATTCTAGTTATTAAACTCGCATAGCTGTTGCTCTGTTCTGAATATATTCACTATGGAGTCTCTCCATTCTTGCCAATCCATCATCCCCTTACCACACGCTTACACAAAGATTTACATCTCTAAAACTTCATTACGAGATATTTCAACTTCTAACACGGACTGATTTACAGCCTACTAGAGAAAAAACATTTCAAAGGTCAGCAAATTAGTAGATGATTACCTCTATCTGGACGGCTGGCGGTATGCAAATTAAAAATGCCAGGGGGAGGGGTTTTGCTTTGTCAATGAAGAGGTACCAAATAGGCAGGGCAGAGGGAGGCTGAGGCAGGTGGATTTCTGAGTTCAGGTCAGCCTGGTCTACAGAGTGAGTTCCAGGATAGCCAGGGCTACACAGAGAAACCCTGTCTCGAAAAACCAAAAACCAAAAACCAAAAACCAAAAACCAAAAACCAAAAACCAAAAACCAAAAACCAAACCAAAAACCAAAAACCAAAAAAAAAAAAAAAAAAAACCAAACCAAACCAACCAACCAAACAAAAAAAACCCTGAAGTACCAAATAACCAGTTTAGAGTTACTGGGACAAGAATAGTAACCAACGGAGAAACTCGGTTCTCGAAAAACCTAAAAAAAAAAGAATAGTAACCAAAATGAAAACTAATAAAGACACAGCAAGACTAATGTGTAAGGTTAGACTGAGAAAGTTGTAACAGTATATTCATTCAGGACTATAAAGTGAGGATGTGTCACCAGAACAGGTAAAGGACCTTGACAAGGAAGATGTGAATACATATATGTGAATACATATGCCAATACAAACAAGAACAATAAACTTTGGTAGCACAGTTTATCGAGAGTACAAACATCGCTATAGTTTGCATGGTCTTAGAGGAGAGAGCCTGAGTCTAGTCTAAGTAACATCTTTAGCAGATCAATACATAAAGTTACTTTACTGCTAATCCTATAGTTAAAGGAATTGGCTACACCTTTATTCAAGAATGTTAAGTACTCAACTGGTACAAAACACTTGAATGGTCATCAACAAGAAAGATTGCTAAGGCAGAATTCTTGCGCTTTGTGTTGGCTGTTGCTGTTTTGAGACAGTCTTAGGTGGCGCAGCCAAGACAGCTTGGTACTCACTCTGAAACTGACACATTAACGTGTGGCTTACCTTTACTGTTTTGTGCCCTTATATTTAAAAAACCGAAAATCTACCATTGAAATCAAATGAGAACAAAAATTCAACACAATGTTAACTGTTAACTGCTGTACCAGAACTACAGAAAAAGGGAATCCTAAGAGAACTGGCATAGAAAGAAAAGAATACAAAGCTCAAATGATTCATTACACAAAGTACTAACACAAACACATTAATACTAATAAAATTAAACAAACGCTTTTCAAACACCACTGAATTTCAGCTCTCCCAAGTAAAAAAATATATGAAATGAGCCATCTTGAATCCAAGCACTCAGGAGGAAGAGGCAGGCTGATCTCTGTCTTGGACTATGACAGCCAATTCAAATATTCCTATAAAGTCACTAAAGCAAATTATTGATAATTATCTAATCTATTTAAAATATATCGAAATATAATGGTAGTCAGGAAGCTGACTCAGTAGAATCCCAAGTTTGAGGCCAGCATGGAATACGTAGTAAACCGGAAGCCAGTGGGGATATACAAGAAAACTGTCTCATAAATTAAAAAAAAAAATCAATCCAAATAAAAACCCGACAACAATAATAATAATTTAAAAATATATCTAAATGCAATTCATCTCTATCATCCTTCACTATACCAAATCGAGCTCATATTCTATCTCCCACTTATTTTAACTTTTATGTGGAACCCAGTATATTTCAGAAACTATGTTCTTATTCTTGATACACCATCTCAGTTAACTTTCAAAATAAAACCCATAAGTTAATCACCAGAACTAGTTTATATTGATGTCGGCAAAATTAACTCAGAACCCGTGACATTCCCACTTCAAATTTCTGGCCAACCTAAAACAAACATAATTGTCACTAGAGAGACAACCCATTACATTTGTATGCAAGCATAAAGTCCTGATTTTGATCCCCAGAACCCATGTGACAAGCAAGAACTGTGAGTGCACACTTGTAATATCAATGGTGAAAGGACAGAGACAGGCAGGTTCATGGGCTTGCTGGCTAGACAGCCTAGCCTAATCGGTGAGCATCAGGCCAGCAAAAGACACTGTCTCAGACAGTAAGATGGACAACTCCTAAGAAACAATACTTGAAGTTGTCTGGCCTCTACATACATGGACCCACAAACACACACAGAGTTAAGAAAAAAAAAATGAACAGAATTGCCTTAAATTTCAAATTCTTGTTGGGCAGCGGTGGCACACGCCTTTGATTTCAGCACTCTGGAGGCAGAGGCAGGCAGAGTTTGAGGTCAGCCTGGTCTAAAAAGCAAGTTCCAGGACAACCAGGAATACCACAGAGAAACTGTCTCAAAAAAAAAACAAAAACAAAACAAACCAACAACAAAAAAACCAATTTCTTAGTTTATAAGATTTAAAAGACTTCAATATTAAGTCAAAGTTAAAATTTAAGCAAATAATAAAAATGGGATTAAGCATATAGTATGTTCTATCCTGAACTGTTTTTCACAATATACTTCTTCTAGACTGTATGTGTATGAATGTTTTTCCTGCATGTATATATACAGACCTGTGTGCCTGGTGCCCATGGAGGTCAGGAAGAGGCTTAAATTCCCTGGGAGTTACAGACTGTTATGAGCCACCATAATAGTCCCGGGAACTGAACCTGGATCCTCTGCAAGAGAAGCAAGTACTCTTCACTACCAAGCCATCTCTCCAGCCCCACTAAATACCCAACATCGAATGGTCTCTTTCTCATTCCTGGAGACTCTCCAAATCTTCAGATAGCAACTGAAAATCTTACAATTCTGATCTACCTCCATCTACCCACAGTATGGTACAGATCTGAAAACTACCTCCACTTGAGACATCAGCCTTATGTTCTAAGCCTCCTGTAATTCTGATCATGCATTTATTAACCATGAATTCCCATGATCTCTTCCTCATGTTCAAGAATTTGTCAAATAGCTAAAGAACTCAAGAAGGCATTTTGCATATAATCTCTGGTTTACATGAAAGAATGCAATTTAGGAAATCCAAATGGGAAGATGCACGGGGGAAAGTAGGAGGGTAAGAGTATGTATGGTTCCTGTGTCTTCTCCAGGTGCACCACTCCCCCACACATACCAACCCAGGAGATTCTGAATGCTATCATTTAGAGTATTTTTAATGTAAGCTTTATTTTCACAGCATGACTGATTTAATCACTGGCTACTGGTAACTCCATTCCATCTTAACTCCTCAGAGGTACAGAATTAACCTCCACTCATGCCTTGATCTTTCTGGTGGCCAGTCCCAACCTGAAGCTATTTAAGGGTCCAGGTAAGAAGTGCGTCATTGCAACAAGAGACACTCTTATCACTAAGGAAATTCCAAGGGATTTAAAAGTTCTACATCAGGAACAGAGAACAAAGACCAAACACATTTCTCATTACATCACAGCCTCACTAAAGCACAAAGATACTCAGGTTAAAAAACACTGTTTCAAACCTTATCGAGCTTAATTAGTAATCTACTCAAGATTTTTCACTCTAATTCAAGTATATTTTAAATACCAAGTAAGTTGATGGTGTCTTTCTTCAAAATGATTGTAATCTTAACAAAAAGACAATGTGAAGTAAGTCTTAAGTATGCTACACTACAAAGAAAAACCAGGGCTTGAAGTTAAATGAATTTCCAATTTTACTATCACAATATGATTTTGAATAAATTAATTTGAATCTCAATTTCTTCTTTTCCCAAAGAGAGAATACTGATAAAAACTTGGAAATGTGGTTGGTAATACTTAAGGAACAGATACAAAGGCATCCGCACACAGTTTGACACATCAAGAGATGAAACAAAGAATACCACTTGAATTAAGACTTAGGGGAAAGCAAAGGCAATGTGATTTAGTCACAGTATATATTTACATAGCTCTAAAGCAAAAAGAAAGAATAAAGTAAAAAAGAGAGAGAAAGAGATGATTATTGTGGGGGCTAAAGAGATGCCTCGGTGGTTAAAAGCACTGGCTGCTGATCTTCCAGAGGACCCAGGCTTAATACCCAGCACCCACATGGTGGTCACAGTATCGACAGTTCCAGGGGATCCAATACTCTCCTCTGACTCTAGAACACAAGTGCACAGTCATACATGCAGGAAAAACACCCACATACATAAAAAATTAGATATTTTTTTCAAATAGGTGGTTATTTTTAAGTCTCAAAAAAAAAAAAAAACTTTCCTTTGGCTAACTATTAGGCATCTATTAATTCCTATTAAGTGAATCATTTTCAAAAATATTTAAAAATCACATGTATTGTCCTTAGATAGGCAAGAGTCTCATGACCTAACTCCTATGAATCCCTCTGATACTCCAGTATGCATGTGTTTCAGAGGAGATTAAAGAACCATCAGATTCTCAAAACTCTCCACATTTTTGTTCTGTTTTTCTGATAGAGTATCAGGTGTCCCAGGCTGGCCTCAAACTCTATGCATCTGAGGATGACCTTGAACTTCTGAACATCTTGAGTGCCTGAATTACAGATGTGACCCACCACATTCCGTTTATGTGCCGCTGGGAATCACACCTAGTACTAGGTGCGTACTAGGTAAGAATTCTACTTACTATCTATCAAGCACAAATCAATTTCTAATACTAAAACTAAAGAGCTGTTTAGTACATTTTTTTCTTCTACGGTTATCAGTCAGGAAATAGTTTGTGTTTGATATTTCAGGGCACAGTTAAATAAAGAGAAAATAATAGTTTCAACCCTTAGCTTACAAATTTGTTACAAGGAGGGCTGGAAAGATGGCTCAGCAGTGAAGAACACTCGTAAACCTTGTTTGTAGACAACCTGAGTTCAGTTCCCAGCACCTACATGGTGGCTCACAACCATTTGTAACTCCAGCTTCAGGAGATCTGATGACTCTGGCCTGCATGTATGTGATGCACACACACACACACACACACACACACACACACACACACATACATTCAGGCAAAAAAAACCTCATACATAAAATTTTTTTAAAAATCTAAAAAAAAGTAAAAACTCATATTTGTTATAAAGAAAAAATATATAATGTTACTGAATAGTGCTACAGAGTAACATTAAGAATGTGCCAGTGGCAGTATAGACAGTTTCTTGTGGACTCAAGAGTAAACACAGGGAATTTTACTTACTTACTCATGCTTGGTGAGACTGGGTACTGACCCAGGGCCATCAGGAATGCCAGGCAAACATCACTCCCGAGTGACATCAAGAGCCATCCTGCTTCTATAATCCTTTGAGGATTTAACTCTATTAAATACTAAGTTTTAAACATTCAGGTTTTTCATAATTCTTTTCAAGATGTGCATAATAACTACAGAAGTCAACAAGCTTATTTCAAAATATACAGACTAAATCAGTAATAGCAATTTTTATAAGGAGTAAGCAAAGCTGAGAAACTCAAACTACCTAACAGAAGTAGCCTCAGTAGCCAGCATTATGTAGCTAACAAAAGACTAGACATATCAGCGGAAAGCAAGAGCTCACAGACAGATGCTCACGCATTATGCAGTGGTTTTTGGAAAAAAGACAAGAGAAAATAAATGCAGAAGAAAAAAATCTTTTCAACAAACAGATATGAAATCTCATAATTTACAGCATTTTTTTTTTCACTTTACAACATTTTACCCAAAATGGATCATAAACCTAACTCTAAAATACAAAACCATGAGTACTGTATAAGGAAATATAAGACAATCTCTTTGTGCTCAGCAAATAGTACTTAAGTAATGATATCAAAAATTCCCCCAAATGGCAAAGGTGAGCTGGAGAAGTGTTTCAGAGGTTAGAAGCACTGCCTGCTCTTGCAGAAGACCTACCTTCAGTTCTAAGCGCCATGCCAGGCGGCTTAGTGCCTGTAACTCCAGCACCAGGGTACTAAACCTTCTCTTCTGGACCAGTTCTGACTTATGAGCACTTTATTTACTATGCACACACTCACACGTGTCTACACATAATTAAAAACAAACAAAACCTTTTAAAACTTCCAAAAGCCAACCAGTAAAATGAGCAGGCCTAACAAATGGAGTTCTCTTTGGGGTCAACATGGTAAAGGGAACCAACTCCTGAAAGTTGTCCACAGATCTGCATACTTAGCCTGTGGAAACATGTATGACACCACAGCCTATGTGTGCAAGCATGCATGCATGCATGCACGCACGCACGCGCACACACACACACACACACACACACACACACACACACGAACCCCTCTAAACATAATATTTTAGATCCCCCAAATCCATTAAAATTGTAACAAAGTTAAATACCTATTAAATTTAAACTAAATGTTTCTTCTAAAACTCTTTATTTCCTACACTGATTTGGGGGTGAGGTGGGGATGCTGACTTAAAGGAGAGGTGTGTAGCTAAAACCCAAAGGTCAAATCAAGCACATACTACCACTTTTTTTTTACAGGCACAGTAATACACAGCATAAAGACTTTCAAGTCACGACAGACTACATTAAGACGCTGATCCCAAAAGACTATAACGGATCACATTCATGCTGATGTTGATGTAAACACCACCTTCTGCATATAAAAGTGCAATATGTACAACTATGTGTAGCATGTACACTTGATAATGGCAACCATTTACACCGCTGGGTTGTTTTTATTATTTATACTACACTTCTAATTATTATTTTAGAGTCTATGCCTACTTACAAAAGTCTTACTGTGATGGAGTATGTTGCGCTGAAATGGTAGTAAATATTGTATTCAGAGTTCTGAGTAACTGACCCACACAATCTAAGTTTGTGTAAGCACATTCTGTGACGTTCACACCATAAAAAAATTACAAATGATACACTGTATTTCTCAGAACACACACATGTCAGTGAATGATGCACAAACTATAAAGCTTTATTGGAGCATAGTTATGGTTCTTTGGATAACTACCTTTGCATTCTAACAGCAGAACTGAATACCTACAACAGAGGCAAAACGACCCATGAAGCTTAAAATATTTACAGAAAGTAATCTTCCCCTGCCTTAAGAGATCAAAAGACAACCTAAGAGGCTTCAACACCTTTCATGTTTTGGGTCTTTGAGTGAACTATTAACTAAAAAAAGGAACCATAGCTTAAAAAACAAGGCGGCCAAATGTTAGAATTCCTATGCTAAATGCTTGATAAACTCAAATTTTAAAAATTTGTCAAATTAAACAGCTTATGTTACTGAAATCTTTATAACTAAGCTGTCATCTGTAGTTTGATAGAAGAAAACTTTTCACAACTCAAAATATATTTAATGAGGAGGCAGGTTTTTCCATTCACCCCCATTTCATGAAGGTATTAAGAACAAAATCAAACAATCTAGCACTTATTTTATATTTCACTTTGCTTTTTAATCTACTCACTAGCAAGATAGCAATCCACTCTGACCAACACACAAATGTGACTTCTAAGACATTTTGGTATAAAGAAGTAGAGTGGATTTTCTTGTGTTTCTTTAAAGTCCCTAAGTTTTCATGGTAAATAAAAACTCTGAATTAAATCATTTTGTCTTTGTTCAAAATAAAAACTCACCAGCTGGAAACAGTTGTACACACATACCTTGAATCCCAGTACTCATGAGGCTGAAGTAGGAAGATACTGATTTTGAGGCTAGCCTGGGCAATACTGTGAGATCCTGTCATTCATATATGTATACACACACACACACACACACACACACACACACACACACACACAGACACACACACACACAACGTATATTATAACAATTTATATTACTGGAATAATTTTACTATTTATATTATACTTCTAACCACTATTTTAGAGACTACTCCTACTTAAAATATATTCATTATTCATGTAATATTCACCGTCTTAAAGGAACAGCTCCACATTTCGTACCAATAGACTGATTAAGATTTTCAGACCAGTATTTTTCAAATTTTTCTCTTTCGGAATTACACCAGCCTTCTTTTAGTTCCTCCAATGAGCATTTGGTTCCCATATGCTTTTGTATGTCCCCCTGGTAAACTCCTTCCTGCGTATGTGTGGGGGACGGTGTTTGTTTTTTTGAGACAAAGTTCATTCTGTAACTTCCCATGTGCTGGATTACGATGAACTACTGCATCTGACTTCAGCAGAAACTTTTCCTCAAACCTACTCACACAGAACTCAGTTCCTTTGTGTCACAGTATATGGGGGTGGGAGGGTCATAATTATAATTTTTTTTGTCCTACTTTCTCTGCTGAATAATTCACTGACCTATGGAAAGGACAGGGAAAGCAAGCCAAGCGCTGGCTGGTTTTTTACCATCACTATCTTTTAGTGTAAGTGAGCTCTGCTAGTTCTCAGGCTAAGGCCTAAGTAACGCTAATGAAGGAACAGCAAGGCAACTCTGTACTTGGGACAGGTGTACTGGTCCTGACTGTAATGTAACCTGGGGAGTACCTCATTACTACTGCATCACTCAGAACATATCTCTGCCATCGAGTGATGCACGAACCATAAAGTTTTGTTGGAGCAGTCACGTTCATTCGGGCAACTATCTCTGCACTCTAACAGAGATACAACAGGTTCTTCGGTACCTGCAGGAGCTGTCAAGTGTGCTAACTGAATTTATTTCTTTATTGACCTTAAATTCTTACTTGGACAGCCTCATCCTTTATAGGGAATACAATTTCTTCCGAGGCATTCCCCTAGATTCTAGATCTTCAAGATAAAAGTTGTTAGGCCTTTTCCTTTTACTTTGTTTCCCCCTCACCCCAAATTAGAATGTTTACTTTGAAATTCATAGGCAGTTGTAATACACAGATCTCCTAATCTTCGCTAACCTTCTCAACTACAGTACATTATCACAACCACATGCTCAGTGTTGGCTAAGGTCCATATCTTCATAAGGACCTTGGCACAGCCCTTTGGAGATCACACCTATGCTATAGGACGCCTGCAGCCCTAACTACTAACCTGTTCATCCATTCTTTTACTTTATTTATATATTTAGTTCTGATTTTTCAAATCAGGGTTTTTCTACGTAGCCCAGCTATCCTGCAATTTGCTCTGTAAACCAGGTTAGGCTCAAACTCACAGAGATCCACTGGCCTCTGCCGCCTGATTGCTGGTAGATTAGAGCTGTATGCCACACTGCCTGGCTTGTTCATCCATTCTTAATTCTGTCAGTTCAGGCACATTACGTACGTGGAACCACACAGTAACTTGAGATCCTCCACTAAGCAGTATCTGGAGATTCATCCAGGTTATACCATGTATTAATCTGCTTTTCACTGCTGAATGTTATCTCTTGGGATCAGTTTGCCAGCTCAATTTTTTCCCATTGGGAGATATGGATTTTAATAGGAATTAAGCTTCTATCAACATCTGTATTTAAAAAAAAAAAAAATCAAAACAAGACAGCCTGGTCTACAGAGTGAGTTACAGGACAGCCAGAGCTACACAGAGAAACCCTGTTTCAACAACTAATCACCGCCCCCCCTTGGGAAAAAAAAAAAACCAAAGACAAGCAAATAACAAAAACCATAATTTTAACATGCCTACATAAACCCAGTGTGAAGAATATTTGATTACAGTGATGCATATAACATTTCCTTTGATCATTTTGTAATTTTAAATAAGAGTCCTTCAGTCTACAAAGTCCATTATGAATCAACACATTTTAAGTCCAGGACTGAGGATGGCTTAATTGATAAAACACTTGCTGGGCAAGCATGAGGACTTGAGTTCAATTCCCAGAATTCACATGAAAAAAATCTAGCTGGCTCTCACTTGAAGATAAAGATAAGATCCCTGGGCTCAGGTGCCAGCCAGCCTAGCTTAATCATTGTGCTCCAGGCCACTGAGAGATATAATCTCAAAACAAAACGAAACAAACAAAACCCCCAAACAAGGTGGACAGGCACTGCAGAACATCAAAGGTGGACCTCGGATACGTCTGCACATGAGCACGAACACACAAGTGCACAAAGGAATTCTGACACGCAAAACACACATGCTTGTTAAAGGAATCTTAATTCTCCTAATTTTATACATAGTTTATCAAATCTTTCCATTTTCTTTCTTAGCAGTACAAAAAGTGGGTTATACCACCCTCCTGTCACTTCAGTTTAAGAATGTTAAGATGCATTAGTTTGAGAAAGAAACCCAAAATGACTTTTTATTTAAAATAATCCTAAAAGCACACTAGTCTGACTCAACACTGAAAAACTAGTATGGACCATGCTAACAGACTAACGGGGAAAAGAAATCACGGCCAGCTCAACAGACGCAGACAAGATATGACAAAATCTGACCACCATTTATGACAAAAGAAAAATTACTTCAGTAACCTGGGAAGTACCAAGTTTCATTTAGTTCACAGAATCTGTAAAATGGCCTGTTTTTTAAAAGTGAAGATGCAGTGAACGGTCCCGCTTCATAAGAGCATCCTTTCATTTTTCCTACTCCAAACCACTGGAAATCCTAGCCAGTCAAAGTTTAAAAAAACAAAGAAGAAAGAAAAAACAAAATTTTTAAAAAAAGTATTCAAACTAAAATGAAAAGAGAATTTTTTTCTTTTTATTGCAGCTCTTTAATTAGAAAACCCCAATATAGCAACCACTATGGTGTTGGGGGTGGGGGTGGGGGGAGAAAGCCAATAAATGGAAAAATAACCAGAAGCTGGAGTAATGGCTCAGCAGTTAAGATTTACATGTGCTGCTTTTTTGCAGAGGAACCAGGCTAACAGCACCCACATGGTGGCTAACTGTCTGTTAGTCCAGCTTCAGGGGATCTGATATCCTTTTCTGACCTTACAGGCACACACTTGGTGCACAGACACATATGCAAGCCAAATACACACTCATATAAACATGTGTTCGGCATACATTACTTCACAGGCTCAGCTACCTGGGAGACTGAGGCCGGAAGATCAGTGGAGTTCAGCATTTCAAGGTCAGTCCAGATAACAAACACTGTGTCAAACGAGGGGGATGGAAGGGGGTACAATGGTGCAAGCCTATAACCTTCAGGACTTAAGATGCTGAGGCAGGATTCTTGAATTCAAGACCACTTGGGCTACACAATGAGATCCAGTCTCATAAGATAGAAAAAACAAACAAACAAACAAACAAACAAAAAACTAAAAAAAAAAAAGCAAAAAACAAAATATAAAGTCAACTTTACAATTGAATTTCCACATATTAATCATAAATTAGATACTTTTAAATTATCATTTTGGCATTTATAATAGAACAAAAAAAACCTGAAATACTTAGATATACGACCTAATAATATGCAGGATCTGTATGTTGAAAAATGTAGAATTCTCATGAACAAAATCAAAGACCAAAATTGCTGAGGAGAAATGCTGTGTTACAGATTACTAGACAGAGGCTGGGATACAGCTTAGTGTTAACTAGTTATCCAGAACCCAGTTTCAATTGTTATCACTGCAAAATTAAATATAAATTAAAAAAATTAACAAGATGAAGTCACTAAGAGTCCAGGTTGATCAACATATAAACCAATCCCAATCAGAATACCACGTGGCATTTCTGTTGTTATCACAACTTGATTCTAGGTATTACATGGAAAAGCAATGGAAGAAAGATAACCACAGTGAACCTGAGAAAGAACACTTGAAGTATTCACATTACTGTTTGCTATGACATGTTTAATATTCAATAATCAAGAACATGTATTATTAGTAAAAAGACAGATAAGCAGATCAATAGAACATACCACAGTGTGTTGTTCTGACAAAAACATTGGGCTTTCAAGAAGTTCGTTCAAGTGTCATAAAAAAAAAACCCAAGACATTTATATTAAAATAAATGCAATGGAACACAAATCTAAGTGTGAAATATAAAAATGTATAACTTGGGGGAAAAAGTAAAGAAAGCTCTCAATGAACTTGGAAGGTATTTCTTCAGATACAATATCACAGATCAGATCCATAAAATAAACAATTGTTCAGTTGGACTTCATCAAAGTTTACAATGTCAACACCTCAGCAGACAGATATGAAGATGAAAAGGTTAATAGGTTAGGAGAAAAATCTTGGCAAACTACTTATCTGATAAAAGAAAAAGCACTATAAAGAACCATCAAAAGTCGGGCTGGTAGAGTAGCTCAGCAGTAAAGCACATGCTTGCTTCTCTCAAAACTCAACAGTAAGAAATTAGAAGTCTGGTAAGCTGATGCATGCAGTGGTCCCAGCTACTGGGGAGGCTGAGGCAAGAAGATCAAAACTTCAAAGACACACTGGAAAACAGAATAACACTGTCTAAAAGTAAATAAATTTAAAAATAAATGATAGAGAAATAAAAACGGCAAAGAAGTTCGTTATTTTGGAGTGTATGCAAATAAGTACACCAAACAATATTCAACACTGTTAATTATAAGAGAACTCTAATTTAAAAATGCAATGACACACTGTTATATGCCTGTTAGAATGGCTAAAGTGACAAAGCCTGATTGTACCAAGTGCTGATAAGGACGGAGAACTACAGGACTCTCATACACTGCTGGTGGGAATGCAAAGTGGTTCAGATACTTTGAAGAGAGTTTCTCAAGTATACTGGGTGTACTAGGTTTCCAGGGTGCTCCAAAGTACCACAAACACAATGGCCTTTAAAGAATCACATACTTAAGAATTTTTAATTCTATAAGCCTGATGGGTCTCCTGGGCTAAAATTAAAGTCCTATCAGAGCTGCGCTCCCCACCCCCCAGGTGCCAAAGGCTAATCCATTTCCTACCATTTTCTACTTCGGGAAATCAAGCACATTCCCACATTCCTCTGCTTGGGACTTCCTCTCTTCCTTCTTCAAACACACCTGCTTCCCCCCCCACCCCCATCTAGAAGCTGTTTCTACTGTTCCATCTTTTTTTTCCTCTTCAGATTCCACCCTTCCTCCTTTTAAAGACTTGTGATAATTCGGCCCACCTGAATAATCTCAATATTCTAAGATGCTGATTAACAACCTAATTAAACTGACATGTAACCACGTATATTCACAAGTTCTAATCGTTAGAATATCTTCAGGGGCCACTACTTTGCCTACTGAAGGCAGATTTTGCTTTAATTTTGCTGCTGTTTTGTTTCATTTTTAAATTCAGCTAAGTTCACATTTGTTCGTGAGACCCAGGATTCCCACTTGTAAGTACCCACCCTAGAGAAAGGAAGACATGCTCACACTAAAAAACCTATTCACACAGATTTATGGCAACTTTACAAATAATCACAAAAAGCCCAAAACAAATGCCTTTCAGCTGGTGAATAGATAAATTAGTGCTGGTACATTCATATGAGAGAATACCGTGTTCAGCAATAAACTGGAAGGAACCGTGCTTATGCTCCGGATAGATGAATCTAGACTATATCATGCTAAATGAAAGAAAGGGAGAGATGGTGCTTGCTTAAGCAGCACATACACGAATACTGGCAAGGTAAGAGTAACATGGCGCCTCCACAAGAATGGTATGCAAATGCATGGAGTATTCCACACCTTTACAAAGACTTCCAAGACATGGCCTGTGTAAGAAGAAAAAGACTTCAAGAAAACAGTTTAAAGGAATGCAAGGAAACAACAAAGAAGGTGAGCAGGACTGAAAAGCCAAGGCTGGTGCTGACGAGGCAGGTGTCTAAGGTGGTGCACGAGCCTGAGGAGGAAGGACCATCTCCAGCTGAGGCAAAACATAGCT
Organism: Rhabdomys pumilio; assembly: GCA_030674055.1. Classification (NCBI taxonomy): domain Eukaryota; kingdom Metazoa; phylum Chordata; class Mammalia; order Rodentia; family Muridae; genus Rhabdomys; species Rhabdomys pumilio. The sequence goes on along the minus strand of JANHMN010000022.1, from coordinate 8,059,455 downwards.
GGCTGGGCTTTGAGCAACACTCTGCATCTCAAACTACTCCATCCCCAAGGAGGAAAGGTTCCGTGTGCCTTTGCGTTCCACATGTGTGCAGTAGGTATACCTTTCACAGAGGATTTAATAAACTGTAGAAACTTCAAATGAATGGCAAGGAAAACTTAATACATACAGTTACAGTTAAGATCACATAGGAGGGAAATCATTAGCTGCTAAGGATAAAGGTTTGGGGGAAGACTGACTTTAAAAAAGGAGAGTACATGAAAGTTCTGTTTCTTGACTGTGCCAAACATATAGTTTTAATCTTTTAAAGAGAGAAAACAAATACATAATTTCTTATCCAAATGGTCAGAAAATTTTAAATCTGACAATGCTAACCATGGATAAACATAAGAAAACACTTCCACTTATAAAGTAAATTCGGGGGAAAAATCATTTACCCTCAAAGGATAATCTGGCTGTAACCAATTAAGTTAAAAATGCACATCAGACTGCTGTCAACAGTCCCCTTTGCAGGTGGGATATTTCTTGGGAAAACACACATTTTTCAGAGACACAGAGAAGGATATTCATTAAGCACTGTATAAAGTATTAAAAAGAAAAAACTTCAGAAAAGGAATAAATTGTGTAGTTATTAAAAACAAAACACAGAAGTGACAGGGCAGGGCACACAACCCTGGCAGTTATTAATATGATGTGGAGAAAGTAACTCACTGATTTAATTAACAATTAGTAAAGAGCTGGGCGTGGAGGCACGTGCCTGCAATGAGGAGTTTGAGGATAGTCTAGGTTACACTACCAGGTGTAGGTCAGCCTGGGCTACATGCCAAGCAAGACTCTAGGGAGGAGAAGTGGGCAGGCATGTGCAGTGAGAACACACTGAAAGTAGAATGCCAAGACAAGTATGAAGCACTTACTTCAGACTCATCACCACGTCTACAGCCCTACCTTGTCCCTGAGACCTGGAAATGTTCTATATACAAGATGACTTCCAACTTATGATCCTGTAACTCAGTAAGTGTGTAATAAACACTCTGAAATCAAGAGAACATCAGAGAAAGAGGACACATTAATGTACTGACACATAAGTCAGACCAATTTTTTTTTCCCAAAACATTTCCAACATATTGTTCACTGTAACATATATGAAAAGCAAGCATGAATTTTACCTGTGGAAAAGTTACAAGAATATGATAAATATTTCATCTTAAATTTTTTGAAAGTCTGACTGTTGTGACAGTTAAATTCGTGTTTAACTTGGTAAGACTCAGTGCTCACTTGAGTCCAATTTGACTGTAAATGTTAAAAGGAAGATAGTTTGTGATTAACATATATATGACCCATCAAAGGACTTCAAGGAGGTTATTCTCAATTATGTGAGTTTATAAATGCATGCAGTGCTCACGTTACAGGAGAAACCTCAACAGAAGAGAACACTGAACAGTGGCTCAGAACTCTGGTTTACTCAGTATCTTAAAGAACAGAAGGATTTTAGACATGACAAGACAAAGCAGATTTGGCTTTTGGCTTACACAGGTGGGGAACTATGGGTAGTGAGTCTGAGATTTTTAATCAGATACCAATACAGTAGCCTAGATGGAGGGCTCAGACGAGTATACACTGCTCTTGCAGAGGAACCAAGTTATGTTCCCAGCACCCACAATGGATGGTTCATGAGAGCCTGTGACTCCAGTTTTAGCGGAATTCAATGCCTTCGGCTTCCACTGGTAAGTGTACTCACGAGTAAATGCCCCGCCCCCATGCACATATAAATAAAAATAAATCTTTCTTTTTAAAATTACAATTCAGAAGGCATGCATCGCTAAGCCACTGTACCACTTTGAATCGTCCTTCGGTGGAATTACATTAAGTCTCACATCTATTTTAACATTCTAAAAAAAAAAAAAATCTGTCGCTATGAACCCACCATTATCTGTCAAATTCAAGGTGATGATTTTTAGTCTTTCGTGGCAAATTTACTCAATCTTAAAAGATTATGAATCTCTTTTTATCTTTGTTTTACCTATGAAGCTCTTTAAATTTTAACGTAAGCCTGCTACAACAGTTTAGAATGACCTTTAAAACAAGAAATCATGTCCACAGAAATACTATAAAAACAGCTCATCTTCAAGAAAGGGTAGTTAATTTTCATTCCCATCAATACCTATACTTCAAAGACAGCAGCACATCAAATAATTTGTTCCTGTTGCAACATTTAACAAGTTATTAATTTCTGGCACAATTAAAGAGGATAATTAGAATACTATCATTAAAACATGACAGTGCCTTATTAAAACCTGAAATACCTTCCGCCCTGTCTGCTAAATCAAAACTTTAGAATTCTTGCTACAATGGCTTTCGGAATTTAAATTCTTGAAACTCTAAATTAGACACAACACACTAAACTAAAAAACCTCCTAGGTGCTGCATTCATTTTAGAGTAAAGTGTCATGGAAAACTTTTCGGCCCAATCTGAATTCCACACACATTACTGTGTGCCGATCAGCTGGACAGAAGGTGAGAGCTATCCTTAGGAAGTTACGTAATTTACAATAAAGATCGTTCCAAGCCGCATTCATTGAAAGGAGTTTACAAGCATTTACAGGCTTCAAAGTTCAACGGACAATCTCCTTCTAGGTTCTGAGAAAGCACGACAGACACCGGCTTTTCTTTAGCAGTGGTCACAAGGAAGCAGGAACTGTTTATCTCAAGAACGCAATGAGTAGCAGAACACCAGGGGCTGACTCAGGCACAGGAACGCTGGCTGCATTCCGTCTTCCACGGGAAAGTGTTTCCCAGGCTGGTTCCCCGAGCTGGTCCGGGGTGGGGTGAAGGAGAGTCCCAGGGACTCGCCGACTCCTGGCCTGGGCGCAGCGAGACGACTCCCTGCCGTGGCCCCCCGCAAGTCCGGCGGGGTGGCCCGCCACCGCGCCAAGGCGCGTCCCCAGCCCAGGGAACCAACCGGCACTGCGCGGGGAGCGTTCCTCCCAGGGACAAAGGTTGGGCTGGCACCACGGCGCCGGGCTCAGCCTGGGGTTCCCCAGGGGACCCTCGCGGTGCGGCGGGTCTGGGAGGGGGCGCGAGCCCCGCCGCCCCTCCCCCGCCGCGCTCCCGGGAACCTGTTGATTAAGATCGCCACAGCCCCGCCGCTGCGGGTCCGCCCCTTACCTCCAAGCCCCGCGGCGGTCGAGCCACTCGCCCCTACCGGCTCGTCAACGCGGCCAAAGCAACAGCCCTCCGTGCGGCGGCCCGCAAAACACCGGATAAAGAATCCAGAAACTCCCGATCCCCCCCACCTCGGAGTCTTCAGTCTCCGCCCCCTCCCCACCGCCAGCCTCCTCCGTCGCCGCCGTCGCCAGCAACTCCTCCTCGAGGCCGCGCGAGACCAGCCCCCCGCGGCTGACGCGAGACCGCGCACGCGCCCCTGGGACTCTGGCGCAGCGGGCGCGCCTATCCCAGGCTGTTCCCGGCGCGGCCCGCCCACGGCCGGGAGAGAGGCTGGAACGGATCGTCCAATCCTGGGCACGCGTGGGGAGAGGGCCCGCTGATTGGTCCGCTCTGTTTCCCGACCCCCACCCCCCCGCTCTCGGCCGCGCGCACCGGCGCGCCTCGGACTGCGAAGCGCTTGTTCCAACCGCTGAGTCGTCTCGCTGCCTCAGCCCACCTCCCCGCCTCCGTGCGCTCGCAGTGCTTCCCTGAGACGGACTCAGAAGCCGCTAAGGCTCGACAGGCCTGGGAGGCAGTCATGTCCTAAGGAAGATCTGATTCCCTTTGAAGAGAATCCTGTTGTCCTGTCAGGCACGTCAAAAATGCTAATGCTCAAAACAACCATGACGCCAACACCTGGGTGGGTATAAAATCCTACACAATTCCCTGATTCCACAGACGACTCGTTTCTGAAAACCAGGAAGGATGTCAAAGGCCACAGTTGTCACAGATTTCTTCGGAGAGGATTGGGAGTTACATAGGCTAGTTCCAGCACGAGTCCCTGCTGTCAGAACGTACTTATGCCACCATCTGGGATGGGTGGTCGCCGAAAGTGCTATGAAAGTGTGTCCATGAGCAACTGGATTTGGAGCAGACAGAAATATGTTCTATGCAGAAATCTCTTCTTCTGGACCAAAATCCATTGCTTCAGCCTGTTGAGTTTTCTCCAGGGGCACAAGTCGTAGACAACTGTCCCTCTGTGCCTTCGTATGTGCAATTAATCATGTCCTTATTTCCTCCCACCGTGGTTTTTAAGCACTATTCCCAATACACCCAGGCCCCTACCTACTCTTTTCATCTTACAGGTTGTTAGTGTCCCCAGGGAACGCTATGTCCTCTGAAGTAAGGACAGCATCAGTTCAGGTGCTCAACATCTTTTTGGATCCTACTCTTCCTGGATCATCAACTTCAAATCTTATTGACATTGTATTTAAGTATTTAAAGTTGTTGTAAGACAAAGACAGAACTTTTTTACATACCACTAAAAGATCTCTTTCCTTCTGTCAAACATTACTCAGTGGATTTTGAGTACAGATGGACAGCTTCCAAATATACGTAACTGAACTGTCTGCTTAACTCTTCACAAAGAAGTGGGGATTTCTGAACTGCAAGTAAACTGTCTCCAGAATTCCTAGAAACTGTAGCCACACACAAAAGGTTAGTGAGTATTGACATTCCTTTCTACCTTTTGTAATGCATAAAACATTATGTAACAAGTACTCGAGTTCCTTTTTTTTTAAAAGTGGTTTTCCCAACCCTTTTTAAATGTTAACATTTTAGCTAGCTTACTCTTGTGAGGGAGGACTGTTCTGTGCATGGTAGTGTGTTTGACAAAATAGTTTCTGCCCATTAGATTCCAATCACATCTCCCTCTCCAAAAGTGGCAAAAAGTGTTTACAGATATTGCCAAAGGGTGGGAGGGAAAACCACCTCCAGTAATGGACCACTAATGTAGCTTTTCGAAGAAATGATCTCTCTACATAGTGTTCTTTTTTTTTTTTAAGATGTATTTATTTTTTATTTTGTGTATATGAGTATTTGCTTGCATTTATGTATGTGTACTACCTGCTTGCCTGGTGTTTGGTGAGGCAAAGATCTTTGGATTCCCTGACATTCAGATTACAGACAATTATAATTCACCATCTGGGTGCTAGGAACTGAATCCATGTCCTCCTCAAGAGCATCGAACACTCTTAACACTTATCTTTCCAGGCTCCTAGAAAGCATTTCTTTTCAAACCTCCCAATAGCCCCATCCAGACAGCTTTCTAAAACATTTCTTTCCAACCGAACACCCCTGGTAGGTAGGTACGTTGCCTTGCTTCCCCAGTTGCTTAGGTTTCCCTCTTGTAGGCTCCACTCTGATAAAATGATCAATCACTATTAGTGTGAAGCAATGGGGCAGCTGCTACTCTGAAATATGGGAGATTCCTTTATAAAGTACAGTAAAATTTTATTATTTTAAATCCTAAATATAGTTTTGTTTTTAAATAGAGAAGACTGTGGAAAATATGAAATCTATTCTTTGGTAAATAGAACCTTTTTCAGAAGCCCCATATCACACTAATTACTGGCCTTGTATGCAAAAATGGGTACCTGGAAGAGTGGAACGTATAAAAACTAAAAACGGCGGGCAGAGTGAAGAGAGTGCTATTATGTGGATACACACAAGCCTTCCTGGACTTAAATTTTCTCATTTGTAGTTTAAGAGGGCTTTTGTTTCTGATTTTATGTCTGGAGGCTTCTGCAAGTGGAGTCTAACATGGATAGTGTGGGAGTTAAGACAATATAATACCCCAAAGTGGAACAAAATAGGTAATCAGTAATTTATTTTAAAACCTCCTGTTTGAAGAATTGTTCATCCTTGTCAGAAGGCAGTCCACCTGCTGAGTCACCTTGGCTGATTTGTAACTAAACATTACGGATGGATAGAGAAAGCCAACCTGTAAAAGCAACTGTAAGAAAGAGAACGACCATAGGACACATCCTTCCTCCTTCTTCAGCTTGATATTTGCTTGTATCACCGACAGATGTATTAAATTAGTAAAATTCCACGCCACTTTAAATTTGGGGGAACATATTAGCATTATATTTTAGCCACTGTAAGAAGTCTAAAACCTAAAATCTCAAATTTCAAGGTGCTACTATTTATCATTATCTTTGAAATCCTTAACTATAGACATTATATCTTCTTTTTGTCTAGTAAAAGAGGTTTTTATAACTGTTAGTTGCCTAAGCACTTTTATTCTGAAATAGATTCTCAATATATAGCCAAGGCTGGCCTTGAACCTGCAATTCTTAGCCTTCCCACTACTACAATTATAAGCATGTGCTACCATGCCTAGCTTCTGCTTTCTTATTTTTAATTGTATTTGTTATAATATACAATACAGTGTGAAACTGCAAAAGCAGAAACTGAATGAGACAGAACTTAGAAAACAACAAATTTGTTTCTGAGCTAAAACTATTAAACAGTCGCTGTCATGTGGAATGGAAAGTTGTGCTGTCTGTGATTAGCAAAAGCTCATTCAGAGTAGCTCTGTGCTGTAAGGATTGAAACATCTGATAGACTCTGTCCTGCGGGAGATGACAGTAGAGGGACAAGGCAAATGCAAACAGTAAGAAAGTATGGAAAACGAAAGAATCGAAGAAAGGTGAAGTTCCCGGCAAGAGGACCTTTACTAGCTAATTGGGGGTAAGGGTGAGGACAGAGACTAAACTACAGGCAGATACAATAACGGGAAAATAGGTAGGAATTGAGATTTTTATTAAAGTCTACAAACTTTGGTAGATTGGAGAAATAAGTTCAAGAGCTCTGTTGTACAAAACAGTGATATCCTTAAACATGTATGGCATAGTTGAAAAACAAAGTGAAAAACAAAGTCAATTTTGAGGTTCTCACCACAAAAAAATAAGCATATAAAGAAATGTTAATTAGCTTACTTTGGCCATTCCTCAAATATATACACATTTAAAAGCATGTTATACATCATAAATATATGCCATTTTCATAAAGTAAATTAATTAAATTTAAATTAAAAATAGACTGCATTAGTCACCTTTCAGCACTGTGTTATAATGACTGAGAGGCTCAAGGTTTCAGTCCATGGTACTTATCACCCTTGCTCTTCGGCCCATACTTATGGGTGTGGGAACCTGGTGGAGCAAAGCAGCTCACATCACAGATGACAAGAGGCAGAGGAAGAGAAAGCGTAGAAGGGTCTAGGAACAAGGGGTACTCTTCGAAGGCTACTCACAGTGGCTGACTTCTTCCAACTAGGCCCTATCTACGAATAGCCCATTCAACTGTGATGGTCTTTTGATGCATTAATCAATCTATTGATGAAGTTGACATCCTCTCAGGGTTGGGATTTGGGAGAGACACTGAGGCAGACTGATCTTTTGGGTCAGAGATTTCTTAGAAGAGCTGTTAACGCTATTGTTGACAGACAACAACATGGCAGAGCCTCAGAGAAGTCAGTTTCCAAGCCATCCCATGGCAGATAACGTGGCAGGAACTCTAGGGAGATGAGGTACAAGCAACACAATGGAGATCCTTTCTTATAGGTCTCCGAGGGAGGGGGAGGTTTCATAGTACTGCTTGCAGTTAGACTGTCTTCTTTCTCTGGTGCCTGGGAGGAGAGGGCTTCTGCATTCCGGGGAGGAATTAGTGGCTCTGAGGATGTAGGGGAAGTTGGGGGAGGGCACATTTAGTTAAGGTAAACCCACTATACCTTAATCCTCTGGTGTCTGGCAGCCTGAGCCTTTAAATGTCTGTGAAAATTGAATTAGTGAGAATTGAATTAGGACATTTGCTTGTCTCTTGCAATCAAGGCACCTGCGGAGTCTGTTAGGTGTGACAGGAAACTTGCCTTTTCCTTTAGAGTGAGTGTAAGAGAAGGGCTACTGCAGGTAGGTGTGGCCTTAGATTAGCCCTTAGCTCAAAACCTACCACCTTCATGATTCAGTCATCTCTTAATTGTGCCAAAAGCTGAGAACCAAACTTTTTTCACATGGCTCTTCGGGCGAGACACTTCATATTCAAAACACAATAGACATAAGCCATTTGTCTAAATTTGAATGCCACGTACACAGGGAATCGAAGTCTGGGTTTAACCCCTGTATAAGATGTTCAATATTTAGGATATCCATCATTCATAACACTTTCATTTATACATTTCTTAGTTGCTCTGTAGCAAGAGAAGGACATTTAGCTAAATAAAGCCTATTCCATGAAAAAATTTTATTCTGGAGAGAAGTAGTAGGTAAATTTAGAACTTAAAATTTTTTCTGATGAAGATATGCTCGTGACCGAATTTCAAAACAGCAAGTCAAGTCTGTTCTTAAGAGATTGTAAAATTACACATGTCTTTTCCTCATCAATTTTCCAATCAAATTTGTTTCATTTGCACGAAAAAATATCAGCTACTACTTTAGCTAATGTTAGTATGTGAATACCTGTGTGTAGGCCTGAGTAATATATAGCCTAAATCTTCTCATACTCATTTTGATTAAAATGTAATTCTGTAACTGCTTCAAACAGCTTTTGTGTCTGGCATGGTGGTATATAGCCTATGGTCACAGCTATTCCGGAAGCCAAGGCAAGGAGATCATTTGAACCCAGAAGTTAACACCAGCCTAGGAAAGGCTGAGGGAGGGAACAGTACCCAGCTGGTTTGGCTAAGAGCTTTCTTAGCTTGTGTGAGACCCTAGGTCCCATTTCCAGCAGCAGCAAAACGATAAGAGAGTTGGAACTAAAGAAGCGACATCAAGATTAGTATGTGGAAGAAAGTCGTTTTCTGGGAAAGACTGGAGCCCCTTCCTTATCCTGACATCCTCTATGAATAGAGTTAATGTGAAACAAAGCCAAAATACAGACAGGAAGAAGGGGGTGGGACAACCAAAGGCAGGAAGGGCAAATGCTCTGGGGGCTCCTTTCTTAGCTCACTGGCCCACATCCCTGCTTGGGAAAGCTTTGTTTTCTTTATAACCAATTTCTGTTCCATACCTACCTTGAAAGGAGGGACTTTTTCTCCATCTCCTCCTGGTGGCTATATGGATTTCTACCTTACCCAGTGCTTTCCTCTTAAACTCCAATAAAATTCTCCTTGGGTTCCCTTTGAGTCAATTTCTAAATTCTTTTATTAATAAAGCTAAATCTACAAAGGGAACCTAAGTTTCCCTGGTAACAACAACAAAAGCAAACCCCAGGGTTTGTCCAGGCTTTGTTAATGCTTTTAATTTCAGCTACTTTGTTAATATTAGGCCAAGGTGTGTTTGGATCTTCATCTGGGTTTAGTATTTTCTGTTTTCTCCTCTAGGATCTGCTTTTGTTTGTTTTTGTAAACTAAAAAAAAAAATTATAATTTATTTTATGACTGATCATTAAGATCTTCAAGATGGGGGTGCTGAAGAGATGGCTCAGCAGTTAAGAGCACTCACTATTCTTTCCAGAGGACCTGGTTTCAATTCCCAGCATCCACATGGCAACTCACAACTGTCTGAAACTCCAGTTCCAGGGGATCTGACACCCTTACAAAGGCATTCATGCAGGCAAAACATCAACACACATAAAATAAATATTTATTTATTTATTTATTTATTTACATTCCAGTTGTTGTCTTCCCCCTCCCGGTCCCCCCTCCCACAGTTCTTCATTCCATCCCTCCTCCCCCTTGCTTCTGAAAGGGTTCCCCTTCCACCTTCCCTTTTCCTTGGGCCTCAAGTCTCTAGAGGATTAAGCACTTCTCCCACTGAGGCCAGACCAGGCAGACCTCTGCTATATATGTGCCAGGGGCCTCTGATCAGCCTGTGTATGCTCTTGGTTAGTGGCTCACTCTGGGAGCTCTCTGGGGGCTGGGTTAGTTGAGACTGCTGGACTTCCTATGGGGTCGCTCTCTCCTTCTACTTCTTCAGTCCTTCCCCTAATTCAACCACAGGGGTTCCCTGACTTAAGTCCAATGGTTGGTCGGAAGTATCTGCTTCTGTCAGTTGTTGGTAGGGACTCTCAGAGGACAGCCATGCCAGGCTCCATCGTGGTGCGTCCCCCACACCCCTGTGAGATGGGTCCCAAGTTGGGCTGGTCATTGGACTGCCTTTCCTTCATTCTCTTCTCCATTTTTGTCCCTGAAGTCCTTTTAGACAGGGTTAATTCTGGGTCAGAAATTTTGACTGTGACCCAGTTCCTCCACTTGCGGCCCTGTCTATCTACTGGAGGTAGACTCTTCCAGTTCCTTCTCCCCAGTGTTGGGCATTTTGGCTAAGGTCACCCCCATTGAGTCCTGAGAGTCTCTCACCTCCTGGGTCTCTGAACAAATTTAAAAGAAAAATCTTCAAGATGAATTGGATGCTGAAATAGCTTTATACTTTGTTCCTCCCCGTATCTGAATATGTGTCTCATTTGCCAGGTAGTGTTTTGTCTTAGCCTTGGCGTTCAGTAACATCTCCTGAACGTGGCTGGGCAGCACATTTGCATATTGATTTCTGAAGGTGATAGGCCTTACAGCCACAGTGGTATCATATATTGCACCTGATCGCCATACTTTCCAAATGATGTTAATGCCCTTTCTTTTTCTTATTTCTGCTGCCAAGACCAAGACTTCTCTACCCTCTTTAAACATGGTTCTTCTCTTCCTGTCTCATTGGCACCTCTTTTGTTAATTACTTTTTGTCTCCTCAGATGGTAAGTTTTGGGGTGTCCTAGAGTTTTAATGTCAAAAAGTTCACTCCTCTCTGGATTGAATCACAGCTGTAATGCCTGACATGTGATCAGAAGAAAGTCATTTATCTTTCTGAGGTTTAGCTTACTCATTTATTAAATGAAAGTGAAAAAAATAGGTATCTTCTATACTGGCTTAAGATTAAGTGAATTTATATATGTAAGTTATTTAGAGCAGTGCCCAAACACTACATTATTTGTCTCTCTTGTTTGTCTCATGTTCTGTGTGTTGCTGTGGATCAAATGACAAGGCCATGTGCATAGGCGGTTGCTCTCTCATTGAGCTACATCCCTGACCCCATCACTGAATTCTTCATTATTTACTCCCTTGATGATTTCATCTGGTCTCATGGCTTCAGACCATGAAGACTCTAAACACACCAAACTTCTAAACTTCAAAAATATCTGTAGTCTGGAATTCTACCCTAAGTTGCACATATTCAGTTAACCACTCAGCATCTTCAGCTGATATTCTAACAAGCATTGAAAATGTAATGTGAAAATTATCATTTCGTCTAGTTTCTATTTGTTCGGGCACTCTTTCACACTGTACATAAAACCATGACGAGATTCTGTCATATCTACCTTCAGAAGATACCAAGGCTAGGAAGATAGCTCAGGGTATAAGGGTGCTCACCACCAAGCTTGACATCCTGTTTGATCTCTGGGATCAGTATGGTAGAGGGAGAGAACCAGTTACCACAAAATTGTCTCCTGACGTAAGCATGTTCACTGCCACATATATAAAAGAGCAACAAGCACATAAATGAACACACACACACACACGCACACACACACACACACACACACACTTAAATATAAATATAAACTATCCAGGTTGTAGCCCTGGTATTTCCAACCCTGGTGTTGTCCAGAATTTACTTGATTATAGTAACTTCCTTCTCATCAGTAGTTTCTCTTCTTAGCATAGCTGCCAGAAAGCTAAATAAAGATGAAGTCCACTTTCACTCTGCTTCTGGAGGTCAACATGATCATTCTTGTCCTGACCTCAGCTCTTACTGCTGTTTCCCTTTCTCATTTCACATCAAACACATTTCTGCTCTTGTTGCCCCTCCTGATCCAACAGCTTGTTTCAAAGCCTTTGCATTTGATGTGCTTGAAGTAGTCTCCACATGGCTGCTGTGCTCCATCTGGGTCGTCTTTCAGATGTTCCCAGTGAGGTCTACTACACACAGATAAGCAGCAGCTTCTCCCACACTGTCTCCACTGCTCTGTTACTCACACCTGTTGTACCGCATGTTATCTTGTCTCCCCAAACTAGACTGGTAGGCACTAGAAAGACAAAGATTTAATTTTTCCTGATTAATTTTAGATTTCTATTTTTCCTTATTATTTTTAGATTTCTATCCGCCTATTATAGTACCTGATACACAGTACTTAACACATATTTGCTGACTAGATTATGAATGACATAGACATGAGTACGTAGAATAGAGAAGATGAGTCAGGGACAAACCAGTTTTGTCGTGTTTGGTTTATGATGATCTCATTTCATAAGAAACTTCTCCATGGGGGTGATTGCTTCTGTCTCCCGTGTCTTCCATCCAAGTGGCAGGAGGTAAATAAGGTAGACAATGGCAAATAGAGAGAAGTATTTGGACTTTCCTGCTTTGTTGCTATGCTTCATGGGTTACTATAGCTACTATAATTTAATTATACCTTATTTAACTGGTATAGCCAAGAATCAGAAACCAAAAAGTCCCCTTTGAAGACAGACTAGATAATTAATTACTTGCACTTTACTATAGCTCCAGAATTTCTACATGTTTCTGGCAAGCTAAATGATCTTGTTTCTAATATGTAACAATTTTAAAGGCTTACAGTGTACAGTTTCAGCAGCTGGGTCAGTTCTGTAGTCATGAAACAGACTAGGGGAAGTCAGGTTAATTGCAAATTTTTGATGGAAATTACAAATCAGGTCTGAGAAGCAAATCTACCTAGAACTTGTTAAAATCTGTCAGTGGAAGCTGATCCAGTACACTGTATGAACTTGTCATAGGAAGCCCTGACCTTCCAATGTGAGAGACTCCAGAAGAATTTCAGTGGGTTTTGGCTCTAGGGGAGGGAGAGCAGGAACATGCAAGAGGTTGGTTCTCTGCAGAGCTTTCCCTAGAGCCACCCATGGGAATGGACACAATTTCCTCGTTCCAAAGGAATTTTTAGAGGAGTGTTTCAGGGCGTATTTGTGACTTTAAACTGTTTAAATCAAGTGGATGTAAATAATGCATAGCTCCCGCTAGGGCTTAACTAAACAAGTGCTTAGAGAAAGCTCTTAAGGGCTGGAGAGATGGCTTAGCCGGCAAAGGCTAGGCTCACAACCAAAAATATATAAGAGGAAGCTTTTAAACCTCGTGGCCCCTGGGTAACATTTTGAGCAAGCAAACACAGGAAAGCAGAGCTGTGTCTCGGCCTTCTGATCTCAGGTCAGAGCATTAGGGAGTTGAGAGCAACTGGGCAACAGTAATGAGATGCATTGCTTTCCTCTCTTAGGTTACATATTTGTGTATGTAACATTAGGTTACATACACAAATATGTATGTATAATGTTACATACACAAATATGTAAAAAAGCAATGTATATTGCTTTCCTCTCTTAGGTTACATATTTGTGTATATGTGTGAACAGACAGAACGTGTATATGTGTGAACACACAGAACATCTTGATAAAATGCATGAATTTGCTTTAATGGAGCATGGAGTAGCTACAATGGTGTTAAAACTTCAGTTAGCAAAATTTCATAAAGCACCTGAAAAGCCCATATAAAATACAGACAGGACAAGTTCTAGCAGTGAAATTAGGGATAGATTTTGTGATTCACTGTTGTACACAAATGTATTCTCTCTGTTTGTGTGAGTCAGGAAACCGGAAGCCATCTTACTGGGTGGCTCTGGTTTGTGGCTCTCCTGAGGTTATAAATCAGGGTGGCAGATGAGACAGTCATCTGCAGGCTTAAGGGTGGCTTTCAAGAAGGCTCACCCTCATGACTATTTACTACAGACACCACTTTCTCTTTGGGTGGCAATAGCTCTCTCACCCTAGAACTAGGTTCAGGAGAGAGAGAGAGAGAAACCAAGGCAGAAACCATAGGCTTTTTCATGATTTAGTCTCAAAAGCCAGTCACTAAATCTCACTCACAGTCAAGGGAAATGGGTAGACTCTGCCCTTGAGGAAATATCAAGTATTTGCGGTTATGGTTGGTTAGTCATCTGGTTTGATTTGTTTTTGTATTTTGTACTTGTTAGACAAAATTTACCACTAAGTTGTCCCTCAGTCCTGAGGAAAAGGATTAAATCTGTGACCTCGGAACCTTTTACTCCCTCTGAGCAGGTAACCACTGGAATTATGTTGATCAAATCAAATAATAGCAGACCATAGTCACAATATATTCTTTTGCCCATATCCGTGTAAATAAGCTGTATCATCTGCTTCCGTCTCAAACCCCACCCAACTGTCCACTGTGACTCTTGCAGAAAATCCTTAACCATTCCTTTCTCATTAGTAATATAGGAAATGGCACACTCCCAGGACACGCTGGCTTTACATCCATAGTTTAGCATTTTTGATATGGTACTCTATCAAAAGGTATCATAAGTCCAAATAAGCACTTAAACCTCAAATTTCAAAATTCAGTTGCCTTTGTCTTCAGATTCAGTCTCCAGATAGCTTCAAAAGGTTACTTTGGCCTAAGTTTTCCCTTCAGAAGTTGCCCCCCTCCCTCCCACAAAAAAATCAGTAGAAACTGCTTTAAGCTTTACAATTCTGGTTGTTTAGAGGAATATAGGTACCCCTCGATCTGGCCTGGCCTCACTTGCCCATAGGTTGGTTGGTTGGTTGATTTTTTTGTTTGTTTATTATATGTAAGTACACTGTCGCTCTCTTTAGACACCCTATAAGAGGGCATCAGATCTCATTACAAGATGGTTGTGAGCCACCATGTGGTTGCTGGGATTTGAACTCATAACCTCTGGAAGAGGGGTCAGTGCTCTTAACCACTGAGCCATCTCTCCAGCCCCTATCCCAAATTTACTTTTTAAAAGACAGACGCTTTCTACACTGTATTGATACATTCTGAGACTCAAGTCATACAAACACTAGAACTTCAGGTGTGTACCATCAGTCAGACTTTAAGTTTAAGGCTTAAAAAGTATTTTGATGGTAGGCATATGCTAGTTTTGCTTACATGTTTGTCCGTGCACCGCATGTGTGCCTGGTGTTCCTAGAGGCCGTAGAGAGTATTGGATCACCCAGAAACTGGTTTATGGATACTCTTGAACCACTGTGGAAACTGAACCAAGGTTTTCTGGAAAAGCAGCAAGTGCTCTTAACTGTTGAACCATCTCCTGATCCCCACTGATAAAAATTCTTACACTAATTCACATATAAAAGGGAAAACAGCAAAAACTCATTTGATTATCATATTGTATATAGCTTCTGTAGCTCTTCTCTAGCAGGCTATTGGGAAATGTGTTTCAAGTCAAAACCTCAGACTGGGAAGTGATCCCTCCCTTTCTCTCTGCCACACTAGCAGCAGCATTTCCAGGAGTGGAGCAGGTAAACACTCTTTCTGTGTCACAGACTCCTCTGATAGTGCAGTGTTGATATGTCAGTAAGAGAAAGCAGGTTTGGGGTGGGTGTCCTATTGTTTTTTAAGACTTCTAAAACTGTGTTAGCTTTCCTTTTAGTGGTACTGAGAATTTGACTTAGGGCCTCAGGTGTGCTAGACTTTACCACTAATTTTGTGTGTGTGTGTGTGTGTGTGTGTGTGTGTGTGTGTGTGTGTGTGTACGCACATTTGTACATATGATTTCAGTCACTATAACAAAATAAATGAAAACATAAACTTGGCTCATGGTTTTAGAGGTTTCAGTTTGTGGTTGAGGCCTGTAGCTAGACAGTATATCGTGGTGAAAAAACATGTAAAGAAATTGATTTCATGGTGGCCAGGAAGCAAAAGGAAAAGGAGGAAGAGAATAGAGTCATAACATCCTCATGAAGGGCACACCCTTCTCTTAGTTACTTTCCTATTGCTGTGACAACCACTATAATCAAGGCTACTTAGAAAAGAAGTATTTAATTGGGTTTATGGACCCAGGGAGTTAGGATTATCATGGCAGCAGGCAGGCAGGCAGCAGGCAGGCAGGCAGGCAGGCAGGCAGCAGGCAGGCAGGCAGCAGGCAGGCAGGCAGGCAGCAGGCAGGCAGGCAGGCAGGCAGGCAGGCAGGAGGCAGGCAGGCAGGCAGGCAGGCAGGCAGGCAGGCAGGAGGCAGGCAGGCAGGCAGGAGGCAGGTTTGCAGGTAGGCAGGTAGGCAGGTAGGCAGGTAGGCAGGTAGGCAGGTAGG
>JANHMN010000022.1:8019386-8043385 GCA_030674055.1 Rhabdomys pumilio | reverse complement strand
GCAGCAGGCAGGCAGGCAGGCAGCAGGCAGGCAGGCAGGCAGCAGGCAGGCAGGCAGGCAGCAGGCAGGCAGGCAGGCAGGCAGGCAGGCAGCAGGCAGCAGGCAGGCAGGCAGGCAGGCAGGCAGGGTGCTGGAGCAGTAGCTCAGAGCTCTGATCCATATGCAACAAGCAGGAGAGAGGGAAAGGGGGAAGGGAAGGGAAGGGGAGGAGAGGGAAAGTAAGTGGGATTGACTTGCAGGGCTTTTAAAACCTCCAAGACTGTCCCTACTAACAGCTTCCTCCAACAGGGCCACACCTAATCATTCCCAAACATTCAAACATTTCTACCAATCAGGGACCAAGCATTTAAATAGATGAACCTCTGGGGGGCATTCTCATTCAAACCACCACCACCTGCAGTGATCTAATTTTCTTCCCCTATCTAAAAGTCAGTTACCTCTTAATAGTACCAAAAGCTGGGACCAAGTTTTCAACACATGGACCTTTGGGGGCCATTCAAGATTCAAACTATAGAACTCCATTGTTTTAGTCTGTAATTATATACTGCCTTCAATAAAAACTGGCTGCTCCTGCTGCTGGTGCTGCTGGTGCACACCTTTAATCCCAGCACTTATGGGGCAGAGGCAGGCGGATTTCAGTGAACTGGAGACCAGAGCTAGTTCCAGGACACCCAGGGCTGCATAGTGAGATGCTGTTTCAAAAAAAACAAAAACAAAATTAAAAAAAAATCAACAAACAAAAAACAAAATAAAAATCAACTTATTAAAGTATAACTTATATGAAATAAAACATTCCCACTTTTAAATATTTTATTGACAAATATATACATGGATATAACTGTCACTTTGGTCAAATGATAAGATGTTCCCATGTCTTTTAAAAGTTCCCTTGTCTCCATCCACTTCCAAAGAATATTTTATTTCCCCTTCTGTGTGAGACTTGAGCCTGCCTTCTTACTTAACTTCTTTAGGTCTCTGGATTGTAACGTGGTTATCCTGTACATTATGGCTAATATCCACTTAAGTGAGAAAATACCATGTATGTCCTTTTGGGTCTGGGTTACCTCACTCAGAATGATGTTTTCTAGTTCCATCCATTTGCCTGCAGATTTCACAATGCCCTTGTGTTTAATAGCTGAGTAGTGTTCCATTGTGTAAATGAACCACGTTTTCTTTATCCATTCTTTGGTTGAGGAACTTTGGGTCATTTCCTGTTTCTAGCTGTTACGGATAAAGCTGCCGTCAACATGTTGTTGAACACGTGTCTTGTGGTGTGATGAGGCATCTTTGGGTACATGCCCAGGAGTGGTAGAGCTGGGTCTTGAAACAGAACTATTTCCAATTTTCTGAGAAACCATCAAGTTGATTTCCAAATGATTGTACAAGTTTGTACTCCCACCAGCAATGGAGAAGTGTTCTCCTTGCTCTATGTTTTTGCCAGCATGTGCTGCGTGGGACAAGGACTGGGAGTACAGGCATTGGGGGAGTGAGAGGACTGAAAGATAGAAATTGTTGGGGGCATTTCTGAGAGAAGCCAGAGACCTGGAAGTTGGGGAGGTTCCTGGGAGGATGTGAGGGCGACCTTAGCTGAGACTTCTAGCAGTGGGGTGGGGATATGGAGTCTGAAGTGGCCATCTCCTATAACCAGGCAGAACTTCCAGTGGAGGGAAGAGAGGGGAGGACATACAAAACCTTCTACCCAAAATTTGCCCTGCTTACCAGATGTGCAGGGATAAAGATGGAACAGAGATGGAGGGAATGGTCAACCAATGACTGGCTCAACTTGAGACCCACCCATGGGAAAGAGCCAATTCTTTACAGTACTGATAGTCTGCTATGCTTGCAGACAGGAGCCTAGCATAACTTTCTTCTGAGAGGCTTCATCCAGCAGCTGATGGAAACATTAGTCAGATCTCAGTGTGTCGTGTGAAAGAGTAGGGGAAGGATTGTGCGAGCTTAGAGGATAGGAACTCCACAGGAAGACCTACAGAGCCAACTAACCTGGGCCCATGATACCTCACAGAGATTGAACTACCAAGCAAAGAACATACATGGTCTGGACCTAGCAGAAGTGCAGCTTGGTCTTCATATGGTCCCCAACAATTGGAACAGGGACTGTCTCTGACTCAGACTCTGTTGCCTGCCTTTACATCCCTTTCCCCTAGCTGGGCTGCCTTGTCTGGCCTCAGTGGAAGAGGATGCACTTAGTCCTGATACAAGTTGATGTGCCAGGGAGGGTTGGTACCCGGGGTGGGGGAGGGGGGAGGGAGAGGAAGAGGAGAAGGGGGGGGGGGGGGGGGGGCTGGGAGGAGGGAGGGGAGCTGTAATTAGGGTGTAAAGTAAATAAATAAAGAGAAAAATGTTTTCTTTTACCACACTTTGCAGTCATTGCCCTTCTAACTAACTGTGCCCCAGATAGCCACTGACTGCTTATGACTTGTTTTCCAAATCTTTTAAATCACGTTAGGTATTCTTTGACTATTTGGCTTCTTTCAACACGTTTCTATGATTGCAGTGTTGAAGCATTTATTAGTAGTTTGTTTCTTTGGGTTGCTAAGCGCTAGTGTTGTATGAACACACAATTTGTTTAACTACTCATTTGTTGATGGGTAATTGGCTTGTGTCCAAGTTTTTTCTGCTACAAAACACCCACTATGATCATTTGTGTGCAAGCCTTGTTTTGAACTTCCATCTTGCTTGAGTGTGCTCTTCGTTTTTCTTTGGTCATCTGATAAGAATGCCTTAGGTTTGTAAGAATTTTCTGACCTGTTTTCTAAGGTCCTGTACAGCAGCCCTTTGAAGAACCAATCATAGTTTTAAGAGAGTCTTTCCTAGTTTGTCACAGATAATCTATATCAAAGAAATAGTTTATAAAGGAGAAGTCATTTCCAAATTGCAAACGGTTTATTTGCACTTCAGATTTTAACACATCACCAGAAGTAGTCTCTTGTTGATGTCATGAAAATCTTTTTCTTGATGTGAAGGCGGGAAAGAAATTCTTTCCATCTTTAGAGCAGCAGGTGAAGGAAGACAAATCCCCTTGGCAGTGAGTCAAGGGAACGGGTAAAGGACTGTTCTCTAGAGGAGCAGTGCTAAACAGAAATATGCGCGAGTTTGTGAGTTACAGTTTAGCTTGGCTATAAGGCTTCTCGTGTTCAAATCCCGTCTCATCATTTTCTAGATATTCATATACCTTGAGCAAATATCTTCAAGCTTCAGTTCACCATCTGAAATGAAGGAAGACAACAGTACTCTATGGATTGCTGTGCAGATTAACCAGAGAGTATGTGAAAGGCAGGCTGTAGAATGACCAGCCAACGTTAAAACAATTAAATAGTAACTTTATTTTTAATGTGTAGGGGTGCTTTGTCTGCACACATGTATGCATTCGTACTGCATACCTGCTTGGTTGTTCATGGAGGCCAGAAGAGGGTGTCAGATCGTTTGGTACTGAAGTTACAGATGGTTGTTAGTTGCTGTGTGGTACTGGGAACTGAACTCAGGTCGTCTGCACAAACAGCAAGTACTCTAAACTAGGGAGTCATCTCTCTAGTCCTCTTCAGGCAAGGATTGTCTGTAGTGTCCTGGTTTTCCTTTTTGGCTTTGGGGTTGCTGGGTATTAGCGTCAGGATCTTGCACATGCCAGCACAGGTAGGTGCCCTCTAGTGACCCACATGCCAGCACAGGTAGGTGCCCTCTAGTGACCCACATGCCCAGAGCTATAGTTTCCTTTGAATGAATTTTTTAAAAATATGTTTGCAAATGACACTCAGTAAATTGTCGCTTAGTATCATGTGTTGTCAAATTATGGATTCAATATTTATTTAGCACTAAGTATTCAGCCAGGACACAAATATCTAAAGAACCCAGTCCTAACTACCAGTGACCCCAAAACGATGCAGGAGACAGAGTGGAGCTGGCATTACAGGAAAGCCACAGAGAAGAGCAATCTGTCCTAACAAGCCCAGATAAAAGATGCCTTATAAACTGAGTTTGTAATCAAAATCCTTTTAATTTTCATAGCTCTGTAGCTTTTTAAAAATACATAGCCATAAACAAAAAGAAAGACACATCTAAAATAGGATTTTAGGAATTAGATTGGCATGGATTTGCATGGAGTGATTAGTCTTTATTTTGCCACACAAAAGGTTTTGCTGTTTTCCTCTTGCAGAGATTGCCTTTTTCTGAGTTGGGTTTTGTTTTTAGTTTAGTAGTTTGTACTGATCTGACAAAAAACACACAAGTCACATTATTTCAAAAGTCTGAAATACAAAATATATTCTTACATACAAAGGAGGCTAAAAGCTTTTACTATGAAGTATAAGACTAAAAATTAATACAAATAAGCAATTAAAAAGTAAAATTAGAAGTGGAAAGATACCTTAGCTGTTACGTGCTTCCTGCTCTTACACAGGACCTGGGTTTAGTTCCAGGCACTCACATAGTAATTTATAACTAACTATACTGTACAGTACATAATACTGTCTACCATACTATAGCCCAGTTCCAGGGAGTTTGATGTCTTCATCTAATCTCCACAGGCATGTACATAGTGCCCATACAAGCAGGCAAAACACTCATGCACAAAAAAATAAAAATAAATAAGTCTAAAAAATATTAAAATAAAAAATAAAGTAAGAAACTTGGTATGTAGATCAGTAGTATAGCACTAATATGTAAGGCCCTGTGTTCATCCCCAAATGCTCCTGAAAATAAAAGTAATGTTAAAAATAAGAATAACAAAAGTATTTGTAACGAAGCTTTTCTGTAATATGGCGTAGGTAAGGTGCTTGCTGGCAAGCCTGACAACCTGTGTTCAATCCCTGGGACCAGTCTAGTAAAAGGAAAGAGAGAAGTCCCACGTGGTAGCAGTAGTGTGTAGCTCTCCTCCAGTGCCTCACCAAAGCCCCTTCTGTTCTGCCTCCTGCCGTAGTTGCCGTCAGGCCTGTGGTAGAGAGGAGTCCACACCACCCTCCACATTCTGATCTACATCTTCATTTGCAATGGCACCTCCTTTGTTACTACAGAAAACATAGTGAGATTTATGTTGGGTCAACTTATTATAAGTTTCTGAGAGTGTTTCATCTTTCATTTAAATCTGCAGAGACATATATTGAAAACTCACCTTCAGGCCATCCAACAGGTTTTTCCAATGTGACCTTTTCTGTTTTACTAGACTTGTGTGCCTTCCCCCTGAGAAAGGGGGAGACAGATGAGATACAAGGTTGGAGGAATTAGGAGAGGATTTGATATGAGGAGAGCAAAGGGGAAGAGGAGTAAGGCAAGAGGAAGAGATATCATTTGAGAAAAAGTAGGAAAGAAGGAAGGCCCAAGGCAAGAGAGAAAGGGGCACAAGGAGAAAACAATCTGGGCCTCAAACCCAGACAATGTTCTAAACACCTCGCCAAGTGTCTGCGTCTTGTTTGTCTGTTTGTTTGTGTTTTGAGACAGGGTTTCTCTGTGTAGCCCTGGCTGTCCTGGAACTCACTCTGTAGACCAGGCTGGCCTCGAACTCAGAAATCTGCCTGTCTCTGCCTCCCAAGTGCCGGGATTAAAGGTGTGTGCCACCACCGCCCGGCTGTCTACATTCTTTATGGTGGAGCTCACTGCTGGTTCACAAACCTGGTTTCTTCTGGGGGCTTCCCTCTCCTTTTCTTTTTAGTTTATGTTATACAAGCAGGGAGTGAACTGGCTGCTTAGAACTTGATTTGTAGTATTGAACATGAAGATAAAAGAGACAGGTGGGATGGAAGGAAACAGTATTCCGTGTCTGATTTTCTTCTCCGTTTCTCGAATCATTGTCCTTGGTCTCATTTTTTGTCATGTAGGAAGAGTACCATGACATCATAGGAAAAAAGGCCTACACTCTGGGCTCACTACAGAGAAATCAAAAAGACTGAGGAGAAGAATGAAACCTTGAAAGGTAAGAAATTAAAAATCAAAAAAAGAGAGAGAGAAATGACTTGGGTCCAGACACACAGGTCTAGCTTGGGATCTGCCATGTCATTATGTGACCTTTCTTATAGAAATGCTGTATTTGAAGTGTCACTTTCTACAAAGCATTGCACAGAAACCTTTTCTGCTGCAGAGGTGTGTGGGAGGCAAACCACATAATTTTGTCCTTAACTACCATTGCCTAGGGAGCTCACCACAGATATTGATTTTCCTCCTAGCTTTAGGCAGCATTATTATTCTGGCTTTACCTAGAAATTAGAATTACAGAGGCATTTTTAGTCTTTGTTTAGACTGAATTTAATAGAATGAGGGTTTAGGACAGGGTAGCCTTTGCCTTCTTGAGGTAAAGAGTATTAATTACCATGAGTGTGTGAGAGGGAAAAAATGTGGTTCAGAGGAGGGTGAAGAAGGGGAAAGAAATGCTAATCAGGGGGAATACTGAGAAACTATACAAGCCTAAGTAAGAGAACAGGAAGACACGGGAGAAGAAAGGAGAAGAAACAGGGAAACGTGAAAGAGAACAAACAGGGAAAATAGTTAATGCCTTGTGGCAACCTGTGCGCCACATCACACACTGTGCCGTGCTTGTGGCTCACCAAGTTCCACATGCACTTTCTCTACTCTTTGCTGTATCTGTGGTGAGTCACTGATGCCCAGGACACCCACTTCAAGCTGCCTGCTAGCCTTCCAGAAATGGGCCATCAGCAGTACAGCTTTTAGAATAAATCACTGTCAAAATGCCCTCCTGAGCCCAGCAGCCCAGCCACATACAGAGGAAGTGACATGTTCATGTAATGGAGAAAGTCAGGTTAGAACTGAAGCCCAAGGCCTCCGAGTCAACATCAGTGCTCATTGGCCTTTTTCAGCATTTCCACACCCCTCTGGCTCCTTTTCCCAGTTGCTCCACAGATCTATGTATCCTAGTCACACTGTCGCCCAAATTGCCCTCCTTTGTCTTGTTCCTACAAGTAGACTTACAATAACTTTGCATGTGTGTGCACATATGTGTGGTGGGTGTACATGTATGTAAGTGTGTGTGTGTGTGTGTGTGTGTGTGTGTGTGTGTGTGTGTATGTGTGTGTGTGTGTACATCTGTACATGTAGAGGCCAGAGAAAATCTTAGGTGTCTCCTCAGACACTTTGATTTCTGAGATCTGGACTGTCATGGTCTGAGGCTTGCAGATTCAGCTAGGCTGATCAGCAGCCACCAAGGATCCTCTGTCTCTGCATAGTGCCGAAATTACTAGTGTGTCTCACGACACCCAGCTTCCTCTGTGGGTGCTGGGATTGGATCAATATCTTCTTGCTTCAACACTTTAGTGCCTGACCTGTCTCTTCAGCCCGTCAATAAGTCATCACCATCTTTGTCATTGTCCTTGTCACCCCACCATCATTGTTAGTATATATCAACTGAAATAAAATATGTAAGTAACTCTTTCTGGCCACACATACACATCCCTCTGAAGCTTCACTACTGGCTGCTTCCTACCTCCATCTTGACCGTTAGAAAAGCTTCCTACCTACTCTTTCCGTGCCTGGCGTCCTCTAGTTTCTCTCACAGATTTAGTCAGTAGAGAAGCCATTTTTAAACCTGACATTAATTTACCACTTCTTTTTCCTTCGGTGGCTTTTCTTTGGCTAATATACAGACTTATGGCAAGTAACTTGCTTCATTTTTTTGTCTAATCTCTCCTGAGTCTGCCAAAGTTCTTCATATAAAATACATGCTCATGCAGCTTAAAAACCTTGAAGTTGTACCAGAAGACAGATGGAATTATTAGTCACGGATAAGATAAAGACAACCATATTGTACCCTGCATTCGGACATCCACCGCTAACTAAATGAATTGTAGTTCTATCTCTGCGTTTAGTGACAAGTTAGTGATGGTCAGGATGCCATTAGATGGAGTCTAGCCTTTGGAAAACAAGGAAGGTATTTGTTTCGGCTACTGGTACTGGGTAACTCTGGAGCTTCCAAACCTTTAGAGTCTTGACCTCTCTATAAATATAGTTTGTGGTAGAAGTTGATGAGTGAAAATTCTACAAACTAAAAGGGAGGCCTTGCATTTTCTTTTAAAAAAAGATTTTCTTTTAAAAAATGTATATATGTCTGCGAGTGTGTGTGTGTGTGTCTATGAGAGTATATGTCATGTGTGTGTGTGGTAGCACATGGAGGCCAGAGGTGTCAGATATCCTATAGCCTGAGTCCCAGGCAGTCGTGAGCTGCCTAACTTGGAGCTAGGAATCAACTGGGACCCCCTAAAAGAGTAACACACATCTCAACTACTGAGCCATCTCTCCAGCCCCCACCTGGCATTTCCTTTATTGAAGCACTTTTCTGTACGGTGGTCTCAGGTTCAACTCTATGATCAGAATGCAGATCCCACACATGGTGAAGACCAGTGGGTATTTTGGATACTGGTTCCTAATGAGCAGATATAAAGACAAATCCATTTGTGTAAACCTCAGTCCTGTATTGGGCTGGAGAGGTGGCTCGGTGGTCGAGAACACTTGCTGTTTCAGTTCCCAGCACTCACCTGATGGCTCACAACTGTCTTATCTCCAGTTCCAGGGCATCTGATGCCCTTTTCTGACTTTTCCAAGTTTCATGTACATACATGGTGCACATACATACATGCATACACATATAAAACACTCATACACATAAAAGAAACAAATTATTAAAAAAATGTGTTATGTCTACTCTATAATCTTCTTTTCCTTCCTCTTTCCTTTTTTTGTTTGTTTTGGGTTTTTTGTTTTGTTTTGTTTGTTTTGTTGGAACTGACTTTTAAATATGACTACAAATGTCTTTAAATATTCTTAGGGTTTTTTTTTTTTGTATCTTTTCCTCTTCATTGAACCAAGTTAAATATTCCTATGAGTGCTTTTCTTAGTATTCTTTTATAAGTGCCATGAAGCCAAAGCTTATTGCAGCTCACAAGTTAGAGAGTGGCTAGCGGTGAGTGAGCAGTCAGTGAAAGGCAGGGTTGCTAATGGCCTGTATGGCAGACAACCTCTTCAGCTACATGCTTGTTGTTAGAAACTGAAGGTTCTTTAAGACATGAGAATGACATGAGTAAGACACGGATAAGAAATCCCTGTCCCCAAACGTTAAGTAAGTCACCCCACAGTGAGCATTGGGCTAAAGGTGTATGAGGAAGAGCAGAGGAGGGAGTGGTTTTAATTTACCAAAAATATTCCCTATACAGACGTGCAAGGATAGGAGGTCCTGTTGCTGCCGTAAGTCGGATCCACCCGTAGAGCAGGTCTCGGAGTGGTTCGTACCTACTAGATTAGACTCAGGGAGCTGGGAAGTCAGACATGAGCCACACACTTGAAAAGGCTCTGAAGATGGTCTTGGAAGAGTCTCTCAGGCTGGAGTGTTTAGAATTTTGGGAAGGCAACAGTAGGCCTAGCTGGAACCCTTTGTTCCTAACCGTCTACTGTTACAAGAACCCTGAGTAACTCTTGTCTATTGAAGAGCACAAAAAAATGTGTCTTGGAATTTATTCCTTACCTGAAGTGTCTGAATCAGTTCTTGTACTCCTGTAAAAATAAACAGCACAGTTCCAAGAGTTGCCACTTTGACCACAAATATTTAGAAAAAGCAGCTGGATCTGAGATAACCTGTCATTTTCCAAATGCTCTGTGAGTGGTAATGGATTGTGCTTAGCAGGCCTGGACTGGATTGATTATACAGAGCGGGGTGGTTTATTTACAAGCTATTCATCTCCTAAAAGCCACACAGTAAGTTGTATGTAATGGCATAGTAGCTTTTGTTATTGCATTTCTCACAGTTACAGGCTGCTGCCATCTCCACCCATGGCTGCTCAGTCCTCCCCTTTTACTGGAGTGGAAGATAATTTGTTGAAGAGTTACCTTTAGATTTATTTCCCTGCCCAGATAATCCTGCAGAGGCGGCTGTGACTCGTACAAGGGGTCAGGCAGATACAATCATTTCAGGGTCTACAGTGATCTTTCTGAAACTTAAAGTAGTAATTCTCTGGAATTTTCCAAAAAATGGATTCTTGCAGCTATGCCAGCAGGTCTCAGGATTTAGATTAAAGGCTAAGATTAATGATAAAAATTGTCAAGAGAACGGGCAACACAAAGAAAGTGTGTCTTATGAAACAGGCAAAAATTAAAACAGAGCCTGTTATCTTGGTCAAACGAAAGGTTCACAGTAGTACTGTTCTGTCTGGGAAGGAGAGTAAATGAAGCAAATTCTTCATTACTCCAAGAGTCCCCTATGACAGTGGAGAAAAGCTTGCTTCCTTCATCTTTATCCCATATAGATTTAAATTGCTTATTTTGCATTGTAAATGATAGTGCCCAGAAAAGCACAATATTCAGCAAGGTCATGTTTGGCTTTTTAAAATTTTTGCATTATAAAGTGTCTCTGAAATTAATGGTCTTGGGAAAGAAAAGTAACATATAAAATGTATTCTTTGACTTCACCATGCTGGCTAAATCCTACAAATGCTCCCGGAATAAAGCTTAGGTGAATTCTAACATGTTCTTAAAATATTATATCTTTCTTTTGCAATTAGCATTCTCAAATTAGACACTAGCTACTAATTATATTCCCAGTACAAATAGGTAGCAAAAAAAAGAGCCCATGGCTTACTAAACCATTTCCCATATAAATATGTCCCATGGGACAGACCTCAAGAGGCTTACTTAGGATAAAAATTTAGTTTTGTTTTTATTTTTTCATTTATTTCTTTCTAGTAGTTAGGAGATTAATGGCATAGAAAGCGAATGGGGAAAGTCTTTCTTTTTTAAGGAATTTTTTGTTTTATATTTGTGAGTACATTATAGCTGTCTTTAGACACACCAGAAGAGGGCATCAGATCTCATTACAGATGGTTGTGAGCCATCCTGTGGTTACTGGGAACTGAACTCAGAACCTTCGGAAGAGCAGTCAGTGCTCTTAACCTCTGACCATCTCTCCACCATGGGGAAAGGCTTAAAGAATTTAAGATTTGCTAAATTACAGTATCTTTGTACTTTAAAATTCCATTATTTTCTGCTTATGCAGTGATATACATCACTTCAAATCATCATACAGTAAAGCTGACAAACCCTAGACCCTACAGAGAACTTTTGTTCTCTTAGATTTGTAATTTTTATTATTAAAAAGACAAAGCAAAACCAAAACAAAACCCTAGCCAGGCAGTGGTGGTGGGTGCTTTTAATCCCACCCAGCACTGAGAGGCAGAGGTAGGCAGATCTCTGAGCTTGAGGCTGGCTTGGTTTGTATAGTACGTTCCAGGTCAGCCAGGGCTACATAGTGAAACCCTGTCTCAAAAGCAAAACAAAAACAAAAACAAACCAAAACAAACAAAACAAAAGAGCAATGAGTATTCTTGTTCAGCTCCCTGGGGCCGGGAGAGATGGCTCAGGGGCTAAGAACAGTGGCTGCTTTCCTGGAGAACCCAGGGAGACTCACAGCTATCTGTAATCCCAGGTCCAGGAAATATGATGCTCTTTTCCTTCCATCAAGAGCCCTAGCTGTCCCCAGATCACTCTCACACTCTAGCCTTCAAGAGCAGGATTCAAGCCAGAGGGGAGGCAGAGGCAGGCAGATCTCATAGTTTGAGTCCAGCTTAATCTACAAAGTAAGTTCCAGGAGACAGGGCTACAAAGAGAAATCCATTGAAAAAAACAACCAAACAAAAACAAACAAACAAATGCAACCAACCAAATAACAACAAAAAACTTAAGTGTGCTGGTGAGATGGGCGGGAGGGTGAGGGGTACCTACTGTTAAGCCTAAAAATCTGAGATTGATCCCCAGACCCCACATGGTAGAAGGAAAGAACCAGTTCCCACAAGTTGTCTTCTGACCTGCACACATGCATCCTAATACATTTATCCCTGAACCCCACCTCCACTAAATGAATGAATGAGCAAATAAATAAATAATAAATAAATGAAAACTCATTTAAAAACAAAACAAAAGTAATGTTGGGTGTGGTGGTGTAGGGCTTTAGTCCAGAACTTGAAAGGCAGAGGTGGATTTCTGTAGAGTTCAGAGCCACCTGGTCTACACAGCAAATTCTAAA
This sequence comes from Rhabdomys pumilio, assembly GCA_030674055.1. Taxonomy (NCBI): domain Eukaryota; kingdom Metazoa; phylum Chordata; class Mammalia; order Rodentia; family Muridae; genus Rhabdomys; species Rhabdomys pumilio. The sequence continues at coordinate 8,031,360 of JANHMN010000022.1, read as the reverse complement.
CTAGCCAGAGACCCTGTCTCAAATCAAACCAAACCAAACCAACCAACCAACCAACCAACCAACCAACCAACCAACCAACCAACCTACCAAAACCTACCAGAACAAAACAGTGTACAACACTTGCCTAGCATGTACAAAGCCTTATGTTTAATCCTCAGAATTGAAGGGAAAAAAGCAATTGGGGACAGGAAAGATGATGGCTCAGCGGTTAAGACTTCTCTCTGTTCTTTCAGAGGTCCTGAGTTCAATTCCCAGCAACCACATGGTGACTTACAAACCATCTATAATGAGATACATTGCTCTCTTCTGGCTTACAGACATACATGCAGGCAGAATGCTGTATACATAATAAATAAATAAATTAATTAATTAATTAATCGTTTAAAAAAATTGCCGTTAAAAGCCAATATAACTAGAACTAGAGAGATGGGAACTAGAGAGATGGGAACTAGAGAGATGGGAACTCGAGAGATGGCTCAAGAGTTAAGAGCACATACCACCACATACCAGGACCTGAGTTTGGTTCACAGCACTCTAGCTCCAGGGGATCAGGTACCTTCTGCTGCCTTCACGGGCAGCTGCACTCACATGCAATAACCCCATATAGACTCACATGCATACACATAGCTAAAAGTATCTTTTTAAAAAGTGCTAATCTAATGCTGAGGGAATTTTTAGAGCAATGAAATGATTTTGTGAACATGTAACAAAGGTTACATGCTATATACATTCATTAAAATCCATAGAATTTTATATTCTGAAGTATGACCCTTTATGTTGTAGACAGTAGAGTACAGCCATTTAATAACAGCACATCAACATTGCTCCATTGATTATAACATGTTAGTGAGGAAACTAGGGTGGAGAAGGGAAGTGGCTATGTTTCTGTCTGCTCATTTATTCTATAAATTGAAAACAACACTGAAAAGTAAAGTTTGTCTTAATTTTTCTAGGCATGCAACAATTTTTAAGTGCAAAGGAGCAAAGAAAGAAGATGGCAATTTAAACAGTTAGCCTTGTGAGTTTAGATTCTGACTCATGGTGTGACTGTCGAATGTTATTACTGGCAATGTTTTGTTGTGAAATGAGATAAACTAGAAGGTGGTGTTAGAGGGTTCTGGCCTGAGCAGCTTACGTAGACGAAGCTTTAAGTTGGATTCACTTGCATCATTACAGGAAGACAGCTAAAGATTTTCTATTTAGCCCTCAGTGCTGACTAGTGTTGGACAGTCTGTTCTCAGTGGTGGGCACCTGCATCTCCGCCTTCTCTGTTTCTGACCAATGCTTTCTGATTCTCTCTTCTCTGTTACCCTTTTCTCCTGTTTGTTTGTTCTGTTTTGTTGTAAACTTTCTTTCTTTATCCTTTAGGACAGCAGACTTACTGGTAGCAGTTTTGGTCATCATTTAATTCCACTGAGATAACTCAGATTACCATCAATAAACAGATCAGGCAAACTAGGCAGTGACAGTTCACTCCTGTCATCGCAGCGATTTTGGAGACTGAGGCTGGAGGACTGAGAATATGAGCCAGCTTGGGCTACATAGTAAGTCCCAGGCCAACCTGAGCTGCATGTTGAGACTTTGTGCTAAAAATCAAAAAAAAAAAAAAAAAAATAAAAGGTTAGGGACGTAGCTTAAGCAGAGTGTTTGCCCAGCATGGAGACCCTATCTATATTCAGCCCCCCTATGCATGAGCGGGGGCATATCGCCATCAGTGGGAGACATTTATTGGTTTTGTTTCTTCACCTCTAATGAGGAAGTAGAATTTCCTGTGGATGGTCATAGTATTTCTCACAGTGAGCTGTAAGAACGTATACCCAGCTCCTAGTCTAGAATTCCTACAAGGGGACTCATGAGTTTGAGTTGATAGTTTTTCCTTTGACTGTAAAATACACATACACACCCCAACCACACACTAAACAAACAAATGTAATTGAAAAAAATTAAAAACTCAAATATTTAGTGATGGTGCTAAGAGAATTATACCTATATAAGTGGAATCGCGAAGTCACCAAGATGGGAAGCAACCCTCAGTGGTAAAGTGTGCTGCTAACATGGGCGAGCCTCTTGCTTCAGTCCTCAGCACTCTCCCACAAATCATCAGCACCAAGTCTAACACTTAGCAAATAGATTCAAACTGATCTGAGCTCAAAAGAGTGGGAAAGCAGAAAGAATGCTAGTCCACAGTTTATTCTGTACCAACAAAGTAAGATGGAAAATATTATTTTTAAAACCAAAATAAGGTAGAAGAAAAGAAAATGACGTCATTGCCTCAGTTCTACAGGGAGGCTCTTTTTTTCATTCACTGAAACAACAAAAGTGATCTGCAATGGCAAAGTGTGGTTCATTTGTTCGCTAATATTTACCAGCATCTTGTGTGCACTAAGAACAAGAGATAAACAGTAAAAAGTCATCACGTCCCTGTCCTTTGACATGCTTTATTCCAGTGGGAGAGGCAGATCATAAGCAGCAAAATATATTATGGCAGCCAGGGTGTGCTGAGGTTAGATCTGAGATGATGGGGAGGGACGGAGGGAGACAAAGTAGTGATCTGAGGAAGGGAAGAAAGGAACAGTGTGTGTGTGTGTGTGTGTGTGTGTGTGTGTAACATTTGAGCAGACAGCTAATTTGTGAAACTCTGAGAGAATAGAGTTCTAAGCCACCCAATAATTACAAATATCTGCCAAATAAGTAATTTTAAATATACACATGTATAATAGACATATCTACATATGAACAAAATGGGAAAGGAAAATAGATTATATTCTAAATAATTGATAGAAATTCATAAAATTTCCAGTTAAGTTATTTCAAGATAGAAACAGTAAATTGACTTCAGAAGACAGACATACGCTTGGAAATTGTGCATTGGGTCTGCAAGGTGGCTCAGCCTGTTAAGGCACTTGCCACCAACCCTGGTGACTTCAGTTTGATCCTTGGAACCTACAAGATGAAAGGATAGAACTTAGTTCTATGAGTGTCCTCTGACTTCTGTACATGTGCATACAAACACAGGACAAGCAAATTAATGTAGAAACAATTAGGATTAAAAAAAAGAAGTTAAGCAGTTTCCAGTTGCTTCTCAGTAGATGTCTGTCATATTCATGATGCCCCTATATGCAGTAGGGAGCTTTACTGCAAATGGTTAATCAACCAACAAATAGCTACCCCCTTGACTTGCAGATATACATATAAAAGAAACAACACAAAGAGGAAAGTAATTCATTGGAACTTAGTGTTTTGTAGTTAAAACCCAGAGGTGATTCACACATGACCACTGAAGAAGGGCTAACCAGGAAGTCAGCGGCTTTAGTGACATGGCAGACACTCACTAGGAGAAGCACATATGCAGAACTGAGGACTTACAAGCCAGAAGAGAAACATTCCAAAGATTCGAGTGTGTGTGTGTGTGTGTGTGTGTGTGTAATTGGGGGTTTATTTCTACAACAGGATGTGAAAAAGCCAAAGTTTGAACATAGGTCATAATTAAAGGAATTGGTATTTGCTGTAGCTATTGATAGAAATTTAGTTTTTAAAGATTTTATTTATTTTTTAACTATGTATATGTGGGGGAGGGAGGTTATGTACATGTGAATTCACAATTTACAAGAGGGTGCTTGACAAGGTGTCACTATGTAGCCCTGGCTAGCCTGTTTTGCGTCTTACTACACATCCCAGGCTGCTCTCAAATTCACTGTGCAGCCCCTGGTACTCTTGAGTTTTATGCTGCTACAAACTCAAAAAGATCTGCCTGTCTTTATATCTGGCAAGCAGGGATGAAGGATGTGTATCACTGTGCCTGGCAATTAAAAATTTTATTATGCTTTTTTAATATTTCTTTGTTCTAGTATAGTTGGTAGAACTTATAGAATATATAGAAATATTAATGGAAACATTCTTAATTTGCTTTAAATTTTAAATTAAGTTTTATTATTATCGTTGTGTGTGTGTACATATATGATGTATAAAAATTCCAGTGTGGACAAAATGGCATGACCATTCTGTTTTTCTCTCTGCGTGGGAATAGCATTAACCCTCTTTAGTAACCCTCTTTATACTAAGTTTGCTACATTTTGCCCACAGAACCTCTAAGACAGTAGAAATCTTAGACCGTTATTGCCACAACAGGATTAACTCAGAATAATCTTTATTGTGTTGTTTTTGTCTAGCTTAGAAAAAGCAAACTAAAGTTTTGAGAAATAAAATATATTTTTATAATTTTATGAGACAAAATGACATAAACAAAATATAATTTAGAATTATAAATAATACTGTCCAGAAAATAAAACTGTCCAGAAAAAGTTTTTGAAAGTGCCTTTTGTCTTTAATGAGAACTTTGTTAACTCTTGTTTCTTCAAGTTTTTAATTTATGATTGCTTTAGTTTTCTACTTTGCATTTTTATTAAAAGTCACATACTTAATTTATCATCTCCAAGGCTTTTTTCTAAAAAGATTTATTTATTTAGTAATTTTGGTTTTGCAAGACAGGTTTTTTTTCTGTGTAGTCCTGGGTGTCCTGGAACTGGTTTTATAGACCAGACTGGCTTTGAACTCAGAGACCTGCCTACCTCTGCCTCCCGAGTGCTGGGATTAAAGGTGTGCGCCATCATGCTTTTATTTATATTTAGTTTAAATTAATGTGTATTTGTCAATGCCTGCACATATGTGTGCACACCTTGTGCATGCTTGGATGTTGAATCTCTGGTAGGGGTCTAGAGGCAGTTATGGACTGCCCTGTGTGGATGCTAGAACCCAAAGAGGGTCCTCTGTAAGAGCCCCAAGTGCTCTTCAGTGCTGAGCCATCCCTCCAGCTCCTAATGTCTCCAGATTTTAAAGGAAAAAATTTATAGACTTTCTCAATAACATTTACTATTCTACCTATTATTGATAGTTGATATGACACTTCTAAGTTTTCAGTTTTACTTTTTCAGTACATAGCCACTCCAATAGTTTACTATTTTGTTCTTTTTGGAAAAAAACAAACTCTTCTTAGCACTTCAAGTTACTTAACAAATTCTAGTTAATTTCATTCCAAGTTAATTTTCTTATGCTGTATATGTGTGTACGGTATATATAACTTCTCCTCCCCCCACCCCCACTCCATGCTCAGCATCAAATCCAGGGCCTTATGTGTTCTAAGCAAGTAGTCCACCTTTGAGCTACCCCCCAATTCTTCTTTTAATATATTTATTTAAAAGACAGACAGAATTGCACCCACCTCATTTTTTCACTAACATAAATTGTTTGTGTGAAGGGGGTTTAACTATGCTCCCCAGACTGGTCTAGAATTCCTGGCTGAAGGGATTTTCCTGCCTCAGCCTCCTGAGTAAATGCGACTATAGGCATGTGCCACATAGCCTAATGTAAGCATTTTCATTCTCGTTAAGTTAAGGGGTTCTCGTTAAGTCTTACTCTAGAATGAGTGTATAACTTGCACCTCTACCATGACAACATTCACTCCCATTCAGTTTGCAATCAGCTTTGTAATAGAGGTATTAAAATAAGGAAAATAGTTTTTTTTTTTTTCATATTACTGCAAGCACAGATATATGTAAAGGATATATGAGGCTCTGCAGACAAGAATGCAGAGAAACATAGTCATCAACACACACATAACCTTTTCAGATGTCAACACTCCAGCTCCCAAATGTGATCCCTGTGCATCTGTCGATTCTCTACAACCTATGCTCTTAGCATTAACCCAACAGCAGCACAGGAAGCTGGCGTGGAAATAAAAATTAGCCAAGGCTAACCCCAAAATGAATGGCTAAGAGGTGGCCTATGTCATCGTTCTGTCACAGTGTCTGTCTGAGAATCTTCAGAGACAAGTGCATGGGTTGCTGGGAAGCAGGCATCTGTCTGCACACATGCTGTACATGCTAGAGTGCACGCAGCGCTTCCTTCCCACGCTACTAACCTGGGCTCTGCGGCCTTTAGATGTATGTTTTGAAGACCAAACATCTTTTCTTCAGCAGTTTCATCACATATTTCTTTGCATATGTCTTCCTTGCTTTTTACAGGAGTCAGAGTAGTCGAAAAACACCCTTCATCTTCCAAAGCCAGGGTTAAGTTTGAGATGGCAACATGTTTGGGGGAATCTCGGTAGTCATTCTTAGTTTTTGTATCTCGTAGACTCCTATGCTTCAGGATATAATCCTTGGGAAATAACAAGCAATGATAAATCAGATATCAGAAGGATACCATGTAGAAACAGTGTTTATGGAGCAGTTTCTAGTCCTTTCTTTCATACTTACTGAGTGTTCCAGGGACAGAGAGTAAGGCATGGTGTTGCATGACTATGGAAAAGAGCCTTGGCTGGTATGTAGGCTGGTAGCATAGGAACAAAGGCCTGTGCCAATGCAGCCGAGTGCCCAACATTCAGGTCAGAGTGACGAGCCCCAGTGTCACCTCATACAAGGCGAGTAGGGTCCAATTATAACACTTGTCTTTGAATTACAGGTTAAGGAATGTTTTCTAGAAATACCTTGCTGTGTAGTCTTCAGCTAGGTTGCTCATAGGAGCATCTGATAGGTAGTGGGGGCTCGGGGCTCATAACAATAACAATAACAATAACAATAACAATAACAATAACAATAACAATAACAATAACAATACTTCCACTTTTCAAGACTCTAAAATGCAATTCTCTAAAACCTATCCTCTGCTTTTAATTGTCTTCCTGCCACATCCCAGCTCTCCAGGTCTCTCAGTGATGGCAACGGAGTGGTCAGACTACCTCGTGTGGGCCTCAGTACAGTCCGTCAGAGAACTCCATACCTGTGTCCCTAACATTCTCATGCCTGCTCTTCTTCCTCCCATGGCAACCACCTAGTCCATCTTAGTACTGTTGGACTTAGGTACACATGCCTGCAGTTCCAGCACAGGGGAAACTGAGGCTGGAGGATTGCAAATTCAAGGTCAGTCTGTCCTAGTATAGTAACAACATGCCTCAAAACAGAACAAAACCCCACCCCAAAGAATATGCAGTAATCTTAGTCCCTGAAGAGAAAACTTCATTTTTTTTCTTACAGTGAAAATAATTTGTATTATAGACAATTTAACATGCTTGCAAGGGGAGTCTGGAGAGACAATGGTTCAGAACACCAGTTGCTCTGTAAGAGAACCCCAGGTTCTATTCTCAGCTCCCACATGTGGCTCACAACTGTCTGAAATTTTAGTCCCTGGAGATCCAATGCTGTCTTCTGGCCTCAGCAGGCACTGCACATATGTGGTGCCTAAACACCATGCAAGCAAAACATCTATACACATGAAAAGACCCTCTGAGGACTAGAGTAGAGTTAGGAAGTGCCTCCTTGCATGGCAGCACTGCTCGGCAGCAACGGCTCCTCTGGCACACTTACTTTCCAGCCTACTTGACTCTGTTTTGTCAAAATCTGCTTTGAGATCACTTGGCAGCATCTCACCATTTGTGTATTTACTGAGGATTGATTGGCTCAGGTCACATGACTGCAGTACCAATGGTTCACCACTGGACCACCCGGCCCTTTTTCTAACTTTCGGTCTTGAGATAAGGTCTCACTAAGTTCCCAGGTTGGCCTAGAGCTCATTCTCTGGTCTGTGCAGGCCTCAGACTCACAGGCTGCTGTCACACTCCTCTGTAGCTGTGGTCATGGGCTTGTGCCACCAGGCCTGGGTAAAATTACCACCAGAATGTCCTTCCTGTCATTATGAACTGAAAAATTATTTGGTTATTTCCTATATAAACTATTTGTCTCTAGCATGGGAAACACTTCAGAGGAGTAAATAAGGTACAAACTGCACTTACTCCCTCCATGCAGAGACAAACCGCTACTCACAGACTGTGTTGTTTCTTTTCTATGTATGTATGGTGCATGTGTGTGTTCAAGTGCATGTCCATGTGTGTGCACACATGCTTGTGAAGCCAGAAGTCCACACAGGCGTCTTTCCTCTCTAACTCTCCACCTGATTTTTTGAGACAGTGTTTCTCAATGGGACTTGAGGCTCACTAAGTTAGACTAGTTAGGCAGTGAGCCCCAATGATCTGTCTGTCTCTGCCTCCGTGACGCTGGGATCTCAAGTGCATGCCATCGAGCTGGAGATCAGCGTCTGGTCCTCATGCCTGTGCAGCAAGCAGGTTATTAGCGGAGCTAGCATCCCAGTCCCTAGTTTTTTGTTTAGTGTGTATTATCAATGGATTTTTATATCCAAGAGATTATTCTTTCCCCCCTCAATGTGTATAATGAACATCTTTTCAGGCTAAGAAACACATTTGAACAATTTTAACAAGTACACAACACTAATTCATCTAATAGGCTTTTGCTATGGGCTTGACAGATACTATGGGAGCCCCTAAACAAGATGACAATGGCACTTGCTCTCATAGTCCTGAGTTTGGTTGGCTATTCTTGGTAAGCATTTAGGCTGTTCTAATGCTTTCATTAACTTGCTGTTATAGGCGTGGTATGGGTATGGGCTGATTAATGTGTTCTTTGTGTGTGTGGTGCTGTGGGTTGGACCTAAATAAGGTTTTGTGTGCACCGAGCACACATTGTATCACTGAGCTATGTCCCCAACCCATGAGTCACATCTTTGTAGCTAACTCTTTATTCCTGTTAGAGGGTATAAATATGTATTTTTAATTTCATGTGCGTTAGTGTTTTGCCTGCATGTATGTCTGTGTGAGGGTGTTGGATCCCCTGGAACTGGAGTTACAGACAGTTCTGAGATGCCATGTAGTTGCTGAGAATTGAATTTGGATTCCCTGGAAGAGAAGCCAGTGCTCTTAACTGCTGAGCCACCTCTCCAGTCCCGGGCATAAGTATCTTTAAGGTTCTTGCTTCATTATCATTTCAAGAATGTTTGACCAATTCTCACCCATACTGTAGATCTCTCCAAGCCCCCACTTCACTATACGTTACTACCATTGCTGGTTTTACTCCATTCAGTTACGAGGTTAACTTAGGGAGAGGACAGCAGAGGGAGAGAGGTGTTCCTCCTCTGGTGCACTGCTGTGCAGCTCGCAAGGAGCAGTGTCTCACAGCACACCGACTGTAGACACAGATGAGAGATTTTTAACTTTTTCCTCATTTCCAGTGGTTTCTTTGTGAAGCGTCTGCTCTCGGCCATCACTTTTTTTGTATCATTGATCCAGCAGACACTGTTTACTAGTCTTCAAACTAATCTAGCTTTATATATAGTCCATTATGCCACCCAGACTAATAAATATTCAAGTATTTTTGTTTCTCTCTCTCTCCTTCTGTGTGTGTGTGTGTCTCTCTCTGTGTCTGTCAGAGAGGGGGGGGAGGCAGGGAGGGAGGGAGGGAGGGAGGGAGAGAGAGAGAGAGAGAGAGAGAGAGATGGTGTGTGGGTACCTGTGGAAGTTAAAAGAGGCATCAGATCATCAGATCCCCTGGAGGTAGAGTTATAGGCAGTTGTGACCTATGGGCTGGGGGCTGAACTCGGGTCTTCTGAGAGAACAGGAAGTACTCTCTGTTGCTGAGCAACTAGTTTGATCTGTAAAAAGTTCTGTACAGCCGGGCGGTGGTGGCGCACGGCTTTAATCCCAGCACTTGGGAGGCAGAGGCAGGTGGATTTCTGAGTTCGAGGCCAGCCTGGTCTACAGAGTGAGTTCCAGGACAGCCAGGGCTACACAGAGAAACCCTGTCTTGAAAAACAAAAAAAAAAAAAAACCCAAAAAAAAAAAAAAAAAAAGTTCAGTACCTTAATTCAAAGTTTGCTAAGTCCTCACTTCCTAATGTGTAATTCAGGGTTTGAGAGTTACTTTCATAGTTCTCTTTCCCTCTCCTCTCCTCTCCTCTCTCTCTCTCTTCTACTTTTTTTTCTTTACTTTCTGGCCTTTTTAAAAGTCAATAACTTTCTGATTTCTGCTCTCACTTTTTCCTATTGAAGCTTCAGCCCATCCTCATATTTAAGTAATAAAATAGCCATTTTGTTATATTAATACTCTCAATTTAGGGGTGATGACATTAAACCTTGTGTTTGGCAATTTAGGTAGTCATGCATATATGCATATTATGCATATATGCATATACTATTATGCATATAACCAGAAGGTTAAGATTCTAACCTAGGCCTTCCTTCTGTCACACAGCTGCTTCTGATACTGGAAGGAGCATCACTATTTGAGGGAATATTTTATGACTTATACTGAGCTTAGGGATTGAGTCAACTGTTAAAATTATGTTCCTGTGAGTTGGTTCCACAGCGTCTTCATCATGAGTGTTAACTAATACTTGATTACAGCTCCCATGTTTGATCATTAAAGAATGAAGTGTCTCACAACACATACCTTTTCCTCCTGCTTGGTCTTTATTATATCATCGTTTTCAAATACTATTCTGACCCCTGAGACGTTTGTGGGCATTTTGACTTCTGAGACTTCTGTGACTTCTGTGATAATTTTTATATCTGGAACATCTGTGGCTTCATTTTCCAGAACATCAGTGACATCAGTGACATCAGTGACGTCTGTGATATCGGTGGCATCTGTATATGCTGAGAAGTCTGTGCTTTCCATGATGTTACAAGGGTATCTCTGTGTTTTCGGGTGCATGGCCCGCAGTTCTGTGAAAGCAGTGATGTCCGTGATGTCCATCGAGCCTGTGATATCTGTGCTGTTTGTGATTTCTGAGAGGCTTGAGACCTCGGATACTTTAGTAGTTTTGACTTTCTCCTGATTCAAGAGGGGGATGAGGTCTACCCACTGAGAAAATATGATGTCCTGTTTATACACCGGAGCACAGAGCTGCAAGTAGTAAGATCGGCCGTTGATGAGCTTTACCTTGAGACGCATGTGCTTAGCACTGTGCACAGAAAGAGTCACAAACTGCAGAGGGATAAACCTACAAACAGATGCAAATGTAACGTTATCCAAAGACCTAGCTGCAGAGCTAGAAAGAGTTTTTGAGCTTGTAGAATGAGTCCCAGATAGGTGTGGGTGGGAGCTCCTGAGAGCCATCTCATCTTAAAAATGTGTCTAAAATTTTGGTGATAATAAAAGACAAGAATGTCATTTATCGTGAAAAAAACTGGTCTTCCTAAATAAGCCTGAAAGTGAGGTTTAGGGCTGGTGAGACGGCTTATCAGGTGAAGGTGCCTAGAGTCATCCTCAGTGACCTGAGTTTAATCCCACATGGCGAAGGACATACTGAGTCTACACTCTTGTCTTCTGATGTAGGACTTGTGAATGCACACACACAAACACATACACACACTGAAATAAAAAAATAAAAAGTAATCAAAGTTGGGTCTTAGATATCTGGGAATTCAAATAAGACTACACTGAGATTTTATAATCAGTTGGAATGGTTACTACCATGAAGAAAAACAGATGCTAGCAATGGTGCGGGAAGGAAATGGAAAGCTTTAGAGACTGCTGACAGGAGTGTAAGGTAGTGCAAGCAAACCAACACGGAGGCTCCATGAAAAACTAAAATCTGAGCCATCATACGACCCAGCAACACCTCTCCTGGATGTGTATATCCAAAGGAGTCTATGTCACCATCCAAGAAGGTTACAGGCACTTGTCACAACAGGCAAGTTGTGAAACCAGACCAGAGACTATGAACAGATAGACAGATGAACAAGTATACACACACAATGGAGTTTATTCATCCATAAGGAATAATGAAATGTGATCTGCAGAAGAAACGTCTGAATCTAGAGATCATGTTAAATGAAATAAGCCAGATTTAGAAAGATATAAGTAAACATGTTTTCTCTCATGAGGAATCTGGATTTTTAAAAAGAAAGTGGGGAGATACAGTACTTGCTATGTAAGCCTGATAGCCTGACTTTGGAAGCTCCTAGGCTGAGCAGGAAAGACCCCGTCTCTGAGCAAGGTAGAGGGTTGATAACTGACACCTGTGGTTGTCCTCTGACTTCCACATGTACACCATGACAACCTCCATCATACTTTTCTCTCTCTCTCTCTCTCTCTCTCTCTCTCTCTCTCTCTCTCTCTCTCTCTCTC
>JANHMN010000022.1:7967699-8019376 GCA_030674055.1 Rhabdomys pumilio | reverse complement strand
CTCTCTCTCTCTCTCTCTCTCTCTCTCTCTCTCTCTCTCTCTCTCTCCTTCCCCCGACCTCTCTCACACACACATAAACATAAATGACATGGAAGTAAAAAGGGACTATCTGAGATGAGGGGAGGCCTGATGGTGTGAGGTTGGGAGAAGAGAGGGTATAATGAAGGTTGAATATGGTCAAGGAACTTAATGCACATATATGGAAATATACACAAACTTCATATGTACATTATGAAATGTTATAATGAAACCCATTATCCAGAGAATAAATATATAGTGATAAAACTGTCTAAAAGTGAGTCTTAAATTAAGTTACTTGCTCAAGATCATAGACCAAGTTAGTGGCTAAGATAAGGCCAGAATTCAGAGATGAGGATGTTGTGGGGAGGGAAAGCACGCACTTGAGAGGTAGTTTATCAAGTCTTTAGTGCTCATTATGTTAGGTATGCTTTTTACATTTAATTGTCACTTTGACTACCTCTGTGATAAACCATTGTTTGTATCCTCTTAAAGACATCCCTGTGCTATTTGAGAAAGCAATGTGCCTGAAGTGCTCTGGGATGCTTGCCACCTTTCCTTTTAGCCATATGGGGTTATCCTCCTGTCCTTGTGACTCACCTGGTGAGCACCAGATTCCCCGAAGAGGAAGACTTCAGAAGGGTTTTAAAGAGAGGTTCTGGTTCTCTTCGAGCTTCTGGTGTCAGATGTGCCAACAGCATCATATTGGGAGTCTTGAAGATGGTATTGGAAGAGCAGATGCCCACGGTCACCCAGTTTGCTCGGTTATGCAGGTAAATAGACTCACCTCTCCTATTGACCTGGATGTAGAGAACAGGAAAGGAGTTTCTTGGTAAAAGGTATAGATTTTGCACCCTTGCTTGCTAGAGCAGTGTAAGTGAGGGGCAGAAAACAAGGGGAAATGAGGCGTGACACCCCCATTCCTTGGCTTGTCCGTGATTTGGAGATAGCAGAATGAATAGCTACAGTCTCTGGTTTGTGGGATCTGCAAGGGAAGGTGAGTGCAAACAACTGAAGTAACTACTAGTACTTTAGGATCCTATGGAGCATGCAGCTGGGGATTGGCTTAGGTGGGAATGTAACTGGTGCTGTGTTAGCGGACATTTAACAGTTCCAGTAAGCAAGGGCTCAGGGGCGCTTTCTAGGATGCTTTGATTCCCTCACTTGAACTTCCAGAGTCAGGAATGTTGGTAGCTTGCTGCCAAACACAAACCGGGGAAAACAGGTTTTTGGAGACTATGAGTGCAGTTATTTGGGACTGTGGCTAATCTACTGACTATAAACTTGTCCCTCCCTGTGTGGGGATTGGGCTATGCAATTAGTGTGTAAGAGTCAACATAAACAAGGTATGGGAAGAAAGGTGAAAATAAAAGATTATTAGCAGAAAAAAGTAACTGAAAGCCAAAACCATTAAATTTCGGCATCACGTGTTCTAAGGCATAGCCTGAAACATATTCTAGAGACTTCATTCCTCTCTGAGGGGTACACTGGGGACAGAGTAGTGACACTAGTTCTCTGGTATCAGTCAGAGAACACATTTACGAAGCACGAGATCTCCTTATTGTTGACGTGTCTGTCTCCCTCCCTGTCATACTCTGTGGGACCAGCCAAGTGCGCTGGCTCTGTGCTTTTTCTGCATCACACACTGCCATGACATTTCCGTGAGGGACAGGCATAGTCTTTGCCTGAACAGAATAGAATGTTGGGAGGAAAGCCAGCACAGTGTCCAGGTGCTCTGTGTCTTCATTCACAATGCAGGTGCATTCTCACAAGAAAGTTGGTCTCTGATACTATCTGACAGTTGTATTTCCCCTTCAGAACTAAGATATAAGGTTTATTTTAATTCTTAGCTTTTCTTGGGTAGTTGTTTATTTACTTGGGCACCAGTGCTTCTTGCATGTTAGGCTCTTCTATTGAACTCATCTCTAGTCTCAAGTGTTTCTCTTTAAAATATAGGACTAAGGGCTAGAGAGATAGCTCAGCTGGTAAGAGCACTTGCTGTTCTTACATAGGACTTGGGTTCAATTACTAGTATCCACATGGTGGCTCACAACCATCTGTCTATAGCACATACATGGTACACAAACATACATGCAGACAAAACATAAAACAAATCCATGCATTTTAAAATGGATATAAAACTTTAAGAAAGAAATATCTGAATACCTTCCTGCAACAGTATGTTGTAAAAATCATTTTGTGTAACATTAAGATTATGTGAGAATGGCAATTCTAGTAGAGACAGGACCGAACTCTTGCCTGTGGGCTTGTTGAGAACATCTGAAGTGAATTTCCCTGTTTAAAGTTACAAAACTGTCCCTCATCACATTTAAAGAATTCTCTTCTCAATCTTCCACTGTCTTTGAGAAAATGAAGTACGGCAGTTGCTAGAGCCTCACTGAGAGTGTAAGTGGTATTTACCTGAATAAAATTGCTCTCCAGAATGGGAGGAGATACATAAGGGGCATACTCTCCTCCATCCAATATGCTCTTAAGATGCCCTAGTCTGTAATAGTGTGGGATGCAGAGGGCTTCTTGCTTATTTATTGACTTCTTGCTCTTGCTCTTGTTCTTCTTCATCATTCTGAGGAAACATCAGAAACGGGAGAGAATGGAGATAAATTAATGAACAAACAGAGAAGGTCATAGTTACACTGCCTCTTTTAGTTATTAACTGAGCAAGTTTTTATCAAAATCTGTAATATGCATGACTCCATGGCAGGCATTGTAGGTACATACAAACCAGCAGCTTATACTTTAGGGATTGATAAGCAGTAAGAAAACAAACAGAAAAGTTGTCTGATAGCACAGACAGCAGGCATAAAGAGTGACAGAGGTGGATGGCTGGAAATGCTTACTGGGGTGGGAAGGAAGGTGACACATGCCTCCTACCCCAAACTATTATTTTTATCTTCCTAATTAGTTAGTCATGGAGGGATGTAGGATATTGAAACTGCATTAAAGGATACTTGCACACCTCACACGTGAGGCAAACAGCTCTCTGTCTAATCAATGAGGGTTCATTCCCTGAACTGCAACTCAGGCTTTCCTCTCTGAAGACGGCTTCAGCAGAAAACATGATTCTATGCCATTGATTTCACCTTGTGTCTATTAAAAATGATTGTAAGAAGGAAAGACACAGAACCTGGAAATTTATGTGTACATATGTTCAAAAGACTATTCTTTCTACTTAAATATATATTTCTGTAAAGAATTTATGCAAATGGCCAAAAAGCTAAAAGATATTAACCATCACTGTGCATTTTAAGAAATGTAACTCCAGTAACTGTAGTCACTACTACAGCCATTCCTCAGAGACTCCCTTTCTTCAGAGTCCACAAAAATGGCAAATTCTACCAAAAATGGTAACTCACTGATGTCTCAGTGTGCTACCAGCCAGGGCTCTCCCTGCCATAAGCACACAGCTATGGACACAGTGAAATGTGCAATTCCAATCTTAGCACAGATTTTCCCGCCAGGCTTTCTACTGTCAGCAATTTGATGGCTCCATTTGTAGTTTCTTAAAAATATTCATGGTGAAGATAAAAATCAGTCAAGATGAGCCAGAGATGGAAGAGACTGAAAGAATGAAATAACCCAGAAGTTAACCACTGAGCTATGGTCCATACTGGCTAAACTTTGAAAAATAATGAGACTCTCAAAAGAGTGTATTCAGAAAAAAACCAAAACAAAAATAAGTAACAAAAAACAAAAGACAACCCCCCCATCATCACTTAAAATAGAGATGATGAGAAATAATAACTAAAAAATAGTGCTTTATAGGACTAATGGACTTGCATGTTCCATTTCATTTAATTGAGACTATACTTATAGACCACACAGCGAAGGCTTAAAAAGGGAAAGTAACTTTGTCATCAGTTTGTCGCTCATAAGCTATGATTCAGACCCTTATATCCTGCCTAGAGGAGCTTTTGGCTATTACTCAAAAGCAATTCTGTGCCTATGTTCTTGGAAAGATAGATATGGAAGCTGGCAAGAATGAGAGGGCTTGAGATAATGGGAAGAAAGGAAATAGGACCAGAGCAAATAAGAGAAAATAACCTGTTTCCTTCCTGTTCCCTTCTCTTCCTAAACAATTTGGTCCTGATGCATTTGCAGATAGCAAGGTAGGAGAAGGGGTGGGAATGCATCCTAAAGCTCAAGGAAGGAAGAATAGCTCCTGTTGTTACTGTCACCAGCTGTCAGCTCAGGCTCTCAGCTCACAAGTCTCTAACCTAGAAAAGTTAGTAAGGGGCTGGTGAGATGGCTTAGTGGGTAAAGGCTCTTGCTGCCAGGCACGGGAACCTGATTTTTACCCTCAGAACCTATATGGTAGAAAGAGAGAACCAACTTTTACTAGTAGTATTCTGGCTTTCTACATATAAAGAAATATGATAAACACTTTAAAGTTGATTACTGTAGACAGTGTGCTGGCACATGGAATCTTCAGGAGAAAGGGAGAGCTTGTCAAGGATGGTAGGTAGGAGAGGAAGGTGGGGAGGACAGGAGGAGGAAGAGGGAAATGTGATCATGCAACTCATGGGCTCATCCATGAGGGACATCAGATCTTGCCTCACCTCAAGGCCAAGTCACAGTCCTGTGTTGGGAATGAAGTTTGTGACTCACTTCAGTTTGGGCTTCCTCCTTTTCATGATGTAGCTTTGGTGACAAATACAGAAAACAAGGGATTATACACAGTTGCTAACGTCATTTCTATACATTCTGTTTCATAGGTTGAGGTCTAAGCCTTAGAATCTTGTAACCAATACAGATGGGTTTTATGGTTTGGATGTTAAGTGTCCTCAATAGGATCATGTGTTAGAGGCTTAAAGATTGGACCGTGAGGGCTTTGATGTTATCAATGAGTTCATCCACCAATGGATTTATAGATGGCATTCCTGTGAAGTGGTGACAACTTTTAGAAATAGAGCCAACTAGATGGAGTAGACCACAAGGGACATATTGGGGCATGCTCTTGTTGTGGGCTCCTTTACATTCTTCCTTTCTCTTTCTCCAGCCACCACGAGAAGTGAACATCTTTGCTCTGTTACGACTACTGTAGAGTCTGGGAGTCGTCAGAATGGGGGATTTGAACCCAGTTGCTACTGCTGTTTCTCATTTACTATGGTCTCCTTTGCACATGTGTGTGCATATGTATTATTTGCTTATGTGTGTGTGCATGCATATGAGAAGGTGTGCACATATGACAGGGTTTCTCACCCAAGGTGGAGCTCATTGATTCAGTTACACTTTCTGGACAGCCAGCCTTAGCACAGTGGTCCCCAACCTTCCTAACGCTGCGACCTTTAAATACAGCCCCTCATGCTGTGGTGACCTCCAACCAGACAAGTATTTCACTGCTACTTTATAACTGTATTTTGCTACTGTTATGCAATATAATGTAAGTATCTGGTATGCAGGATGTCTGATCTGTGACCCTTCTCCAAAGGGGTCATGGCCCACAGGTTGAGAACCTCTACCTCAGGATCTTCCTGTGTCTGCTTCCCTGACACTGGGATTACAGGTGCACGCCACTGTGCCTGGCGTTTTACATGTGCTCTGGGGATCTGAACTCAGGTCTTCATGTTTGTGTGGTAAGTGCTTACCGACTAAGCCCCCCTGGACACCTTATCATGGGCTTACATGACTGGAACCCAAACTGATAATTGGTGTGCCACTCCCTGTGTGGCCAAGGAAGGTACAAGGTGACAAGGCAAAGGAAGTAATACAGACTGTGCTACCTTGGTTGTACTTATCAGCTATTAAAATTGTGTTCCTACGGCTACTTGAAGCTTTTTGTTGACACTTTCTGTTAAGATTAAGAAAGCCTAGTACAAAAGTAGCAGAATTGTCAGAGACTTGGAGGGTCTCAGGGTGAGTGAGGTAGCTCAGCTGCTATCAGAGACTTGGAGGGTCTCAGGGTGAGTGAGGTAGCTCAGCTGCTGAAGATGCTGGCCACCTGAGTTGATTTCTGGGATCCTCATGGTGGAAGAAGAGAATTAACACCCACAAGTATTCTTCTTATCCGTATATGGACATCATGGTGAGTGTATATACACACAACATGCATTAAATAAATAAAACATTTTAAATGTGAAGATGATAGCACAGAAGAGCAATGAATAAATGCTGGGTGGGGAAATTCAAAGTAAGTATCGGGTTGCATAAATACTAGTTTTTTTTCTTTTTGTGGTTTATAGTATTTTACACCCAGCTCTTGCTTATTTAGAGCTGGATGATAGAATACACATCTCTGAAACAAAATCACCCCAAGAAAGTGAAAACACCACTTGTTAGAGGTGTGTCTTCTATCTGTATATGCTTGCTCATCAGTAGATGCTACACTGCCACTAGGACCAGGGATGTCCTTCCTCAGTGCAGTCATTGTAGCCTCTATGATGCCCTTAGTTTAAGAAGAGAGGCTGTGTAGATGGCTCAGTGGATGTGTGCTTGCTATACAGTCTCTAGCACCTGGGCAAAAAGCTGGCCATGGTGGACATACTTATAACCCCAGTGCTGGGAGTCAAAGACAGGAAGATTTCCAGAGATTGCTGGCTAACCAGTTTAACCAAAATGGCAGGCTTCTGGTTCAGTGAGAAATCCTGTCTTAAAGGGACAAGGTAGAGAGATATAGAGGAAGACACCTGACTTCTCCTCTGACGTCTGCATACACATACATGTGCTTAGGCAGCCATACATCCACGTGCATATCACACACACACACACACACACACACACACACACACACACACACACACTCACACACACGTGCATGCGCGCACACACACACTCACACACACACTCACACACATATGTGCATGCGCACACACATACACACACACATACAAATGAAAAACAATTTTAAAACAACCCCATTTGATAGATGATATCCCTGAGGAACAGGCTTATCTAGGAATTCAGGACACAGAGAGAGAAGAGAAGAAAGAAGGACTAGGTGGCAGCCACAAGTGAGTCTTGCCTCTCTTCATCTGTCTTGAGTCTTCAAAGAACCAGTGAGGTCATCGAAAGAGCAGCGAATGTGCCAGCCTCTTTTATCGTCTTTGAAGTGGTTTTTTTTTTTTTTGTTGTTTGGTTGGGTTTGTGTGTGTGTGTGTGAATGTTTGTGCTGAAATTACTTTATTATATTGAATTTTGAGTGAATTTTAAAATTTTATTCTTTTTGTTTGTTTTGTTTTTCAAGACAGGGTTTCTCTGTATAGCCCTGGCTGTCTTGATACTCATTCTGTAGACCAGGCTGGCCTCAAACTCAGAAATCCGCCTGCCTCTGCCTCCCAAGTGCTGGGATTAAAGCCGTGTGCCACCACCGCCTGGCAATTCTTAATTAAGATGTAATTACATGATATGCTCCTTCTCCTCCCTCCAATCTCCCCCATGTCCTCACACTTTCTCACACGTCAATGGCCTTTTTCTTTAATTATTATTATCACATGAATATGAAATACAAACATGAATAATTATATAAATGCAAGTCGCTGAATCCATATAAATGTTGCTTGTATGTACATATTTTTAGGGCTGACCACATGATACTGGATAAGTAAGTAGGAGGCTCATCCCTGGGAAGGTGACACTCCCTCTCAGTAGTCATTAATTGCCTGTAGTTCTTCATCTAGGGGCGGGGCTTCAAAGATATCCCACAAACAGATTGGCCTGTCAACTCGTATTGTCATTGTTTAGGTCTTGTTTAGAAAGAGCTATGTTGTTGAGATTTCATGGGTGTAGGTTCCTTGTCATATCTAGAAGACACAGTCTCAAAGCAGATTTCCTGGTCTTTTGGTTCTAACCATCTGTTTACTCCCTTGTCTAAGAAGTTCCCTGAACACTAGGTGTAGAGATTGTGTTGTAGATGCATCGGCTGACGTAGAAATGGGCACCCTCTGACCAGCTGTTTTCTCCACTTAGACGAGTTGTGGTTTTCTGTAATGGTCTCCATCTGCTGCAAAGGAAACTTGTTGGATGCGGGCGAGAGGTGCACTGATATGTGGTGATAAGGATGAGCATTTACGTGCAATTAAGACTCGTTTAGGAAAGTGGCAGCAGTAGGTTCTTCTTGAAGACCCGTGACTTCAGTAATCACGGACAGTGTGATACATTTCCAATACCAGCCAGGATTCCCTTCCTATTGACCAGGCCTTAAAGTCCAGTTAGACAGCTGTTGATTACTGCCAAGATGCTAGCGCCACTATTGTTCCTTTAGGGCCATCTTGCCATGCTGGTCACTGTGGCTCATAGGCATCACAGCTGACAGTACTACTGATTATTACTCTCCCTTGGAAGCTCGCATGTACACAGCACCTCCTGACGCTCTAAAAGCTGGTCTTCAGAGCAGGCTTTTGGGTCAGGTCCAGTTGGAATCTCCCAAGTCCTGTATCCAAAGTGCTTGGTGTCTTCAGCAATAGGGACTCATCTTCAGCTTCTGGGAGGCAACCAAGGGCAACAGTAATAGTCTATATTATTTTAGGAGAATCTTGGACTCCCCAGACCAACAACTGGTATAGAGGTTATCATACCCAGTAATGGGGTTTTTGTTAGTCTGTGGATCTTCTGAGGGAGCATCCTATGTGGCAAGACTTCATTTAATAAACACACACACACACACACACTCACACACACTCTGCATATTTTTAGGTAAATATGATCCTTTATGTTTTTTTTTCAAACAACCATTAAAAATAGATTTTATGTATATGAGTGTTTTGCCTACACATAAATATATAACCATGTACATGTCTTATGCCTATAAAAGTCAGAGGAGGGCACTGGATCCCCTGGAGTTGTGAACCACCACACGAATCCTGGCAACTAAACCCAGGTCCCCTGCAAGAGCAACAAGAGCTCTTAACTATAGAGCCATTTCTCTAGCTAGAATTTTGACTACTGTTTTTATGAACTGTGATTTGATATTATCTGAAACCTGTATTCCCCAACCTCTTCAACAAGACTAATGGGGTGACAGAGGAATGGCCTGTGAAGGCAGTCTGGCCCTCCTCCCCAATACTAGTGCACACAGTTTAATAAGGACACTCTCAGTACCTAGAGATGCAGTAAGATTTTGGTTTCTAGTTTTACAAATAAGTCTCTACTTAGTTACATATGATAATGAAAATTTCTCCATAACATTAAGCATTGAAAACTACAGTAGTTACCAATCACAGTGTAGAGCTGTTTGGACCATCACAATCTCTTGTACGATATGCCCAACATAATGATGTCTCGTGGTTAAACTAATGACTAAGAAGTGATTTTCTCTTAAAGACAACCAGATGGGTTCAGGGTTCTACTCCCATGCATGTCCTGTACTCTCTTCTTCCTTGCAGTGGGTTACCTTGCAAGAGAAGCCTGGTCTCTTAGCCACAACCGTTGTCAAGTGTTATTCATTTTGGTGGCCTGAAACAATTTTTGGTTTTGCCATTGTATGTGGTGGTGTAATCCTAGCACTACTGAGAAGGATGCAGAGGGAACATGAGTACATGGTCATCCTGGGCTACAATGAGGCTTTGTTACAAAACAACCATAAAATTCTAAAATATTCTCCAGAATAATAATAATTATAAAATTATGCTCTAGAATAATTCTAAATTGTATGGGCTTAATGCTAATGATGGTTTTGTTTTCATAACAATTTTATCTCTAGATGACTTTGAGGTATGTTTTCCACATTGATAATCTCCTGAGCTCAGGTTTTCCTTCTACCTAAGGTTCCTGAGACTGGGACTATAGACACACCCCTGTGTCCTGCTTGCATTCATTTTAAAAGTGGCTTATTTAAAGGTTACAAATGAAATGACTTTTTAGTATAGTTACAGTCTTGTCACAATCACTATAATTTAATTTAGAAAAATGTCATCATTATCTATGGATATAATTTTAATAAATGTAAATGAAGCATGAGTCATGCCACTGTGTCTGTGGTATATCATCTGTGGTCACTGCTTGCCAAAGGGTTGGGGTGACCACAGTCTTTCTGTTGACAGGCTGTAACAGAGAGTTTTGACCAGCAAAATCTGCAACATTATTTATGATACTGGGCTACTCCTTTGTAGATACCATAAGTATTTTAAACACCAAAATAAACTTATTTAAATAAATTATTTGTTAGATTTCAAAAGTATCATTTTATGGACATTATAGACATGGAAATCTAGACTATAAAACAAAAATAAGCATTAGTATTAGAGTTTAGGCATGTTAATCACTGGTTAATGTATATAATTCTAATACCTTTGTGCTAAGTACTGTGTAATTAAGACAGAGGAGAGAACAGGTAACTAGAGGTCACTGTGGGCGCTTCGTGAATGTGCAGATTCATCTGTTCTCATTTGTTCTTCTAGAGTTGTGTATATTATGTGTAGTGGTGTGTGCCCGGAACCCAGCTCTTGGAAGGTGGAGAGTCAGGAATAAAATGTTGTTCTCAGCCACATAACAAGTTTGAGGTTAGCCTAGGCTACATGAAACTGTCTCAAAAAACTTTAACTCCAACCAAAACACAACAGAATTTTCTCAATTATAGTTTATATTTTTCTAACAATTTATGAATTTTGCTAGGCCTACCTAATGCCCTGAGCTAAACAGGCAAGAGGCATAGCAGTATTACAGGCCAGGCCTTCTGCAGCACTGCAGCACTGCAGCACTGCACAGGCATCCAGTCCCTCAGTCCTCTGTCGTCAGCAGACCCTCTCCAGACGTTGCCCTTTCTCTTACCCAGGGCCTCCCTCTCACATGTCTGTTTTCCAGTTCAGTTGGAAGGAGACCCAGCCCTTCACCCATTCCTGCTTCATCAGGCCGTTCTTTTCTACAGAACTGCACTGTAATTTTCAGAGAGGCTCCATATTATATCCAATTATACACCAGAAACCACTGCCAGTCATGGAACTGGGACTAGAAGTCCACAGGACAACAGTGTGTTAGCACCAGCCAGGATGGAACTGCTTCAGCCTTGTCATATGGGGACTTGCTGTCAAGGATGACCAAGACCCAGAAGGAAGGACAGTATGAACAGAGGCATCCCTGTGCTGTGCTGATGTTGTTTTCTGAGGAGAAAATGTACTTATCTGAATCTTTTAGAAGTGTGGTAGCTTGAATGTTAATGGAACAGTGGAAAGGATGAGAGTAAAGGCTTAGGAACCAGTTTGGAAGTGGTCTGGTTGGATTTTCTAATACAAGAAGATGCCCAAACACATTTAATGTTGTCTATAAATACTGTCTACTTACCATTCCCAATACAATCTTTTCCCTCTAATATTTAAACATAATTTTCAAATAGCAAAGTTGAAAGAATTCTTTTTTTTTTGTTTTTTGTTTGTTTGTTTGTTTTTTGTTTTTCAAGACAGGGTTTCTCTGTGTAGCCCTGGCTGTCCTGGAACTCACTCTGTAGACCAGGCTGGCCTCAAACTCAGAAATCCAGCTGCCTCTGCCTCCCAAGTGCTAGGATTAAAGGCGTGCGCCACCGCCGCCCGGCGAAAGAATTCTATAGATCCGAGACTCATATTCTCTTGTGGTCTTTTCTTTTACTGTGCTATTACTTGTATTTGATTATATATTAGCTCTTAAATAGCCCTTGCCCATCACTCATTAAAACCCCTCTTGATGATGGCCTTGGATTCTTGGCGCTCCCACTCCAGCTTCCCTAGTCCCCTTGACTATATGTGCACCGGCAGCACAGCCTCTGTCATTTCTATTGTAGTACCAGGGATATTTTAAAGTCATGTCTATCACTGTTCTAGTTTGCAATTTGAGTTGCAGGTCTGAGAAGTAATGACTGTCATGGCCTCTCTTTTTCTTGATGGTGCCTCCCTCTCAGCTTTTCAGCTTTGGACATTGGACCCTGTATTAGGGTCTCCTCTTCCACTTGGATAATTACAGATGAGTCCGCTAATGAACTCAATTCTATTCCAGTCTCAGTCACCAATGGAACAAAATTGGAATAGTGATATAAAAACTCTTAATTTAAACGCAACTCAGAAAGCTTGCTTTCATTTCACATTTAAACTACCAACGAAGGGATGTCGGCTCCTGTGTACACAAGTAAGTGTAGGCCAGAGGACAGGTTTTGGTTTTGTTCTTTAGATGCCATCCACCTTTTGGTCAGGTACAAGTTCTCTCATTGGCACAGAACTTGCCAAGCAGGTGAGGTTGCTGGCCAGTGAGCCCTAGGGCTCCGCTCATCTCCATCTTCCCAGTGCTGGGTTATAAACAGGTGCTGTTGCATCCAAGTTTAGATGTAGGTTCTAGGGATTGAACTCAGGACCTACTGTAGCCACTGAACTCTCTCCACAGGCTCAGTGAGATTAGTTTTACGAAAAAGAAGTTCAGTCATCAACTAGTCTCTGAGCTTTTAACTCTTCTAGCTGAGGTACAAAGATATGAAACCAGGGGCAAGAGGGAGAGGGAAAGAAAGAGTCTCTAGCCACAGACAAGCACTACTAATCAAACTCTCCATTCCCCTCTTCTTCAGGGGCGTATCTAGGTTGCTCTAACTCACACAAACTTACATAGAACCTGCTGAAACAGATCTCGGAAACCTCCTGGATGTCAAACAGGAGAACTGTGTCCAAATAGCACGTTTCTGCTTCTCCTTTCACATTTCTTTAGCAGAGGTGTTTCTGTGTGCGGGACAGGCAGCTAAGCACCTGGTGAAGGGCTGCCTGGCATTGGCATTGTTCCCCAGCTCCTGCATCACAATGGACTGACAATAGCTCTGAAGTAAGAAGGGCATTGAGCAGGAGCAGCTGAAAAACCAAACAGCCCCTGAGATGAGATAGCTGCTGCCAGCATTCCTGAGACTCAGACAAGAGCAGCTGGAGTTCTGAGGCTCTATGAAGTAATGGAGGGTTTTTTTTTTTTTTTTTTTTTGAAAAGCCATCCTGATGATGTGTGGCTGAAATAGATATAATAAAAATTAAAAATACATTTATCATTCAGTTGTTAATGTATCATTCAACCCTGGTTTTCAGAGACTTCCAAAGCATTTTGAGCCATTTGAAGAAAAAAGTTGTCCATGGTGGCTTACACCTGTAATTCCAGTACTTATGAGGCAGAGGCAGGAGGATTTCAATGAGTTTGAAACAAGCCTAGGATACACAGTAAGTTTGAGATCAGCCTGTAAGATCCTATCTAAAAAACAAAAACAAAACAAAAGCAAACAACTTCCTCTCATCCCCACCAAAGCAAAACTAAGAAACAGAACAAAAAACTCCAAAGCTTCTAAGGAAGGTAACATTCTTACAGGCCAACAGTGTTTAGAAACAACTGAGGACCAGGTGTCCGGCCTGATTCTTTAACCTTTGTATCTTCATCTGCTGGATTCTGGACACGTGCTAAGTGGGCACTCAGTAAGTTGTTGGACGAATGAATAAGATAAATAAACATCCCCTGCTGTCCTTGCTCCCTGTGTCTAGGAGATTCTCTGCATCCCATCATACTTTAATGTTTTGCTCATGTGCTGGAGATACATACCTGTGTTGGTACTTTCTTGCTGCAAGTGGGGATGAAGGACAGACACAAAGGGATGCTGGCTGAACATATGGGCTAAGAGAGGGGCTGCTACCTTGGTGAATTCACTTCACTCAGGTCCCCAAGTTCTAGATTCAAATGCTTGGTTGGGCAGGGTCCAAAGAATACTTTGGCCCCTCATAATAAACACGATCAGACACAAAGTGTCTGGTCCTTTATGAGAACTGTAACTGTTTTTGGAGACCTGGTAGCTTTGGGGGGTGGGGAGGACTCTATGTAGGCCCAAGCAGGTGCACTTGCACTGATATTTTGCTTTGGATACTCTGTTGCATTTTCTATATTGAGTGCCATTTTCATATGGACAGATTTACTTTTTCAATAGGATCTTGCTATGGACTTCAGGTTGGTCTCAAGCTTTCAGCAATGTGTTACTTCAGCCTCTAGAATGTTGGGATTACTGGAATGTGCTACCATGCCTGGCTCTGATGGGCAATTTCTCGTCTGTTCATAGCTCTAGCACGCTATTTACCCCTCACACAGCATGTTTATTTCATGATCACCACTTACCCATTATCCTTTTCAGAAAACAGTTTTGCATGAATCTGATTTCCTCATTGTTGATGGCATAATTTCTGAAGCAGCTGGATAAAATCCTTTGGAATTACTTTCATAATTTTGATGATACTGATATGTTACACAGTCAAAACATATCAAGAGAGAAATATAAATGACATAATTTGAAAATTTACCTTTAGCCGGCGGTAGTGGCGCACGCCTTTAATCCCAGCACTTGGGAGGCAGAGGCAGGCAGATTTCTGAGTTTGAGGCCAGCCTGGTCTACAGAGTGAGTTGCAGGACAGCCAGGACTACACAGAGAAACCCTGTCTCGAAAAAATAAAAAAAAAAAAATAAAAAAAAATAAAAAAGAAAAAATTTACCTTTAGATACCTTTAGATTTACCACTAGCACGCACAACACATATTTATGACTTGGTATAAACATGGATTTGAAGCGCCAGGTCAAAGATGCATGATCTGTTAGTTCTCTGCCTTTATATAGCAGGTGTCTGCAGGGAGTGCTCTCAGCTGCACTGGAAGCGTGGAGTAGTAAAACCTCTTCCTGTGTTGACCCTGGCTCCTTGGTGAAGCTGAACAGCATCAGTTCTGTCAGTCAGTTCAGTGCTGAGCACCTGCTACTGAAGACACCAACCATGGTGGGCCAAAAGGATGAGCAGAATCTGCCCTAAGAGAACTTGTCATCACAAGTGGACCCTGAACAGACTGATTCAATGTGATGCAGCCATCGAAGGGTGCCTGAAGGACTCTGGGAACATGGTTGAGGGGCACTTTGTTCTATGTGAGGCTTTAGGGATGTTCCCTTGGAAGATGTAATGCCCAAGCTAAAGCCTGGTTATTTCATTTTGCTTTTCTCTGTTCTGTCT
Source organism: Rhabdomys pumilio (assembly GCA_030674055.1). NCBI lineage: Eukaryota > Metazoa > Chordata > Mammalia > Rodentia > Muridae > Rhabdomys > Rhabdomys pumilio. The sequence continues at coordinate 8,004,444 of JANHMN010000022.1, read as the reverse complement.
CTCTGTCTCTCAAGCCCAGGGCCTTGTGTGTAGCAGACAAGTGTTCTGCCACTGAGCCACACTTTTAAATCCCTCTTAGAAATAATGAAAGAGTAATCAGTCTACACAAAGGCAGGAGGCATCAAGTGACAGAATTTGAGGGAGCAACTGCTTGCTTGGGGAAGTGTCATGTAGAGCTTTAAATGCTCTAAGTTGGTTCTGGGATCATCAGCTGTAGAGGTTTTCTAGATTTACCATCTGGTTTGGTCACTCTCATAGCAATGTAAAGGAAAGATTTAAGGAGAGCAATTCTGCAGGCTGGGACCAATGAAGGGGTGGAGGGAAAGAAAAGGAGGGGTAATTTGGGAACTTCGAGTAGAGTCAGAATTTGGTGACTCACTGAATGCATGGGAGCTGAGGAAGATGCAGAGGACAAAAGTTTTGGATCTGCATACTGGGTTCATGTTGGTGCCCTTAACTAGGGAATAAAATGTGAGCAGAGGAACAAGCGTGCAAAACAGAATGCACTGTTTGTTTACAGGAACCTTTGTTTAGTATGATGCATTGCATTCAGTTGGTGTTTACTGACTTCTTTCTTAGACCATCAGGATCTTTAGGTGCTCTTGGTGATACATCCTGTAGGCAGGAGATGGATTGAGTATTAAACCCCCGAAGCCTTCACACTGTGGTGGCAGTCAGCTTCGTGTGGTGCTAGTCCATATTTCAGAATACACCCCCATCCCTCTTGCACTGAGGACTTCCTTACTGAAGCTCCCGTCCTTTTGTCCTTTCTGGTCTGAAATCCCTACTTCTGCACGTCTCACTTGGGGCTTATTTTCATTTTTCAGACATCAGCTCAAGTGTCACCTGTTCTAGGTGAATGCTGGAGCTCCCTGAGAAGGACATTGCTTTCTCCATCCCACTGGCTTTGTCAGACTCTACAATAGGTTGCATCACACTAGAGGGAGCTTGGGAATGAGTAGAAGAAAGAAGGACTTGTGCTCCTTCCTGTTGCCTTGTTTCTGTCAGTGTCACCTTGACAACAGCAACAGCCTGCACTATTTTTTTTTTTATATTTTGTTTTATTCTAATTCCTTACACTGTCCAAACCTGCAGCTTTGCTGGATTCTTTCCCTGGATACTGAGCCCTGTTCCCAAGAGTCTGAGTTGCTAGGTCTGGTTACTCTAAATTTCTCTTGAAGCTCTCCCCAGCCCTAGTTTTGTACTTGTTTCCTCTCATCATTACTTCTGGCATCTTTTCTTTTGTACTTTCACCAATGTCTTGTTTTTCCCTCTACTACTGCCTCCCAGTGGGATTACCAACTGTGATTTCTGCCTTTCATAAGATGCTTGCATCTTGACTGTACTTGAGAACCTGACTTAGTACTCTATTCATTCTTTTAATGAACCACTGCATTGGTATAATTATATATATAATTATACATAGACATATACATATATATCTCCTTTCTCATACGTTGTTACTGGTTACTAGTAAGGTTGCATTAATCTCATTAATCTTCATACCCTTGGTGCCTACAGTGGAGCCTAGCATCTTGTATGAACTTAAGTTAATGTTTTTTAAATGAACTGAATTATTATAAAAGATTAGATACATAAGACAGGTATTGTACATACACTTATACACCTAGTGCTCAGAAACAGAAGCAGGAGAATTACTACAAACCCAAGGTTAACCTGATCTAATATCGAGTTCCCACCCAGCCAAGAATACATAGAAAAATTGTTTCTTAAAAAAAATAGACAAAACAAAGACAAAGGAAAACAGAGAAAAAAGACCAGAACTGAGCAAGTTTTTCATCTTTCAGTTTTATGCTAATGTATCAGTGGACTCTGTAGAATATAATTCTTTCAAGAGAGTCAAGCACAGCACTTACTGATAAGCTTGTTGGAATACAATATATTATTTAGTTCTAGAAAAATGATCAGTGGAATAAGCAGGCACAGTCTGCTTTGCTTCTCTGTATGGTCAGGCACTGCTACTTTCTATAACTGAGGGGAGATGCTTACCTTGGTAGAGTCTCTTGAAGATCACGATTGGCAGTGGTTAGCGCTGCAAAGCTCTGTTTGTTAGCCAAGAATTTTAAAAATGTAAAGTCATCCAAAGAATCTACTTGCAACATTACTTTAACGTTTACTTAGAAAACGACCTATGTTCTATGTTCCATTGTGTGATATGGTTCACAATATGAGAGCTTAGAGCTCCAGTTAACTTCTGCACAGCAACAAAAATCTAAAAGTACCATGTAGCCTTTTATTTAAATTTACATCACTAAGACAAAGCAAACTTGACTATAGTATGTATGCTTAATTCTTTGTTTTGGTCATTTGATGTGAGTAGATTAAATGGCACCGATCAATAGATTAAACAGATTAAAGTAGAACCATTTCACTGATCCATGACTTTCAAAGTTCCCTGTAGCCACTTTCAAATGTCTTGTCTTCTCCATTTTCTAATTCTGAAAGAAAAATGCCTTTTCTTTTCCAGGTTTCCTGGGCTACTGGGGTCATTAAACTCAGAGCTTCTCTCATAATCTTCCTCTTTAGAAATCTGTTAACTTTTTATGTGCCCTCAGCTGCTGTTTCTCCTTACTTAAACCCTGCTGTCAGTTTGAAGTAGCATGTTTTCTCACACAACTTCACACCAAAGCATTTATATTTAGTTTGTACTTTTTAATGAGTTTCATTGTCACTATTGAAATTCTACTTACAGTTTATAAATGACTGCCTAATTAACATTGTTCCTATTTCATTCATATTCTTGGGACTTCATTCTTATTTCTCTTGCGTTTGGCAGTTGGCTCCCTTCCTTGAGAGATGCTGAGCTCCTTTCCCTGTTTTCTACAAGTATTTTTTATTCCAGTCTTTCTCCAATACCCTGAGGCCCTGCCTGGTTAGCTTATTGTTAATTCCCCCCCTCGGGAGAATTATGTGACTGAGCTCCTGAGTTGTCCATCTCCAGCCAGTACATTTTTGAATTAACCAGAATTTTTAAATACTCCTCTACAAAATGAACTTGTCTGATTTTTCTCATTAGTTGTCTAACATTTTCTGACTAAAGACCTGGGTTCATTTCTTAGCTGTTTCCTCTCCAGAGCTTGTATTATTTATGAATTCTTCCCATTGTTTTCTCCAGCAGTGAGACCGCCTGTCCCTCTTTCTCACCAGCCACTCTAGCCAGTACCACCTCATTTTTCTCTCAACTGGCATCTTCTACCTCCGTCTAGTTTAACTGGATCTTTTTGAAACTTCCAGAACATTAGTCCTAAATGTGTAGCTCTGCTCATACATCCTTGATCAAGAGTATCTTAATAGTTTTTGTCTTTAGAATAAATCCAGATGCCTTCACTTGGTATTCAAGAACTTTACAGTCTGAGTCTTAAAGATGCTATTGCCCCGCTGCCCAGTGAAGTCTCATATCAACCTGTTTCCAAAGTTCAGTGGACTCTGGGGCCATGGCTGCAAGTTTGAACCTTGTTGTTTTTCTGTGTTAGCTATGTGACACATTTCTGCCCTAGTTTATTTATCTGTAATAGGAACCACAAGGGTTTTGTGAGAGTAAACAGGAAGTGCTTTGAACAATGCCTGGCATACAGTAAGTGTTTATGGACTGTTTCACTGTACATATTTACTAAGGCTATACACGAGGATTTCCATAACCATAACTTCTAAGGGGCCCTGAGTGAGCACTGGAGCTCTTTAACCTTCTAGGTCTGTATGATGGCATCTGACACAGGTAGCAGACTCTCATGTCCCTGATGGAGTAGAGCAGTTACAGCTACTTCGTTTTGTTCCTGGGAGTTGTGGTAGTATGGCATATTTTGAACCCACACACAGTAGGTGCTTATTTTTTAAATGAATATAAAGAACTATGTGTTTTCTATTAGAGCTATTAACTCATCTTCTCTTCACCTGTAAATCCAGAAGAAAAACAATAGAACATTGAACTTTGACCCTGAAAATAGGAAATGTCATTAACAGAACAAGGTTTTCCTTTCCTTGCCTTTGATATAGTGATCTGTTATTTTGTTTTTTAGTATAATTTACTAAGCATACTCTACAGAACATAGTGTCTTTCTATTAACATGGCTTGAAAAAATCACCAAGTTTTTATTAAAAGACATCAATCACTAAGTGTACTTTCAAATGGCAGCACAAAACCTCCACACTTCTATTTTTTTCAAACAGTATTTAATAAATTTCTAATGCCAGTTGTGGTGGCACACGCCTTCGATCTCATCACAAGGTTGGTAGAGGCAGGTGAAGCTTGTTCCAGGACAACCAGGACTATATAGTGAGAATCTGCCTGAAGAAACCCAACCCAACCCCCAACCCCCAATCCAAACCCAATCCAAACCCAATCCAACCAAACCCCTAAAATTCCAGGCACTCATCTGACATTTTCTGATTCATAGCTTATTTTTCTCTTTACTTCCAAGAACTATACATATCCAAAGTTAATACCTAAGAGAAGAATATTTTCCCTAAACAATAAAGCATCTTTCCTCTAGCTATGCTTACTATTTATCCAGCCATCACCAGTAGAACCAGAAGATGGGCAGTTCTCTTACTAATAGACTCCAATGCTATTATTTTTCTAAACACCTAAGATGCAATGTTGTGTCAGACCGTAATTTGAATCTTTCATACTGTGAAACCTTATTAGGGTATTTTAAGTATTCTCTTACCTAGGAAGAGTTCTGTCAGAATGGAGCAACAATCTTCTCTTTCTAAATAACAAGACCGCACAATACATTTTTAAATAATGATCAAGGATTTTTTTTTTATTCATTAAGTTTCATTATCATTACAGAAAATGTTATGGTACAGAGTTGTTTAACATTATTTTGTTTTTGCTCTTGATTTCCACATGAATGCTGGTAACACTAATATCTGTACAAGATCAGTCTTTGATTTTATTTTTGTTCTGTACAATTTTAAATGTGTTGGTTAAAAAGGCTGTCAGCACTTAAGGAAGCATTTCCCCCAGTTTGTTTGTTCAAATAAAAGGTATCCAGCTACTGCCTGCGAGTACTGTGCCAGGAGGCTGCTAGGGTGAGACCTGCCCTGGGTGCTCAGCAGGGGAGGTTCTTGCGGCAGGGCGGTGCCTCCGCACAGTCTCCTCTTTTGGCCTGGTGCACATAAACACGAGATACATGATAAAGAACAAGCAAAAGCTCTCTGTAAAGCAGTTATGAAGCATACTAAGAAGGGAAATCCAAGTGTTGCCTACACTAGTATAAAGAAGCAGACAGCCTTGATTAAGAGCATAAGTAGTTGTATTTAAAGATGAGAAAAACACAAGTTCTGCAGGCACCTACCGCTGTCTACTAAAAGCTATCGCTATCAGACCTAGCATTGAACACACAAAGCAATTTGCAAGAAAGGAAAATTTTGCTTTGATATAATCAGAATAGAGTTGTCTGTTGAGATTTATTCTTAGGTGTTTTTTTTCTTTAAAAGGTATTTAAATTCATTTGAAATATAGTTCAAGATGTTGACTATACAGATCAACTTTTATCCAGATCAGAAAAACTAGCTGTGCCGTTGCATATTACAGGATACAGTCAATGATATGTGGACATGCAACAAAACTTCCTCCTGTCGGTCACCATCATAGCCGTCCAATGACCATGACATCCACCACCTCGCCTTTGTGAAGTTCCACATACTGCTCTGTCTTTGGAGGTAGCATCAGTAATCCATTGGCACTGCGCATGCTCATCAGACGGCTGCTCATCTGATTCCCTGGAATGAAACAGTCTCATTACTGCAGCACAGGCATCAGCACACATGTGGAGAGGCCAGCAAGTGCAAGTGCAGGGCTCCCAGATGGAGGAGACAGACGATCCATCTTTTCTGTACCTTTTCCAGGTGAAATTCATGTCCTAGATCCTTCACCTTCTCATCAAAACTTTAATTTAAAAACAAATGCTATATATTTTAAAAGAATAAAATAGGGTTTTATAGCATCATACAAAATGCCACAGAAATTCTCACTTCAAGGTGAGCTTACATTTGTGTAAAAATAAAGCCTTTTTAAAAATTAGGGATAGCAGTAATAGCAGTCACCATTTAGGTGCCAGACAAATAACAAATCACTTTATAAACTCTCTTATTTAACTCTCACAGGATGCAAAAGGTCTGAAGCACACTGCCGAGGGCCTTGCTAACCTAAGCAGGCTGCTGACCAAACTGCATGCAGAACTCTGTGATGGCAAGGCTCATGAACTGGATCACCGTTTGTTGTGATGTTTGCAGGTTATACAGGAGCACCTACTAAAAGGTAACAGTTTTGTGGAGTTGAATCAAAACCTGAGCAAAATAGGACTAGAAAATTGGGGACAAAGGTTTAATATGAAGACCTCTTTTTTCGGAGCCAGAACTCTGAAATAACACAGGTTTCTGTGTCCTTAATATTTACCAGCGCCTAAAATATAGTAGAGTCCAAAAAGATTATATTATAAATTCTGCTTTCTCCTCACATTTCAGGATAACACATACTGTGCCCTCCTTTCCTACCCACCCATCAATGTTCAAAGGGCTGCTTGAATTAATAGATCAAAATATAATTTAATTTTTATATTTCAAATGTTTATCTAGAAAATATGGTTCAGTGAAATAAGTAAACATTATTTAAGAATAACTTATTTCATCAAACTTTTCAAAAAGAAAAGTACACAATTATTCATTTTGTTATCACCAAGGAAAAGCCATGACTAACAAAGCTGGTGCTGCGGCTCATTTTTCAGAACAAGTGCATGGGATCCTGTGGGTGTGCAGGTGTGAGCGACTGACCTGTACTCTGGGCCCAGGGCAGTGGTTCTTGGTGATGCCAAGTCAGTATACACCGGTGGTATTCTGGGCGAGGGTCCAGTTTTACATCACACGATAACTACAGCATGAAGAGGGAAAGAGATTTGAATTGGCCCCCAATCATTTCACAGAACTACAGAAATAGAGTAAGCAAAGACAATGTCCTTGTCACTCTACTATTTCTGTCATTTCCATCTTATTTTTAATAAGGAAGTCCAGGGGCTGGTTGCTATGGTCAAAAAGAAAGAATGTTAAGAAGCCAGTGTTTAGGATGGAGGAAAGGGCAGTTGAAAAAGTCCTTTGTTATGTGCTGTAAGGACCCTGACCTATGAAACAGGGAACTGAAGCAGTACCTTAGCACTGAAAAGAGGTAGCTCTGACAAGCACATTCAATATCCATTTACCCAGCAATGCCCATTGCAGATTTAATGTGTGCTGGGCATTATTCACCTCTCCATCTACAGAACTATTTTTAATAGGTTTTTTTTTTTGATATTGCTTATATTTTCTTTGCTGGAAGCATAACTTCCCAGTGCTACTAAATTATTTTGTGCTTCTCTCTTAATTTCTTTGTGTGTGCGTGTATTCTCCAGTACTAAATTTCAGTAGCCACTTCCATGGTTATTATGTAGCCAGTTTGAAGGAGGAGATGGTGGATATTAAAATGAAAAATAAACGTAAGGATTCCAAAGAGGTTTGTAGTGTTGGATAAATCATGGGGCTCTTAGAACAATATGGATTTTTTTCCCCACTGCTTCCTCAGTTAAGTAAGTGTGAATATAATGAATTCTCCATTACTGAGTTGGCTGTATAAATCTGACTGCTTGGACTTTGACTTTTTGATTGGATCATAATTTTTCATTCATGAATGAAATGAATCATGAATTTTTCATTCATAGCTAGCCTTTCTACTGTCCTTTCTTCCTCCCTCTTCCTCCATTTCTGTTTCTTACTTTGTTAAACGTTCCAGGTATTATCTCCTTGTGATTACTCAAAGAAAGGTCTTTCTGGGGAGGACGCTATGCCTGGCTAGTAGAATTTAAGTGATATTTTAGGGAAACAAGATGGTCTTATCTTCTTATAACCACAAATCTCCAGTAATAAAAATATCAATGTTACGACTATTGATGGCTTAGATTTTCAAAAACGCTTTTAATTCCTGTGTATGTGTCCATTTGCACATGAAAGTGCCACAACATACATGTATGCAGTGGGGGTAGTCAAAGGACAGGAGATCATGTGGGTCACAGGGACTGAACTCAGGTTGTCAGGCTTGGCAGCAAGTGCCTTTACCCGCCAAGCTATCTTGCCCGCCATTTTACATATTTTTATACTATGTATCTTGAGTAATATTTTATTATTATTTCCTCTTCTGTGTTTTATATTCCTTTGTTCAACTAATCATAGAATTGTGTCACATGTAAATTACTTTAAAAGTATTGAGAACTAATACCTTGGTTCTGTAGTCTATGATGACAATACATTCATTCACGAGTACTACAGCCCATGTTTGATTATCTGTGCAGCAAGTTAGACTAGTAGTGCTGGTAGAGAAAGGCACTCTAACTCCCAAGTGGCTTGCTGCAGTAACCGGCTCCTGTTTGACCAGTGCTGTTTGAACAGGACACCTTCCTCTTCCTCCTGAAGTGCCAGATTCTTTTAGTCCTTTGGCTGCCCTTTCTGAAGTTTTTGAACAGCAATCACATAAAAGCAGGCAGGCTAACTTCGGTCCTCTATGAATTTCCCTGGGGAAATGATCTCTCACCTCTTACTCCACACAGGTCTACTGTGTGGAGCCAGCTGATTTCTGTTTGCTGGTTTGTTCCCACTAGAAGAACCCAGTAGAAGTTTGAAGCCTTGCTCTCTGGATTCTTTTAAGTACTTTTAAAATTTAAAACATTTTATTTATTTTTAAGTTTATGTGTGTTTTGCCTGTGTATGTCTGTATACCCTGTATATACTCTGCCTGAGAAGGCAAGAAAAGGGTATCAGATTCCCTGGGACAGAGTTTACAGACGGTTGTGAGCTAGCGCTGTGTGGGTGCTGGGAATCCAATCTAGGTCCTCTAGAAGAACAGACAGCACTTTTGACTTCGGAGATATTTCTCTTTCTGTTGGGGGAAAATAAAAGTGAATTTCCCTTTCTACTTTCTACCATCAAGGAGAGACTATTAATACATTTATGATACAAGCAAATCTGAAACCCTAGGCACTTATTTTGGGCCATTGGCACTTGCTATCAGGCTTCAGCTTGGTTCCTGGTCATGAGGAAACATTACCCTGGCTTTGATGATGGTTGGCCGAGGATCCAAGATACCCTGCATCTTTCTCAGTGCAGGTACAACAAAGAGGTTGCAGGTGACCACAGCTGATACAGGATTCCCTGAAAGTCAACCAAGTAGTTATTTATATTACACCACATAAAAATTTGTCAGATAATTACACCTGCTTATACATTCAGGCATGATAGAAGTGACTGACCACAAGTCTACTTCTGAGTCACTCTGAATCCAACAGAATGACAGAGTAGACTAGCTGGGTGGTATGCACTTTTAATCCCAGGACTCAGGAGACAAAGGCAGAGAATCCCTTGAGTTCGAAGCCAGCCTGGTCTACAGAATGAGTTCCAGGTCAACCAGGGCTACACAGTGACAGTCTGTCTTAAAAAAACAAAACAAAACAAAACAAAACAAAACAAAACAAAACAAAACAAAGACAGACTAGAGGTCCAGTTAACCACATCATATGCTACACAGGATATGAATGGAACCTTTTGGTCATCCATGAAAATCCAAAAAGATCTAATACTTAGCTTTTAATACCATTTCTCCTTTCCTGAGTGCCTTGTACTGGAAGCCATTGCCAACCTTGTGTGTATGCGTGCACGCAGGGTTATAGGTGAAGTGGTCGACACGGAACCCTGGGCTGCCTGCATGTGAGGCACTTCAATCCTTTTTTTTTTTTTTTTCTGGTTTTTTAAGACAGGGTTTCTTTGTGTAGCTCTGGCTGTCTTGGAACTCTCTGTAGATCCGCCAGGCTAGCCTGGAACTCACAGAGATCTGCTTGCCTAAATCTCATGAGTGCTGGGATTAAAGGTGTGTGACAACATTACCCAGCCAACTCAGTCTTAAGTTAAAAATTTTAATGTATCTCGTTATTTTTAAAGCATGTCTACTGTAGAAATATGGTATAAATAAAAGAAAATATAGACAAGAAACTTTATTTATAATCATCCAGACACATCTTTAATTTTAAAAATGGCACCAAATGACTCAACTTGTAAAGACTTGAAGATGAATAAGATTATGGTAGGGATTGCGACTTCTTCAATTCCCACAAGGAAGCTCTAGCACTCAGTGTATCTAGGGCGCAGGGCCTTAGTGAGCATAGGATCAGGCCCTAACAGAGTAGACCTTGTGTCCTTGTAAGCAGAAGGTCACCAGCAGTATGCATGCCAGAGGCAAGGCCATGGTACTCAGAAGGCAGCTGACTGCAAAGCAGGAAGAGGCATGAGAGAGCAGCCCTGCTGCCACCTTAGATCGCTGAGGAAATAAATTTTGGGGTGCACCTATGGCAGCTGAGAAGCTGGATCAGACTGTGACAAATACCAAGTTCTTTAAAGTTATCTGAAGAATTTTAGAAATGTAGCATTCCTCTCCAGGAGAAATAAACCTAGGTGTGCCTTGTACTTCAAAAGAAAGGAGGGTGGCTATGAAAACAATAAAAGGGCTACAAAAAAGAGATATTTGTTGTTGGTGTGGTGTCCGTAAGTAATGATCAAGTGGTACCCAAGCCAGACAGCTCTTCTGAGCTCCGACTTTGCTTCATTGTGGTATGAACTATCAGGCTGTTCTTGCATTTAAGGCAGACAGCCTCCAAGTGCTGGGGTTACAGTTGTGCACCACCAACCCTTAGGAGTCTGACTAAACTCAGTCACAGAACTTGATCTTTTTCTTTAGCAAGTTCTAAAATCCCAATTACGTTTAATTCTTTTATACAGTGCAATGTGACGATGTGTGTTGGTGTTGGTAATGGGGAATGGGCTGTCTTAGTTCAGTTTCCCCTTCCTCAAGTGCTGCTAGTTTGGTCCTCAAGGTAAGAGACAAGGGCCAGGTTATCAAATTACTAGATAAAACCACACCTTCATTTTTGTTGTCCCAGTAGCTAAGAGATTTCTGTCATCTCTCAGCATATTTACACTCTACAGAAGAGGGGCTGGATTATGACATTTTTGTACATGCATGTGTTCGATTACACTCTCCTGCTCACCTCTCCCTCCCATTCCTGCTGTTTCCCTTTCTCTTGAAAAATAGCATTCCTTCTTCTTTAACATCTAGATTTAAATCTAGATTCTGCACATAGAGAAAATATATATTTGTCTCTCAGGATCTGGCTTATTTTAGTTATCATAGTGATATCTAACTTTATTGAACTTTCTTTTTTCTTAATTGCTGGGTTTCTTTTGCTTTCAATTTTTTTTTTAAGATTTATTTGTTATTTATATGAGTACACTGTAGCTGTCTTCAGACACAGCAGAAGAGGGCATCAGGTCCCATTAGAGATGGTTGTGAGCCACTATGTAGTTGCTGGGAATTGAACTCAGGACCTCTGAAGAGCAGTTGGTGCTCTTAACCACTGAGCCATCTCGCCAGGCCCCTATTGAGCTTTCTAAAAATGAAATTTCATTCTTTGTATTCAAATAACATTCCATTGTGCATATATGTCACATCTCTTCCTCCTCATCTGCTGATGGATTTCAAGACTGAGTCCATAACTTGGCTTTCATGAAAAGTGTTTTTATAGCAAACATGGTTGTGAAAGTATCTCTGTTTCATATGGATGTAGATTCTGCATTATACGCTATTTTTATTTTTTTAGTTTTTCCATCTCTCTCTCTCTCAAAGCCTCCACACTGATTTTTACTGTAGCTGGGTTAACTTACATCCTTGCTTGTATTTGTCTTTAATTTTCTTGGTGACAGCCATTCTGACTGGGTTAAAATAGATTATTAATTCTCTCTCTCTCCAGGGTTTCTCTGTGATTCTCTCACTGTCCTGGAAGTTGCTTTGTAGACCAGGATTGTCTCAAACTCACAAAGATCTGCCTGCCTCTGCTTCCCTAGTACTGGGATTAAAAGCATGAGCCACCACTGCTAGGCTCAATGCAGTTTTTATTTGCATTTTTCTGATGGCTAGGTATGTTGAACATTTGTTTCTCTATTTAACTTCTTTTGAGAATTGTCTGTGAAACTCATTTGCCTATTTATTGACTAGATTATTTTGGCATTTTTGAGTTACTTACATATCAGTCCCCTGTGTCTTTTTGCCTTTTAATCCCATGCAATCCTGTATGTCAATTCATGTAGTTATTTCCCATGTTGTAGGTATCCTACAGTCACTTTCCATGCCTGTATCTTGACTTGTTCCTCATAGCAGTTTGAAAGTGTTAGGTCTTCCATTCAGGTTTCTGATCTGTTTTGTGCTGACATTTGAGCAGTGACCTGGCTTCATTCTATATATAAATACACAATTTTCCAGAACCTCTTTTTTTGTTGTAGAGGCCCTTCTTCCTCTAACATATGTTTTTGGGACCTTTTGTCAAAATTCAGTTGACTGTTGGGCTGGGAAACAGCTCAGTGGTTAAGAGGTTATTTCTCTTCCTGAGGACTGAAGTTTGGTTCCTAGCACCCACCGTCCGAGAGCTCACAATAGTCTGTAACTGCAGCTCCAGCAGATCAGACTCCCCTGATGTCTGCGGACATCTGCACTCATATCCATACCCAGACACACTTGTTCACACATAATTTAAAGTCATAGAATAAGTCAGTCGTAGCTCTACTAATTTACTGCGTCCTCTGTGTTGTTCTATTGTTATGTGTATCCAGGCTCTTTTTGTCTTGTTTCATACACACACACACATATATGTATGTTTGTATGCTTGTATATTTGTGGGAACACACATGCATATTTACAAGTGTATGTGTGTGTGTGCGTGCGCGCGCGCGAGTGTGTGTGCGTGTGCGTGTGTGTGTGTGTGTGTGTGTGTGTAGGCCTGAGGTTGTTAAAAGGAACCTTCTTTAGTAAATTTTCCACGGATTTCTTAACCAAAGCCTGTGGCTGGTCTCAATAACCAGCATACATTGGTGATCTCATCTGCCTTATGAGGCTGGAATTACAGGAGAGCTGTGCATCTAGGCAGTTACTGTATTTTGGGAATCTGAACTCTGGTCTTGATTATGTGGCAAGTGCTTAAACTGCCAAGCCATCTTCCTAACCCATGTATCTGTCTTGGATGGCAGGATGATGGTGTTACTACAGCTCTGTACTGTAACTTGAGATCAGGTATAGTATGACGTCTCTAATGTTGCTCCTTTGGCTCAGCTGCTTTGGGTATCTGGAGTTTCTATTTCCATTTAAACGTTAGGACCCCTTCTCCCCACATCTCGTGAAGAATGTCATTGGAATTTAATGCAATTGCATTTACTGTGTAGGTTACTTTCAGTAACATGGGCATTTTCTCAGTCTGTCAATCAATGACCATGGGCTGTCTTTCCACCTTCTAGTGTCTTCATTTTCCTTCTTCAGTGCTCCAAAGTTTTCATTGTAGAGGTGTTTCATTGTCCAAGCTAGAGCTAGGCTTAATTCCTAGGGGTCGTGTTTTTTCTTCTGATTTCTTTCTTGACATATTCACTATAGTACACAGGAAGTATAGATCTCTGTATCCTACCTTGCTGAATTTACCAGAGCCAAGAGTTTAAGTGGAGCTTTTATGGACTGTAAGTATAGTCATTATCATCTACAAACCAGGCTAATTTGATTGCTTTCTTTCTGATTTGTATCACTTTTCTTTCTTCTGGCTTCTGCTCTGGTTAAAACTCCCAAGCAGTATGATGAATAAGAGAAGAGAGATGCCCCATCTCATTCGGAATTTAAGGGCATACTGTAGCTTTAACCCGGTTAGTAGAATGTTGGCTATAGATTTATCATATATTGACATATTTTCCTTCTTCCTAATTTCATGGGTTTTCTCATAATGGCTGGAACTTTGTTAAAGGCCTTTTCTGTAAATAGTCACTAGAATGCGAGTTTTCACACTGTTCCTTAGTAATCCTCTGGATTTCACCAGCAACTGTGTGTCTGATTTTATCATCTCTTCTGGCCTGTGAAGGCACCTGCAAACATATATAATATATACACATGGCCCCAGTGAGAGGAGACGAGCCTAACCATTAAGAGACTTGAGGCACCAGGGAGTGAGGGTGCCTGGCAGTGGTGTGGTGGAGGGTTGGGGTGGCAGGGACATCCTCTTGGAGACAGGGGGAGGAGGAATGGGATGAGGAACTGTAGGAGGGGGGACGGGGCGGTAATGACTGGACTGCAAAAAAATAAAATTACCAAATGATTGTAAAATTGCTACAATTCTTTAGTTTTATAATTAAAATAAAATTTATTTATTCAGTGTGTGTGAGCACATGTGTACGCATGTTCTGATATGCACATGGAAATCAGAGGACAAGCTGAAGGAGTTGGTTCTCCCTTCCACCATGTGGGTCTGGGGGATTAAAATCAGGTTGTCAGAGTTGACCTTTATCTGCTGAGCCATCTCACCAGCCATATTTTCAAAATGAATTGTTCCATAGAATAAATATAATTAAAAGGATTAATAATTAGTAAAATGTGATTATTTCTGAGTGATAGTTATGATAATAAGTAACATTTCTTTACTTTTAATCTATATTTTCTAAGTTTTTATAAAGAAGGTTTAATTTTTCATCTATTTTTATTTATGAAAGTATGCATGTGTGTGTGTGTGTGTGTGTGAGAGAGAGAGAGAGAGAGAGAGAGAGAGAGAGAGAGAGCACATGTGTGCGCACATGTGCCAGTGTATCATAATACACACATGAAGGTCACAAAACAACTTGTGGGAATTGGGAATTGGTTCTCCTCTCTCTCTCTCTCTCTCTCTCTCTCTCTCTCTCTCTCTCTCTCTCCAATATGTGTCCAGGGGATTGAGTTTGATTATCAGGCTTTACTGCAGGTGCTTTAATGCACTAGGCTGTTTTGTCAGTCCCAATTTCCACATTTATTTTACTGCGCACACAGTTTTAAAAAGTTAAAAAAATAAAATATGTGAAACTATTACATTGGCTATAATTTGTTAAGATTGGTGAAGACCTTTAAGTACAGAGCCTTCCATAAAGCTAGAAACTGAGAATTCTTTTAAGTGAAGCACCTTTGCTGTGTAGGACCTACGTGATCAAGCTCAGTGAAAGGTGTCTCAAATAGAATCAGTGATCTGAAAAAGGCTTTTAATACTGTAGTTTCTATGAACATTTATATTTCATCAGAAATGGGTTCCTTCAATAATAATCTTTGCTCTAGTGTCACTGATGGTCTAAATCGTATGTTAAATCACACCTGTGGAGACAGCACTCTCTTTGGTAGATGAAATGAAGCTAGAACAGTTGTTCATTTTTCATACAATGGCTTTCAGAGTATCAGAGAATATGAAAGGCCCTAGGTTTAGTCGTATACCACAGATACAGTCTGAGGTTGCTTTACTTTCATGTTGTCTTAGTATTTTCTGTATGACACAGTCTATTTTTATGCTTTACGGATAGTGTTTAAAAATGTTAAGACTTAAAGTTCTTCTGCCTGCTTCTTTTTTTAATAGTTTTATTTTGAGATTTACTGAATATATATAAAAAAGGAAATCTCTGAAACCCATGAGATTTGTGAGCCTGAAAGGATAAGTACTTACTTTTCTGAAGAGATTAGTGTTAACAAAATGGGGACTTGAGAATTATTACAGGATTTTATTTTTTAGACTAAGTCTTACTTTTTTTTAGCTAAGGCTGGCTTGAAATTTAAAAATAATAATAATAATAATATTAGAAAGTAATTAATTTCTTGGTCTTTGAAGCTGTAGTGATTTTCCTGCTTCAGTCTCCCCGGTTTTGGAATTATAGGCACAAATAAAGGATGCCTTTAAAATTAAAGAGTAACAAGTAGATAATGTTCTAAATCACTTTAAAACTTATCAAGATTCATAAAGACTTAAGATGCATGGCTGAAAGCAATGAAAACTGAATTATTAAATTCTTGGAAACTGGACTACCTTGATTTTGTTCAGTCTGAACACACACGTTTCTGTTCACAAGGGAATTAGGTGGTGATACTGATGTCAGACTGGTGATATGTAAACACTAGTTGAAATATACAGGATCAGTAAGTCTGCCTACCTGTCCCTAAATATTTTACTACCAGAAACATTGTTGTATGTGTTTGCATTAAGACAATGTCTTGCTATGTAGCCCAGGCTGGTCTCATTTCATGATTCCCTGCTTCAGCCACCTGAGTGCTAGAATTACAGATATGCATTGGCACACCTTATAATATGTGATCTTGTATTTGCATGCTCGGCAGCGCTTCTAGTTATGAGATCTCATTAGACTTCCCACGGATATCTGGTTATCATCTGAGAGTAAGGACTGTGCCCTGGGAGAATATTCTGGTTTGACTAGGTATCAGTCCATCTTATAGGTGAAGAACTAGCCTCAGAGAAACTAAGTGATTTACCAATTAGTAAAGACATTCAGATTATAAATCAAGTGATACTGATTAGAGGCTGGCTGAGAAGTCCAAAATTTTTTGGGTCATTTTTCTAGAAGAAGGAGAAAATAATTTTGATGATTCTTACCTGGTAGTGCAAAAATAATTTTTCTTACACCATCAATATCCAAAGTTGCAAATGTTGTTGGCAAGCTAGAAACAAAAAAAGAGTGTTCTTGTTTGTGATTGCTAAGTAACAGAAGAGGTAACTTGAATGCTCTAGTTTTCTTGTTGAATGATTCACTTACCATATAAAACATTCTTTTTGTGGACTTGTCTTTAAACCTTCCTATTTGGCCTGGCAGTGGTGGCCCACGCCTTTAATCCCAGCACTTGGGAGGCAGAGGCAGGCAGATTTCTGAGTTCAAGGCCAGCCTGGTCTACAGAGTGAGTTACAGGACAGCCAGAGCTACACAGAGAAACCCTGTCTCAAAAAACCAAAAAAAAAAAAAAAAAGAATCCTGTCTGCTGCTGCAGAAGGATCTCTCAAGGTGGAAATTTCTAGCTGCATGTCTAGTGGGTGAGGCTGGAGCATGGCGACCATTGAGACACTTTGAGACACAGCCTTGGGATGCTGTCAGTGAAGTTAGGCTTCTTCAGATCCATGATCCAGTAGGATCCAAGGACTCAGAAACCCCCGCCCCGCCAGTGGCACGGGTTCCTTCCAGTCTGAGCTAGTGTCCTGAGCAGACCTTGGGCGCGAGCTCCACATCCAGTCCCACAACATCCAGAAAAAGCTCGACTCCCAGGTGCTCTAACAGGCACAGGATCACAGGATCTTAGGAACCTGCTCACACCAGGATTTCAGGATAACAGAGGCAGCTTGACTCCCAGGAGCTCTGACACACCCAGGATCATAGGATCACAGGATCCCAGAGACAGCTAGACTCTGAGGAGTTCTGACACAACCAGGATCACAGGAGAGACAGGCTCCAGTCAGAAACAGCAAGGGCAGGGAACACTAGAGATAACCGGATGGTGAGAGGCAAGCATAAGAACATAAAGAACAGAAACCAAGGTTACTTGACATCATCAGAACCCAGTTCTCCCACCATAGGAAGCCCTGGATACACCATCACACCGGAAAAGCAAGATTCTGATCTAGAATCACTTCTCATGAGGATGATAGAGGACTTTAAAGGTAAACAGGTAGAAGCCCTTAAAGAGGAAACACAAAAATCACTTAAGGAATTACAGGAAAACACAATCAAACAGGTGAAGGAATTGAACAAGACCATCCAGGATCTAAAAATGGAAATAGAAACAATAGAGAAATCTCAAAGGGAGACAACCCTGGAGACAGAAAACCTAGGAAATGGATCAGGAGTCATAGATGCAAGCATCCTCAGCAGAATACAAGAGACAGAAGAAAGAATCTCAGGTGCAGAAGACACCATAGAAAACATTGACACAACAGTCAAAGAAAATGCAAAATGCTAAAAGCTCCTAACCCAAAACATCCAGGAAATCCAGGACACAATGAGAAAACCAAACCTAAGGATAATAGGTATAGAAGAGAGTGAAGATTCCCAACTTAAAGGGCCAGTAAATATCTTCAACAAAATGACAAAAGAAAACTTCCCTAACCTAAAGAAAGAGATGCCTATGAACATACAAGAAGCCTACAGAACGCCAAATAGACTAGACCAGAAAAGAAATACCTCCCGTCACATAATAATCAAAATGCCAAATGCACAAAACAAAGAAAGAATATTAAAAGCAGTAAGGGCAAAAGGTCAAGTAACATACAAAGGCAGACCTATCACAATTACACCAGACTTCTCACTAAGCAAGAAGGTCTGAACTGAGCACGGGGTCCCCAATGGAGGAGTTAGAGAAAGGACTGAAGGAGCTGAAGGGGATCACAACCCTATAGAAAGAACAATATTAACCAACCAGAGCCCCCAGAGCTCTCAGGGACTAAACCACCAACCAAGGAGTACACATGGAGGGACCTATGGCTCTAGCCGTATATGTAGCAGAGGATGGCCTTGTTGGGCATCAATGGGAGGAGAGTCCCTTGGTCCTGTGAAGGCTTGATGACACAGTGTAGGGGTATTCAAAGGTGGGGAGGTAGGAGTGGTGGGTAGGTGGGTAAACATGCTCATAGAGGCAGGAGAGGGGGGGATTGGCCACACACACACACACACACACACACACACACACACACACACACACACACCAGGCTGGCCTCGAACTCAGAAATCCACCTGCCTCTGCCTCCCAAGTGCTGGGATTAAAGGTGTGCACCACCACCGCCCAGCTGGCCTCCTTTATATTTTTAAGATCACTGTCTTGCTCCCTCCCTCTTTCCTGTATCTGCTTCCCACCCACGTTTGCCATGGTACTGGGGATCCCAACTCAGATCACCGTGCTTGTGCTGCAAGCACTTTACTGACTGAGCCATCTCCAGTTGCCTGAGTATCTTTTTCTTTAAAATCAAAGACAATTATATTTGGAATGTGCTGTACGTGGAAAAGGCAAAGGTAACTTCTCTGATTTTCTGTTTTTTGTTTCCACCAGTGAGTAGAATGTATATATGCTACAAGTTCTTATATTTAGATAAGTATAATATTCTAGCCAGTTAAGGGAAGACCACTTAAATTTGTAAGCCACTCTATTGTGGCATTAGTTCATGGATAATTGTATTTAAAGTCAATATCAAGTATAAAAAGGCACTTTAAATTTTCTTTTAAACCCTAATGGTTTCTCCAAAGGTATTCACTCAAAAAAGGTCTATTTATAACAGAATATTTTATACACAGGCATTACTATTATAAGTATTTTGTTGATGGAATGGTCTAGAAAGCCATTTTCTTAGACTTCAACACATACTGCTTATTCTGAAATCAGAATTGACAGCATTTATCCATTGAGGTTTTAGGGAAGAAGAAGAAACATGTATAACTAAAGTAGTCCCTAAACTGAGAATGGGAAACTAGGAACCGAGGATGCAAACATCACTACCACAAGCTGTGTTTAATTCCCCCGCAGCTGAAAACAAGTGATATCAGCAACCTTCCCCACAAAGGGGGAAAAAAAAGACCAAATCTACATTTGAGAGGAGTGAGAAATACAGTGACAAAGAATTCACTACTGTTCCAAAGCACTGGGGAAACACTCAGTATACAACATTAGCACATGACAGGCTGTTATTTATTTTGTGCCTGTGTATGTGCATGCCAGCATGATGTGGAAGTCAGAGGACTCTGCAGGACTCAGGGTCTTTCTCTTCCCTTCCATCATACGGGTTCTGGAGATAGAACTCTAGTCACCAGGCTTGTTTCCCTACAAAGCCATCTTCATGCCCCGCCCTCCTGCCCCCGAATTTTTTTGTTAAATTTTTTTTTTTTTTTTTGATTTTCCAAACAGGGTTTCTCTATGTAGTCCTGGCTGTCTTGAAACTCTGTCAGTTCAGCAGGCTGGCCTTGAACTTGGAGATCCATCTGCTTCTGCCTCCTATTTGTTGGGATAAAAGGTGTGTGCCATCATCACCTGGCCCAAAATGTTATTCTTAACAGAATGATCCAAATCCCAAAGTTTCAAAAACAAAAGGGGTTTTCCTGTAATAGATATATTGGGGCACACTCATAACCATGCACAGACATACCGTCAGAGATCTTATGAAATTCAGGAGAACACCATAGGGTTAATTGTGTTTCTTTTTAAGATTTATTTTATTTTATGTATTTTATGTACTTATGTATTATGTATTTATTTTATGTATTTATTTATGTGTTTTGCTTGCATATATGTCTGTGCACCATGTGTGTTCCCTGTGTCTGCAGAGGCCAGAAGAGAGAACTAGAGTTGCAGATGGTTGTGAACACCATGTAGGCACTGGGAACTGAATGCAGGTCCTCTGCAAAAATAGCTTGTGCTGTTACTGGCTGAGCCATTCTTCTAGGTCCTTTAGGGATAATCTTAGCTTTGTACTAAACAAGGCTGAATTATGAGGGTAAAGCCTAATGCTTGTCCTGGAACTGAAACCCAGTGTGAACAAACCTTGATGACTTTAGGAGAGCAGGCTGGTATTTGACTTACAACAATGCTAAGCTCCATGCCACTCTTTCTCATAGTCATATGAACCCCTATCAGAGTATAACCCTGAACTACAGCAGGGTTACTGTTTCCTGTGTCATGTGCTAACATTCTCCCACACACTGAGGTATGAACAGGTGCTTCGATTTACTGAGTGCCAGGATCTAAGATGGCAGCTTTATTGCCTGAAGATCATGTGTGTTTTATTAATACTACTATTGGGCATTTGAGGATTTACCATTATAGGAACTTCTCCCACCAGTTCGTTCTAGTTTTAGGAAATGTGAAAATCTTCCTGTATGGTTATTTCACTTTCTTCTTGGGTAGAATGGGAAGCAATGTTAAACAGCATTATAAAGTATTTATATGAAGAAAAAAAGGAATTGAGTCTGAATCTACGTTTTTACAGATAATGGATAGAGAAACATGTTCAATACAACGCAAGGAAGCAATCATTCTATCTACTAGACATGACACAGTGATCTACTTTCTCCAACAAGTCAATGGCAAAAATAAAAAGGCAAAAATTAAAAAAAAAAAAACAAACCAAAAATAAAAAACACACCAAAATAACCACCACCACTACCACCCCTGGACCCCAAATCTAATAACAAAAGGTTCAGGGAGAAATAAACATTTAATAGAGATTTAATGACTAAGAGCAACGAATGGACTTTACTTGAATCTCAAGTTAGAACAATTATAAAACAAAAAGCATTCTTTCTCTTGACATTTTGGATATTAGATAATAATACAAAACTATTTATTCTCTTAGAAAAGACAATATTATTGTATTTTTGAAAGACAGTGTTCTTGTTTTTATGACCTATCAAAATGACATGATGTCTAAAACTAGCTTTAAAACATTTTAGCCACCTTCCCCCCAAAAGAGGTTGGGAATTGATGAAGCAGATATAAAGGAATGCTGGCAGTCACAGACTGCAGTAATGACGTGGTTGGGATGAAGCAGATATAAAGGAATGTTGGCAGTCACTGACTGCAGTAATGACGTGTGTTTGGGCTCAGTGTTCTTCTACTTCCCTATATATTTGAGAATTTTCATGCTGAACTATTTTAAGAAAGAATGAAGGCATGGGGAGAAAGAGAGGGAAAGGCACTAAACATGGTAATTACAAAGAAAACGAAGAAAATTTCTTTGCTTTGTTTCTACAAAACTCATTGATTCATAAGATAAAATCTTATTTCAAACTAGAACTGTACATATGAAGAAGATTCTAGTACTAAAATATTTTATTTATTAAAATTAGAAACCCATAATAAAATGTATAAAACAAAGAATTTAAGACTTGATTAGTTAAAGGAATCCAAATAATCTAATATAGTAGATAAAAGTATTTTTCATACCCTGGCTTCATAAAAACTCTTCCAAAGTGGATCTGAGCATGAAGATCAATGTCCAGCACCTGCTTGAGATAGTCCTGTAAACATTAAAGACAGTCATTTCACTTTCAACATTTTAGAATCAGACTTTTAACACACTAATGACAATAAAAGCTTGAGATAGTCCTGTAAACATTAAAGACAGTCATTTCACTTTCAACATTTTAGAATCAGACTTAACACACTAATGACAATAAAACTGATTTATGACCAAAAGAACCTCTTTGCTATTTTAATGAAGTTGATGTGCTTTTCTCAGCTATCCATTCCTCACTCTCTTACTCACTGAATGTTATGTTTGGGGTGCTTTGTGTATGTGGAGTATCGGTGGAGCCTTAAGGGGATACAACCCAAAGAAAAGAGACAAATTCCCTTCCTTTCTAGAAAGTACTTGTAGAGCCAGAGGCAGTGCCATAATACTTGTAATCTCAGCACTTTAGAGGAGGACATAGGAGAATCACAAGTTCAAGGCCAGCCTGGGCTAGATAGTAACACTATTTCTTAAAAATAAAAGAATAAAGAAAATTTTAGTCTAGTAGAGGAAGCTAGATAATAACTAGAATAACCATAGTAATGTTTTTATTTGATGAGTTTTTGTCTCTGAGATAAAATTTTATGACCAAGAAAGGCCATCAATAAAGAAGTCGTTTAGAGTTATGGTTGGTGTGGCACAGTTACAACAGTGGTACGAATGTTATAGGGTAACAAACCGCTCTCTGGTTAAAAAGATTTAAGCCATGTTCCACATGGAACACATTCCTGCTGCTGTAAATCTGGCCAACAACCCGGTTGGGAGCTTATAGGCTCCAGGGTGAACCTACCATTGCTATTCTGTGAAATGAACACTGTATTAAAGCATCCTTTAGCTTCATATTTCCCACAGAATAGTGCCACATCAGGCCTCATTAGAGGGATTTCCTTGTTCAGTGAACAGCGGTTAACACAGAAACTCAACTGGTCAGAGTGCAGAGAAGCTGTGTAAATGAGATGCTGAGCAGCAAGGGGGCTGCCTGTGGTACACCCTTCCTCAAGGAGGACACGAGGGATGCCTGTCTTCTGCCCACAGCAGGACTGACGCTCGCGATGCTGAGCAGCAAGGGGGCTGCCTGTGGTACACCCTTCCTCAAGGAGGACACGAGGGATGCCTGTCTTCTGACCACGGCAGGACTGACGCTCGCTCGCGATGCTGAGCAGCAAGGGGGCTGCCTGTGGTACACCCTTCCTCAAGGAGGACACGAGGGATGCCTGTCTTCTGACCACGGCAGGACTGACGCTCGTGAACTTGCAGGTGCTGTGGTAGCCTGAATAAAACCTCAACTTCTAAGACCAATAGATTCACGAGCCTGTCCTGAGAAACTATGGACAGCTGATGGTTTGTGGGGAGGCTGACTCAGCCTCTGGCAGGCTGACCACACTCCAGCAATGCTCTCATATCCATCCCTGCAGGAGTGAGGTCCTTTAAGACATGTCAGACAAACTCACTTCCCCTTTCCTCCTTTCTTTTTTCTTGGAGGTGGGGCAGGTGGGTTTTTTTTTTTTTTGTTTGTTTTTTTTTTAAGACAGGGTTTCTCTGTGTAGCCCTGGTTATCCTAGAACTTGCTGTTAAGACCAGGCTGGACTCAAATTCACAGATGCCTGCCTGCCTGCCTGTTTAAAGAGGATAAAAGGCCTGTGTGACTGCCCAGCTGCTATTCATTTTCTAATACTTGAGCATATTTTGATTTTTAGAACAAAGCCTTGATTTTTATGAAACATCATATCTAAGAGTCTTGCACTAGTAATCTTCCACAATCCTTTGTCTCTACAGTCAATCTTTATACCTGCACGGTAAACATGTGACTAGACTAGGCTTCTCTCTTCCTTACCTTCATTTTTCACGACTATTTTTCTGGATGTAAGTTCCATATTGGCAGGACATTTTTTAAACTGTGAAAGTGATATTTTGGGTTCTCTCATTTATGTTAAATGATTTCTGTTAGTTTTATCTTTTCTTATGAGGTACTTTGGTGAGACTGCTCATTATTATGGGTTTTCAGGACTTTGGCCAAGATTACCTAGGTATGGTTTCTTTGTAGCTCCTGGAAATCTCTGGCTTGTTGTCTTTTACTAGTTTTGAAAATTCTTTGTCAGATGGTTTTAGTGCAGAATTCTATCAGACCTTCAAGGAAAACCTAATACCAATTATCTTCAAACTATTCCAAAAAATAGAAACAGAAGGAACACTACCCAATTTGTTCTATGAAGCCACAACCACGCTCATACCTAAACCTCACAAAGACCCAACAAAGAAAGAGAACTTCAGACCAATCTCCCTTATGTATATCGATGCAAAACTACTCAATAAAATTCTCCTAAACCAAATCCAAGAACATATCAAAACAATCATCCATCATAATGGATAAATAAAAGTAGGCTTTATCCCAGGAATAAAGGGATGGTTCAATATTCAGAAATCCATTATATAAACAAACTATATAAACAAACTCAGAGGAAAAAAAAACACATGGTCATTTCACTAGATGCTGAGAAAGCATTTGACAAAATTCAATGTCTCTTCATGGTAAAAGTCTTGGAAAGATCAAGAATTCAAGGCCCATACCTAAACATAGTAAAAGCAATATACAGCAAGCCAGTAGCCAACATAAAACTAAATGGAGAGAAACTTGAAGCAATTCCACTAAGATCAGGGACTAGACAAGGCTGCCCACTCTCGCCCTACCTATTCAATATAGTGCTGGAAGTCCTAGCCAGAGCTATTAGGCAACAAAAGGAGGTCAAAGGGATACAACTTGGAAAGAAAGAAGTCAAAATTTCACTATTTGCAGATGATATGATAGTATACTTAAGTGACCACAAAACTTCCACCAGAGAACTCCTAAACCTGAAAAACAACTTCAGCAAAGTGGCTGGATATAAAATCAACTCAAACAAATCAGTAGCCTTCCTCTACTCAAAGGGTAAACAGGCTGAGAAAGAAATTAGGGAAATGACACCCTTCACAATAGTTGCAAATATAAAATACCTTGGTGTGAATCTAACTGAGCAAGTGAAAGATCTGTATGACAAGAACTTCAAGTCTCTGAAGAAAGAAATAGAAGAAGACCTCAGAAGATGGAAAGATCTCTCATGCTCCTGGATTGGCAGGATTAATATAGTAAAAATGGCCATCTTGCCGAAAGCATTCTACAAATTCAATGCAATCCCCAGTAAAATCCCAATTCAATTCTTCACAGAGTTAGAAAGAAAAATTCTCAAATTCATTGGAATAACTAAAAACCCAGGATAGCAAAAACTATTCTCAACAATAGTAGAACTTCTGGAAGAATCACCATCCCTGACCTCAAGCTGTATTACAGAGCAATAGTGATAAAAACCACATGGTATTGGTACAGAGACAGGCAGGAAGATCAATGGAATAGAACTGAAGATCCAGAAATGAACCCACACACCTATGGTCACTTGATCTTTGACAAAGGAGCTAAAACCGCCCAGTGGAAAAAGGACAGCATTTTCAGCAAATGGTGCTGGTTCAACTGGAGGACAACATGTAGAAGTATGCAAATCAATCCATCCTTATCTCTTTGTACAAAGCTCAAGTCCAAATGGATAAAGGATCTTCACATAAAACCAGATGCACTGAAACTAATATAAGAGAAGGTGGGGAAGACCCTCAAATACCTAGGCACAGGGGGAAAGTTCCTGAACAGAACACCAGTGGCTTATACTCTAAGATCAAGAATTGACAAATGGGACCTCATAAAATTGCAAAGTTTCTGTAAGGCAAAAAGCACTGTCAATAGGACAAAATGGCAACCAACAGATTGGGAAAAGATCTTTACCAATCCCACATCAGATAGAGGGCTAATATCCAATATATACATAAAACTCAAGAAATTAGACTTAAGACAACCAAATAACTCTATTAAAAATGGGGTACAGAGCTAAACAAAGATTTTTCAACTGAGAAAACTCGAATGGCTGAGAAGCACCTAAAGAAATGTTCAACATTCTTAGTCATCAGTGAAATGCAAATCAAAACAACCCTGAGATACCACCTCACACCAGTCAGAATGGCCAAGATCAAAAACTCAGATGATAGCAGATGGTGGCGAGGATGTGGAGAAAGAGGAACACTCCTCCATTGTTGGTGGGTTGTAAGCTGGTACAGCCACTCTGGAAATCAGTTTGGTAGTGCCTCAGAAAATTGAACATAGCATTACCTGAGGACCCAGCTATACCACTCCTAGGCATATACCCAGAAGATGCTCCAACATATAACAAGAACATATGCTCCACCATGTTCATAGCAGCCTTATTTATAATAGCCAGAAGCTGGAAAGAACCCAGTTGTCCTTCAACAGAGGAATGGATACAGAAAATGTGGTACATTTACACAATGGAATATTACTCAGCTATTAAAAACAATGAATTTGAGAAATTCTTAGGCAAATAGATGGAACTAGAAAATATCATCCTGAGTGAGGTAACCCAATCACGAAAGAACACACATGGTATTCACTTACTGATAATTGGATATTAGCCCCAAAACTCACAATATCCAAGATACAACTCATAGACCACATGAAGCTCATGAACAAGGAAGACCAAAGTGTGGGTGCTTTGGCCCTTCTTAGAGTAACAAAGTACTTATGGGAGCAAATATGGAGACAAAGTGTGGGACAGAAACTGAAGGAGCTGTCCGGAGACTGCTCCACTTTGGTTTCTATCCCTTGTGCAGTCACCAAAGATAGACGCTGATGTGGATGTCAGGAAGTGCATGCTGACAGGAGCCTGATACAGCTGTCTCCTTGGAGGTCTGCCAGAGCCTGACATACTCAAAGGCAGATGCTCACAGCTGAAAAAGCTGAAAGGGTTTGTGGCCCCATGAGGAGAGCAACAATACCAAGCAACCAGAGCTCCCAGGGTCTAAACCACAAGCCTGGGAGCACATAGGGAGGGACCCATGGCTCCATCTGTATATGTAGTGGAGGATGGCCTTGTTGGGCATAGGTGGGAGAGGAGATCCTTGGTTCCATGAAGGCTGGATGCCAAGTGTGGAGGAATTCAAGGGTGGAGAGGTGAGAGTGGGGAGTGGGTGGGGGCACATCTGCATAGAAGCAGAGGAGGGGGGATGGGATAGGGGTTCCTGGGTGGGCAGTGGGGGGGGGGATGGGATTAAGAGGGTAACATCTGAAATGTAAATTAAAATATCCACTAAAAAAAAGAGACAGTGGAAATAGTTAGACTTGTTTGATATGCTATTTTAAAAGTTTCATGGGTGGAACTGCCATGTCTGAACAGAGACATCCACTTGGCCATAGGTTAGATTCCTACAGTAAACTGGTAATTAACACATATATAAGAAACTGACTGTTAAGCCTTACATCAATTTGATTGGACTGATGAATGCCTAGGAGATTAGTGAAGCACACCTCTGAAGGATTCACTAAATGAGCAAACTGGGCTTTTACATTGAATACCATCAGAAAGAATAAAAGGGAGGGCATTGGTGGTGCACAACTTTAATCCCAGCACTTGGGAGGCAGAGGCAGGCGATTTCTGAGTTCGAGGCCATCCTGGTCTACAGAGTGAGTTCCAGGACAGCCAGGGCTATACAGAGAAACAACTAAAGGGGGTGGTGGGGGGGGGGGGAATAAAAGGGAAAATCGAGAAAACTCCACCATGTGCAGGCCTCTTTCTGCTTCCTGACCACCCTGGTGTGAGTTGTTCTGTTCCATAAGGCCCTCTTGGCCACGATGGACTGAAACCTCTGATAACAGCAGGTATAATAAAGTCTTTCTCTCTTACATTGTTTATATCAGATATTTTATGAATGTGATAAAAAGTGATTAACATTGTGTGACTTACATGAACTATCTAGATATAACTTTTGTAATTTTACTACCAGAGGAAACGTTCACCAAGACTCCTCAGTCTAGTCTCAGGGACACAGATTTCCTGCTTTACCCTAAAACCCTAGGACTAGAAGTATATGCCATCACACCTGGTTGGTCAAACTTATGAAGTTGTCTCCCCAAAGGAGATTTCACATAGTTCTGACAACTGCCAGAACAGAACTAAATTAACAATGGTTCAGCGATGGGTGGGCCATGCCTTGACCAGGACTGCTTAGTTATACATACATGTTGATTTGTGTTTAAATTTGAACTTCATGTCAGGATCCTGAAGATAGATTTGCAGTTAGGAGGTCACTGGACCTATTTACTATTCTCAGTGTGATCAAGTTGGCTAAATTTCCTTTTTCTGCTTTTCATCATTGCCTGCTTAAACTAGCCTACTGAAGAAAGTGACTGGACTTTGATTGTTAGGGTTGCCGAGGCCCAGGCTCTGACCCCAGCATTTCCAGTAAATCTCTAGGCGATAAGGACAAAGATCACGTCCTGAGGTCTTGGGAATAGTCTGAGGTATCCTTATCTTAAAGTCTCTTTCCGGTGAATTAAAGTTCTAGTGCCTAGTTATCTTAGCTTTGTTTACTTGTAAATACAACTCTAAGATAGATGATACCTTTGCTAGCACTAACAGATTAGGTTCAGATGTGTTCATCTCATGCTTACAACATTTGACATAACTGCCATGCCTGTGTGTACATAAGATTTTGCCTCTGTAGAGGTATAAGGAGAGACAAACATGAGATCTGCCCAGCAGCATTATCCCACAATTAGCTCCTTAGAAACTAAGATAAATTCTGTATAAAACAATCCCTAAAAATACATTTAACATTAAACAGTCCTGAATTTAGGGTATGTGCTTGTGATATTAACAGCAAGTTGATAATGAAAACATGCTGCAAATCATT
Organism: Rhabdomys pumilio; assembly: GCA_030674055.1. Classification (NCBI taxonomy): domain Eukaryota; kingdom Metazoa; phylum Chordata; class Mammalia; order Rodentia; family Muridae; genus Rhabdomys; species Rhabdomys pumilio. Next base: position 7,975,759 of record JANHMN010000022.1, on the reverse strand, counting down.
TCTTATAGCGCCCCCACAGGGCAGATTCCAAATGCAGTCTGTGGATTTCATGAGATGTGTGTATCATATGCTTTACCTGGTGCTAAAGGCTTGTGGGAGACTTCGAGGAAACACTTACCACAGCTAATTATGTGTCCCATGAATACATATCCACACTATTAACACTTTCCTTCAAGCTATCATTTGAAATAATAGTCTTAGATTAAGATTTTTTTTATGGATTTTGGAAGCTAAAAATCTATTCTCAAGAGTCTGAAATCAAAGTTGTGAATGAAAATGCAGGTATTTTCTGTTCAGGTCACTGAATTTGTTTTCAGAGGCAAAATAAGTCATGGACCAGGGTTAGGTTGTAAGTTTAGACCATTTCATAACTGTAGGGGGCAGGGTCCAAGACCATATATACAATTATATATTTTATATACTCTAGCTCCTAGAAAATATTAACTTAAAAACCAGGCATGGTAGCACATCTGTATCTCACTCTAGAGCTGGAAGCAGAAGGACCAGAAGTTCAAGATCATCATGAGCTATATACCAAGTACAAGGCTAGCCTGGGCTATAGGAAACCTTGACTCAAAAAAAGAAATTATGAATTTATTATTAAACTGTTATGATGACATCATAATTTTAAAATTTAAGTCATTATTATGAGATAGGAGAAAATTTAGAAATAGGTACAACATTTCTAAAATACTTTTGAGATAAACCATAAACTTGATTATAGCAAGGAATATTTTACCTTAGTAACATTATTCAATAAGTCTAATGATCATAAACTAATGTTTTATTAAGACATACAAACTTAGTGATAGTATAATGCTTAAACTGAGATTTATATAAGATTAAGATATACTATGTATACTATGTATAAAATACTTAGTCATATGTATACATATGTACACATATGTATACAAGTATACATATGTATATATTTTTTCATTGCAATTATCAATAATTTAAAGAAGGCAAAAGGAACTTCTTCCTTTGGTTCTTCTTGTTGTGAGCAGAGGCTGAAGAATATGGTGGGTAAGATGGATGCCTCTGTAAGGTCATGTTCAAATTGAAGAAAGGTAGATCTTTATCTTGGGTAAAAGTAAGTGACAAACATGTCTCCAAGGTATGAGCAAAAAGCACTCTATAGTTTATGAGATTTTCCAGGATGCTCCTGATATAAACACCCTGATTAATTCCATGGTATCTCTTTTAGAAAGACCAGCACTTCCTGAAGCTGCATGCTTTTAGCTTTGTGGGATTCTGATAATGAATACTAGATGCCTACCTAGTATTATTGTTAATGGTCAGCGTTAACAGTTACTTGACATAGCCTAGAATTACCTGAAAAATCAGTCTCAATTGTCTGTACCAGGTTGGTCTGTGGGTATTTCTGTGAGGGATGGTCTTAATTATTAATTGATGTAAGACGGCCCAACCAAAAGATGATACTATTCTCTTGATAGGTGGTCCTGGGCTAGATAAGGAAGCTAGCTCAGTATGAGCCTGCAATCGAGCCAGCAAGCAGCATCCCTTAATAGTTCCTGCTTCAAGTTCCTGCTTGAGTTCCTGCACTCACTCCCTTGAATGATGGACCTGGAGGGGTAAGGCAACCAATTCTTTCTATCTCTGTGTTGCTTTGGGTCAGAGTGTTCTACTGTAGAAGCAGGAATCAAATCAAAACACTACCAAACCACAATAGTGGATCAATGGTAAAATCATAAAGTGACTAAGTTCCATAAGCCTATTTTTCCATACCTTTTCCCCCATGGATACACCTCCTGATGTGATGATGACATCAGCACGGCTGATACCCTCATTCAAGGCATTGAGTAAGTCATCTGGGCTGGAATAATAAAGACAAATACGTTAACACAGAAAGAAAGAAACAGTGCTAACTGAAAACTACTTTAAAATGTTATTGGCTTACATTATTGTGAGCATAGTAATGTGTTCTGTGTGAAGTGGGATTCAAATGGGTCTCTACAATTAAGAGTGTAAATAGTAACACAGAAAGAGAACCCTGTACAATGCTGAAGCAGTAGCTCCTGGCACTTTCACAAAGCTTTTTGTTCAAACAGTACAGTAGAGGAGACAGTGGGCTGCTGTAGAATGTCTGAAGTACTTTGGTTTGCCCACAAATATCCCATGTACTGAAAGTCATATGTCCTGGAATTCCTGGACATACAAGTATAGTCACCCTATGTGTTGACAGGATCACATAAGGCTTTAGAGAAAGTCAGGTGTAGTGGTTCCTGCCCGTTACATCGGCATCCATGGACCTGAAGCAGGATGCTCATTGTTAAGTTTGAGGCTAGCTTGGGCTGCACAGTGAGAGACTGTCTCAAAACACAAAGCCAAACAATAAATGAACAAAGAGTCTTTAAAGCAAGTGTCTTGGAGCCCTGAAAAATGGGCTAGACTTTGACAGAAAGGAATGGGAAAGGGCTTTATAAACAAAAGGAAATGCACTGGCGAAAGCCTTGGAAGAGCAACTAAACTTATGGTGTTACCAGATCAGAATGGACTATGGCCTGGCTAGAGTGAAGGGTGTGGCAGAAATGATTAGGTAGGATAAGAAGATTTTGGAAGTTCCCTCAAGCTTGAAAATATGGGGTTTTATCAAATAAGAAGTGGAAGGGGAAAACCCCAACGACTATGAAGAGCCAAGAGGACCTTGTAGGGAAAAGAAAGGATAGGAAAAAAGGAAGGCAGGCAATATGGGCTACTGTGAAGAGTAAAGGGACAAGATGAATACTGGGGATTGAGGATAAGCATATTTCTTTTAGCAAAGAAGGCAAGTAAGTGTACCAGGCCCCTCCATGGTGTGTAGCTGAATCCTAGGGAGAATAGGTACTTTATATCCAGCTCACACTCTCCTTTTCTGAGAACATCTTACTTGGAAGAAAGTAGTGTTTTACTTTCTGTTTGTCCTTCATGGACATTTGACACAGACATCCGAGAAGTAAGCCTTGCTTCTCATTTTCCAGGGTTGGCTTCGTCCATCTATACCTAGACCCCATTCTTTCTCTTGAGTTCCATGTGGTAACACTATAACGTCCCCAGAATTCCTCCTTTGCTTAAGGTTACTTGAGTAAAAAGTTTTTGAATACTAAGATACCTTTTATAGTGATTGAATGTATTTCCCAAATCTCCCATGTCTGTGAAGCTGGATATCCAGTCACCTTAATGAACTACTTGATAAAGGAGGGGCAGAACGCTAGTGATGCCAGATGGATTGAGACTGCCTGAGCTTAAATCCTGGTGCTGCTACTTGCTAAGTGTTAAACCTTAGACAAGTTCATAAACCTCTTTTGCCTCAGTTTTCCATCTGTAAAGTAAGGATAAAAGAGTTGTTACCACATTGAATGATACAATGTATAAAAACACTAGGAATAGTAACCAGAACATCTATGTTTCTCAGAAAGATTAGTTGTCATTTATCCAATAGTCTGGCAAAGTACAATTTTAGGATGCCAGGCATTTCTTTCTTGAAAGTTCAGAGGTCAGCTAAGGTTGAGGTTTAAATCCATTTATAGAGTATATGTGAAAAGTCCAAAAGGCACATTTTCCTGCCTGCATCACTGGCGTTGTTGAATCTCAGAAGCAACCTCCCAAGGAAAATCTATGAATATAAAACCTTGGAAAGTGCTTGTGAGAGGTCTGCCTACCAATACAGGGACATTGCAGGTCTTCAGTTAGATGTACAAAAGTACTTGTATGTTCACTGAAGGAAGAGCCCACAGTAAAAGCAAAACCAAATCCACTGTAAAGTGGGTTTTAAAGTTAAACTAGTTAGACAAACATGGAAGAAGGGTTGTACTGAACTAAGTACTTTAAACAGATTTTATCAGTCCTTTTCATTTTGATTTAAGAAAAAAATACAGCAAATTATTCTGTTATGTGGTAGAAATAACACCCTACCATGTAGATTGTAGTTCAAGTAAATATCAACAAAACATAATTTTGTGCTGATTCAAGGAAACATTAATTAATTTTACCAATCTTATATCACTTATAACATGCTGGCTATACAGGATTTTGAAAAATGTCTTGAAACAAAGTATCAATGACATTTGATCATGGGATTAATATTGTAGGTCTTGGCTAACTGATGACTTCAAAGAAGCATACTTTCCAGTGATTTTTCCTTATTCCTTTCATATTATTCTGGAAACTTTTTCCTATTTTGTAAAAAATAAATAAATAAAACAACCATACAAATGAACAAAACAAAACAAATAACAACAACAACAACAGCAACAACAACAAAAAGCCTGTGTGATCACCTAATCACCGATGGTCCACATGAAAAATTAGTTTGCAGAAGTAAATTACAAGAGATTTTGTCCCAAATTCTTACTGTAATTTATCTTGCTTTAAAGAAAATGCTCAATGCTACTTTCTACCCTATGGTTAGAAGATGAATAAAATGGTTGCGTCTCAGTTTGAAAATGTCACCTTGTCTAGCATCACAGCTGGGCCCACCATCTGGGTCCTGTCCTTCTCCATCTTCCTGTTTCCCATCTTTGACTACTTGTGTAGCACAACTTCTGGAGATCAAAGATGATGGCTTAATAGATTCACATGGCAACAACTAGAGGAGTTACAATTTCATGTACGTGGCATGTTAGGCTGGACGGACAGCATGCCAGTTTTATAGAAAAAGAAAGCGATATTCAGGGAACAAGGTAATGTTAAAGTGAGACAGGAGAGTAAAGGGCAGCACTGGCTGGAACTATGGTCTCTACAAACTCATTAAGAGTTTGTTCCACTCCAGCCCAAGGGGAAATAGTTGTATGAGTTTTATTTTGATAAACATATGATATATAATGAAAGGACGATTCTTATGAAATTGGATTCTTGTGTAAAAGCATAAAAAACAGGGTATGGAGTAGACATAGGTAAAGATTTTCCTGGAATGACTATCAAAAACTGCACAGATGGATGGTTTAGGATAGCTATGGGAAATGAACCAATATAGCTCTGAACCCTAAAATCTGATAGAAACTAATACTTTGATTAGACAGAACTTATGGACTTGTTTACAAGCCATGAATTTACTTTCCTTTTAGGACTCATTTAAAATTATAAAACATTTTCATCTTAAAATATTAACAAGTGTTAATATTTTCCTATGTTCTATCTGCTTCATAGTTCTTTCACTAGAAAGAACTTTTTTTTTTGAAAATCGCAAATAAAAAGTTCTGAATCCAAGTTCATCATTTATAAATACACTAAAGCATAGTCCACGCAAATTCAGACTGAGCCTACATACAGTATTTCAACAAAACTTTTTTTTTCTAAAAGGTCAGAGGCAAATGAGTGATGATTTTGTTTGTTTGTTTGTTTGTTTTTTGTTTTTTGAGGCAGGGTTTTCTGTGTAGTCCTGGCTGTCCTGGAACTCACTCTGTAGACCAGGATGGCCTCGAACTCAGAAATCTGCCTGCCTCTGCCTCCCAAGTGCTGGGATTAAAGGTGTGCACCACCACTGCCCAGCCTTCACCAGACTTCTTAAAAATTCATTTTGTGTCTGCTTCTGCATCTCTAGTTGGTTTGATAGTCACTGTGTAGCTTGGACTGACCTGAACACCCTACCACCAGTGTTGAAATTACATGCATTAACTACTATACACAATTGATTAAAAAAAAACCAACATATTTATTTTGTTTGTTTGTTTATTTATTTATTTATTTGTGTGTGGCTTGACAGACACTCTTACCCTGCTGTGCCATCTCATTGGTCTCTGACTTTTTAACCATTAACCAATGAAAACTGAGTTTGCTTTTGAAGATCAAGATATTGACTTAAAGAAGAGGTAAATGACATTAAAATAATAGACATTATAGTAGGAAGAAAACCTCCAGATTTTCTCAGTTTATTAAACAGAAATGAGAGTATATTAATTTTTCAAGGATCAGATAGTAAAACTGCAAAACATAATCTGTCCTGATGCTTAAGACATAATTCTCTATGTATAATCAACTGACACTGAGAAATAAGATTAATGACAATAATGCTCATGTTTTAAAAGAACAATATACTTCCACACCTATGAGTTAATTTCATAATGCTGTTATATAGGCAGGATAGGAGAAGATACTGAGGTTGACAGACATAGGGAGATATTCAAGGTCATGTTGTTTTCATTTTTAAACTGTTTTTCTAAATGACCATAATATTCATATTGTGAAAGACACCATTTTTTATAGTCTACCTTCAGGCAAAAGCTGTCAGTAAGTATAAATCTTATTTGAATATGAGGATGCAGGGTCAGTTGAGATGGGTCTCCTCTTTATATAATGGTGAATAAAAACATATTAAGAAAAGTGAAATAGTGAATATGTTTGACTATGAGAATCAGTATCTAGGAGTAAAAAAACAAAGGGTTCTAGATGGAATAATTTTCAAAATAATAAAGAATAAAAGAGAGCAAGTGTCTATCTGAAGTCATATCTGTCTGAAGCCAAGCAACAACAGAGCTAGAAAAAGACAATAAAGTTGTATAAATTAATGAAAGTTAAGATGGAAGCAAAAAAAATCCTGTTAATCATTTATGCAAGTCTTCTATTAAAGCAAACAGAATAATAACATTTCAAGTGTATGCAAGATAGGCCTTTCAATTTTAAGCTCAAGTTCTTTTTATTGTTAATTATAAGGAAATGCCTCAAAAGATCAGAGACTGAAAATAACTGGCAAATGTAAATAAGCAAAAACTGCAGGCAGGCGACACTAGCATCAAAGAACAATGAGAAAGGAGCTGGAGAGGCCACAGTTAAGTCAAAGCTGATATAAAGCTGACAGCATCTGTAACTAACTGTCTTAGCAAATGTTCTTGTTTTATCCACACTTGGCAACTGCTCTACCAAATCGTTTCACAAGGTAGGCACTTGGTAAATGTGCCAGATTAATCTTGGTTTTAAATCAATCTCTCTATAGTAGCTTTGGGAATAAACAATTATAATGATATTACAGCAAATAATAGTTTCTGAGAATGGACGAGAAATACCATTTAATATTTTTATAGGGATAAATGGCGCTTTCTCTGAGAGGGAACTGAGTAATGTGAAATAGGATTGTGCATTCACATGTCTGAAAGGCCATTGTCTAGAAGGTGGAAGCAGCGTATTTCAGAAGAAACAGATTTGGCTTAGCCTTATGGAAACACATCCTGACTGTAATAATAACAACATATAAGAAGAAAATGTGCTGCCTCATAAAAATGATTTTTCTTACTAAAATAATCAAAACAAAACCATGATGACTAGCTGCAAAAGATTTTACTTCAAGCATTCTCCATGAGTGAAAGACTGGTCTAGGTAACATTAGGGTGTGGCAGGGCACACCTTTAATCCCAGCACTTGGGAGGAGAGGCAGCTGAATCTCTGAGTTAGAGGACAGCCTGATCTACAGAGATACTTCCAGGACAGCCAGGGCTACACAAAGAAACTGTCTCAGAAAACCAAAACACAAACAAACAACTCCCCCCAAAACCAGTCCCCTAAATATTCTGAGCCTATTAGAATATTGAAAATTATAAAAACAGTGACTATTTTCTTTTATAATATGAAACATAGAGGAAGAAAGTGATTTGAGCACTGCAATAAGAAACTATTTTATGGGTCATACCATTCTTCCTCTCAATTATTTTTGGGAGGTACACACATACATCAATACTTATACATACATGCAGACATATGCAGACAGATGATATGATAAAGAAGATGAAGGATTTTCAATTAACCAATGTGTTCCTATCAAATTTTGATATAACTTAAAATAAAACATCTTTATTGTAGTTTGAACATACTTGTATGGTGCCTGTTATATGCTAAAGGTTGCAATGTTGTAACATACACATATGTGTATGTGTGTGTTTACACTGGATAAAGATGTGTCTCTGTCCTTTCTCACTTGTCCAAGGTGCCTTTCTGTAGCAGTAATTGTTAACTGTTCTGTGCTCCACATGGGTCACATGCGCGTGCGCACCCACCCAAGAGCTATTTGGATTTACGAATGAAACACACACACACACACACACACACACACACACACACACACACACACA
>JANHMN010000022.1:7955755-7967689 GCA_030674055.1 Rhabdomys pumilio | reverse complement strand
ACACACACACACACACACACACACACACACACACACACACACACACACGTGCACGCGCGCGCGCACCAATTAATTTTAACATGCCTTGACTAGCTGGGCACTTCTAATCCTTCCCGAGGCTAGCAAAAACTCTCCTCCGGTATTCTGGAGTTAACATCTTTAAAATCTATATTTCATCTCTGCTACCCCAAACTCAACCCCAAGTGGCCACTTACTGGAATTCTTACATGGCTGGTCCATCCTAAGCCCCTCTCATGAAGATTCTTTTTTTTCTTCTTCTCTCTCCCCAAGCCCGGGAATCCTAAAGTCCTGCCTCTGACTGTCCTGCCCAGCCATCGACTGTTGGCATCTTTATTTACCAATTGGAGACGATTGGGGACAGGGTTCCTCAGTGTCTCTTATGTGCACACACTTGTAAGCAGTTTTGGGGACCAAAATTAACATCATAACACTAGCAGCATTAGGCCAAACCCACTTCACCTTCCTGATTGGTTTAATGACAAGCTGAACTAGTAGGAGATTCTGGAAAAGAATCAGGCTCAAAGGATTTTCGAGGTGCCAGGACTGAGTGTTGGAGGCAAGCCACGAGGCAGAATATAGATTAGCACACATGGGTTAATTTTAACTTCAAGAGCAAGTTGGGAACAATCCTAAGCTAAGGCCTAAATCATTCACAATTAATAAAATGTCTCCATGTCATTACTTGAGTAGCTGGCAGGTCAAGACAGTCTGGTGGTGTGTGATATGTGTCTATGTGTGCATGTTGAGTGTGGAGACCTTAAATTGATGTACAGTGTCTCCCTCCATTGCTCTCACTCTTTACATGGAGGTAGGGCCTCTCAATTAAACCCATAGTTCACCGATTGCTTAGTCTAGGTAGCTAACTTGCCTGCTGGGATTACAAGTGGTCCCATGCCCTTTCAGCTTTTACCTGGTTTCTGGAGCTAAGACTTCCAGTACTCATATTTGTTTGTTAAGCACTTCAACCCTTGAGACATCTCCTCTGCCTCTTCTTACTTTCTGAACACTAGAATCATTCACATATTTGACTTAAATGGAGGGGAAAAAAATCTTTTCTTCAACCTAGAGCCATGACATTCATCTTCAGTTTCAGAGATGATGACTGGTACCAATATCACTCTTCTAAATCCCTGTTTAAAAACACAGAAATTCAGTTTTCCTTTACTTAGTTCCATCTTTAAAATAAGTGCTAATTATGATCATAAGTTTCCTTTCTCAGCCTACATTATTTGTTCCCAAAGCTATTATGGCAAGATTGATTTAAAGGTATAGGCTGAAAAAAGGTACAAGAGAACTGTATCTCAAAGTACAACTACCAGAGAATTAATGTGACTTTCTGAAGACTAGTCAGTTCTTGTGAAGAAAGAATATATAGTCTAGAGGATATGCCCTGGTTTTTCTGGCTAACCAACAAATCTGACTTCAGAGGGTACCTGCTTCATTAAAATGCCTTTGCTTCTGAAGAGTTGTCTTTGCTACAAACAATTATAATCCTGAGCAGCAAAAACTTATTTTTGCTTTACATGAAGTCTGCTATAAAATTCAAGACCAAGACAAAGCCTTTAACCAAGTTTATAAAATTTAAAGTGGGAGAGTGGGGTGCCCCTGAGAGAGAGGAAGGAAGGTAAGTATAGAAAAAGGTGGGATTCGGGTATGGGTGACTAACAGTATACAAGAGATCCGATAGGGAATGGAGAAAAGGGAAAGAAGAGTAAAATAAAAATAAGGATGTCTGAACAAGCCACAAGGAACCATATTATTAATTGGTTACCTAAAAACTCCACTGTAATATACATAATTCTGTATATAAATATACATATATAGCTTTAATGAGCTTTTCTCATTTGAGCTGATGATGCTTCTTCCAAGAGATACAGACCACCTAGCAAAAATGCTAATACCAGATATGACAAGCTGTCTTTGAATTGTTGCTCAGGGCTGTCTAAAAGACTCCCCAAACATACAACTTATTGCTGTTACCTTTTGCGCCCTCAAGAGGTAGAAGGTCTAGACCCTATTCCCGAAGAGACCAGGAACTTCAGAAACAGGACCCAGACACCCCTGAGTGGGAACTGATCGCAATGTCCCTTCTCTGATGACTAGCTTTCATGGTACCTGAAGCATTATGTAATGTTACAAAGGAGGGAGGTAGCTAACAGTCCTAACTAGCTCTGACACCTATGAACCACATCAATGACCAGCATGGCATGATAACCCTAAGGATGGAGTACAAAGTACACATACCTTGACTGTAACTAACATCTCACTAATTGAACTTAAAACCCACTCAACAAGAAACAAACCATGCCTGGTATTAGAAACCTAGCTAATTACTGGTGCTAGAGAAGTCATGGTTATTAGACAATTGTTAACTATTAAACTATTAAATTGTTACAATTGTTAACTTATTAAACCATCATAATCCCTAACAATAATTTATAAATCCTTGTCCTTATACTAACAAATAAATCTAGTCTTCACCTCTCATCAAGGAAACTTCTCTTGCAGCAGGCCGAGACTGTTACAGAAAACTAAAACCAATCAAAAGGCAGAGTTGTAGAGCTGCGTCCCAGAGGATACAATTACACAATACTCTCACACTTAAGGCTCAGGGAACACTGTGGAAGGGGATGGGCATGATAGTAAGAGCCAGAACATAGGGGAGTTTGTTGTCGGACTGTGTCTCTGAGTAATATCAGAAGCTGCACCAATCAAATCTCTCACCAACATGACTGTTCAAACATGAGCTGAACTAGGATGAAGCAAGGAACATGCCAAAGTGAATAGAAGTTCACAAGGCCTCAGCCCTTCACAAGGAACTGTAGGCAACTGAATAAAATTGGGAGTGGGAGAGGTGCCCTTCTCTAGGGAAGAGTGCACCAACTAGTTGTCCAGTACCAAGCAGTTAACCTTGAAAACATATAGACAAGTAACATTACACACACTGAGCAGGTTATATTTAGCAATATGTATGTGTCTACATTTATGCATGCAATAACAATTAATGAAAAGAGGCCATGAATCTGAAGGAGAACAGAGCAGAGATAGATTGGAGAGTTTGGGGAGGGGGGAAGGGGAAAGAGAGAAATGTTGTAGTTATAATCTCAGCTTCCCTGCTCAAACTTCAAAGTACTCAGAAAGCAAATACATTTTTTTTTTATTTTAAAGTACTTAATATAAAAACAGATGGCCAACATCTGCTAATTAGGTTTTTGTTTTGTTTTAAGATGAATGAAGTTGGCAGACTGTGGGAAGTCCTAGTCTTGTGGATTAAAGAATAAATGCAGTTAATAAATACCCAAACAACAAAAGCAGCTTGGGGGCATTTACTAATTTCTTCAAAGAGTAAGGATAACTACAAGCATTTTCTGAGCATTAGTTCATATACTGCATAACACATGTGCTATACATGGCTGTTATTTCCCTCTACTTCCACAAGGTATTTTGGCAGTATGCAGTTATAAAAAGAAAAGAAAACAAGGCCAAGCTTTGAAGACAGTAGCTAGTGCAGACAACATTTAAAAAATTAAAATTCTAGGTGTGGAGATGCATAATTTTAATCTCAGCAGTTTGGAGATAGCTAGGTAGATCACTGTGAGTTTGAGGCTAGCCTAGTCTACACAGGGAGATCCAGCCCAGCCACAGCTACATAGTAAGACCTTGTAAAAAAATTAAGAAAAATAAATGAAATAAGTAGTGATAATATTATTGACTGAATTCAGATATATTGATTAAAATGAGTATATTATATGTGTGTGTGTGAAATATATAAGTGAAACATAATAATCAGACCTGGTTGAGGGGCTTTAGGAAAGTTTGTGAGGTTAGTGTAGTGTCAGGTTCAAAAGAAACAGGCTTTCCTGTGGCTTTCCGTGGTGTCTATTAGTATACCAAAGCTCATGCTAGCCTTCAGCCTCTCTCAGCTTCTCAAATACCTGTTACAGAGTCCATGCTGCCTTCCTGGCCCTTCTTACCCTGCCCAGTACCCTAAACATCTCCAGCTCATCAGCATCCTTTCCTCCAGCTCTTCATTCCCATATAACACTGCCATTTCAGCCATCTGTTCTTTGCTTGCTGTCTGTCTGTCTTCTTCTTTTGGTCCTCCCCTTGCTCTCCACCTCCTCCTCCTCTCTTGGCCTGGTCCTATCTGCTGGCCTTGTCTACTTTCTCTTCTTCATCTGGACCCTTCCAGATGCTCTACAATAAGAGCCTTTCTGTCAACCATACTTGGAGCCCTCATGCTATACTTTATATAGATAGGAAATCCCTACTGGGATAGCACCATCTAGAGATAACTTCTCGAGGAAACAAAATATCAAGGCTTAAGGATTCAGAAAGGCAACTGTAATAGCCACTAGAGAAGTCTCCTATTAAGAATGAGAAGACTATCTTTTAATTAAATGCATGTTCATTAAAGTATGAAGAATTCTTTGTTAATGAGAAAATGAAGAGTTTTTCAATAAAATAAAAAAATATGCTGATAAAATTTAAAACTATATTTTGAACAGAAAAGAGTTCACTTCAAAAGAAGTAGGCAGTTTATAAATAACCAATTAAAGTGAAATCTAAACTCTTCCTAGTTGATTAGAAAAGTCCCACTTTAAAGAACTTTAGGGAAGCACTAAGAAGTTAAACCTGTTTGGCTCACAAATTAGAAGCTGCAAGGCTTTGCCCATGTAATCAATGTACTATTAAGTCTATCTTGATAATTTTTACAAAATGTGCCAGTTTTATAAGAACCCAATTTGCTGTCTCAGTACTTGTTAATCTTCCACTTTGTGCTTTAATGTGAAGAGGCAGCTTTACAAATTGGCAGTTGCAAGGCTGAAATTCAAATACAGTCTAAAACAAAGCCAAGTAACTCAGCAGGATTTGCGTGGGGCTGGCTTCTAAGAAGTCTTCTTTTCTACAAGGGGGAACATTTTACTTAATTACAGGAAGGAATTCAAGTCTTGAAATTTTACAGGCCCAAGTCAGTACTTGAGAAGCTATGTTACTGAGTTGTGTCTTAAGCTGAGGTACAAACAGTATAATAGTTAAAAACAGTTTTTGTAATGAAATGAATTCAATTAATACTTAATTTTTTAAATTAAAAGTGATTTTATTTTACGTGTGTGAGTGTTTTGCTTGTGTGTATGTATGTGCCGGAGAATGTCAGGAGAGAGCTCTGGATGCCCTGGGATTGGAGTTATAGACTGCCATAGCTTCCACGTAGGTGAGAGGAACCAAATCTGGGCCCTCATAACAAGTACTCTTAACAACTGAACCAATTCTGCAGCCTTGAATGTAATTTAATTTAATTAAGGTTGCATGCAAAGTGAAGGGAGTACAGGAAAAGATGGCCAGATGGTCCAGTCCAAGAGATGTACCCTCACCAATTGCTGCGGACATAGTGACTATCAACACATACTCTGTCCTATTAATGGAGAAGCTTACTATTATTTGTTGAGAAAGTACACACATTAACTCAATATAACAAATTCTTCATCTATTATAGCTATATACATGATAGCAACTGGAAAGAAAATATAAAAGTTGAAACTCACATATGCCCAGATGACCAATATTTTAACTAAGTGTTGGCCATAACTCTGTATTTCCTGGCATGAAATGGCACTCAGTAACTCATGCCGTCTAGTAGGACAAACTGGCTGACTGGTTACTGAACCAGACAGTTCTCATATGTTTTGTCTAAGCTTGACTAGTTTTGTATTCAAGGAAGGGAAGACAGGACTTGGGAGCCAATGATGTTACAGAGTGAGGACAGAAAGCCATAGGAATGGAGAGCCATAGGAAAACCTGCCTTAGGAGAACAGACATAGGAAGAAAAGCTTCAAAAGCCAAGAAAGCATAGATTACAAATGGCAGGATATAAAACTGTGCTAAAGAGGCCTAACAGCTGTTTTATTTTTATTTTATTATTTATTGATTGATTGATTTAGTTTTTGGTTATTTGAGACATGGTTTTTCTGTGCAGCCCTGGCTGTCCTGGAACCTACTCTGTAAATCAGGCTGGCCTCAAATGCAGAGATATGCCTGCCTCCAGTTCCTAAATTCTGGGATTAAAGATTAAAAGCTGCTGCCTGGCTAAACATACAAAGTGTTGCCCAAGTGAAGAGAATCAACACTAGTAACAGTGGTACTACTGTGTGCTATGTGACAGCCTGTATCATTTCTCTTGGTACTACTGTGTGCTATGTGACAGCCTGTATCATTTCTCTTGGTACTACTGTGTGCTATGTGACAGCCTGTATCATTTCTCTTGGTACTACTGTGTGCTATGTGACAGCCTGTGTCATTTCTCTTGGTTTCTTTCTTTTTAATTCTATTTTTGAAATTTGAGTTTGATATCTGAAATGTTTGGAAAGTATTTTTATTATTAGGCTGTAACTCCTCAATGCTAAGATACACATCTCTCTTACCTTTGTGTTTTTAATAACAACTTACTTAAAACTTACAGTTGGATGCACTGAATTTACTGCATTGTTGCTACTTTCTGTAACCCATGGACCAGCAGCTTGGGATAAACATACAAGTTTGTTAGTGTTAGGTCCAAAAGGATCCCTACTCCCCCAAATTCTGCTGCTCACTCTCCTCTACCAAAGGAGCCAGTTCCTCCTCCCTGTCAGAAGGGACCAATGGCTCTCAGTGGTGCCTATTAGCATACCAAGGCACTGTGCTGGCTTCCAGGTGTCTAGTTCTCCCTCCCTTCCCAAACTTCTTCAGCCCACTCCAGCTTCTCTTGCTCCCCTCTCTTGGCTCTTTCTTTCTTTTCTTCTCATGCACACTCCCTGCCCCCATGGCCAAGACTGGTCTGTTATTTGTGTTCAGTTCACTACTTTATCTCCCAGCTCTGGGCTCTTCCAGATGTCCCTAGCTGTCTCTCCATGCCTCATATCTACAATTGAAACAGTCCACTTAACCATACCGTGGAGCAGTGACACCCTCACTTTTTACAGTTAGAAAGTCTTAGCCCACTCCAGCTGATTCATAAATGGGGTTTTCATTAAGACCAGGTAACTTATATCCAGATACAATGAATGTTTCCTGGTGACTGACTACACACTGAGTAAGCTATATCACTCTTAATTCTAGTCTCCCTCAGCCATTAGCCATCTGATATACCTCAGTCAATTTAGTTTTCTAAAATAATGACTTATTATACCACTTCTGCTTTTATTTTATTTATTTATTTATTTTTATTTTGATGCAATAGCATAAGGTAGTTTAATGCAAGGGTCCTTGGGTCGAAACCTATCTCACGAAGGAGACAAGGGATTTCGACCCCATTTCTGCTTTTAAAAAAAAGCTTAAAATTCAACTAATTTGGGCAATTCTAACCCCAAATATGTGCCAAATTTATGTGTATTCTTTCTGCCCCCAATGTTTTGTTCTAATCATCTGTCCTATTATTGAAAAATTGATGGTTCCTATTTGGATTAACACATCATCTTTTTCTATCTAGATACTACTAATCCTTCAAATTCTTGGGCTTTATAAAATATGTTCTGACCACCTAAGCTTAGAGCTGTTATAGCTCTTTTGACATATTTTTATCATGTTTTCAAAATTATAGCAAATTGTGCATTATTAACCTCAAGAAATTTAGATTCCATTTCTCCCTCTGCACTAACTAGCTTTATAGTGTTAGATGAATTTCTTAACATTGTTGGGTTTCAAAATTAGACTTTAAGGAAAAAAAAGAAGACAAACAAAAACCCTAGAAACTCCAACGTATTGTGTTTCTTACAGTGTGAGCAAAATATAGAGAATATATTTTAATGTAGACTTATTATTTCTAGAACACTTAAAAAATAGTGAAAAGCTATTTGAAGCCTTCCTCTTATAATTCTCACTGATTTATTAACTCACTTTCTTCTTTTAAACTAAAAGTACACAAGGCCTGGGCAAATGTTATAGGCTGCAGAAGTGGCCCCAGAGTTAAAAGCATTGGCTGTTCTTTCAGAGGATCCAGGTTTGGTTTCTAGCACCCACAAAGCAGCTCACAACTGCCTAGAACTTCAGACCTAGAGATCTAGTGCCCTCTTTGGTCACCACAGCACTAGGCACACATGCTGTATAGACATACATGCAGACAAAATATCCATACAGATATTAAACAAACAAACAAATAAATAAATGATAGGCAAACTTTAGGTCAAATTGGTTTAAACAGTTACAACGCTCTTCTAGTTTATACTGACTGAAAACACCACGGAAAATGACAAGAACAAGAGCTACAAAGTATAGTCATACAGGACTAAAGCCGCACTCGGGACTTTTCAGATGACAAGAACACAAGGATCACTTTCTACCCCATCTGTCAGAGCTTAGCATGGGTCTGTGCTTGAAAACATTCCTGAGCTGTTTCTCACCCAGAGTTCCTCCCATGATTACTTGTTTCTTTGTAGAGCTTCGCACAGAGGCTTCTATATAACAATATTTGCTTTCATTAGAAAAGGGAATACATAGCAAAGAGAATGAAGAGGCAACCTACACAGAATATCAACAGCTGTACAGTGATGTACCTTGTTTCCCTTGCTAAATTCCCAGTACAGATTTTCATTAGAAAAGCAGTAAATTCTTTCCTCCCACATTCCACCTCTGAGTTCTAAACCATTCATCTAAGCTTCTTTAATACAGCACTCAAAGACTGAAAAAGTCTATATTAGCAACACTCAAACAACAACCCTGTTCTCAGTTTTATATAAGGTATTGTTACCAAATAAAAAGATATACACTAGAAAGTGACATATTTCTCTGAATTGCCCAACATACTGGTTTTTATAGTCTGTTGTTCATTATACTTTCAAAGTATGCTTTGAGGTTAAATTTAAAATCAACATTATAACATCATCAGGAAATGTCTATCACAAATTAATTAAGAACTTTACATCACTGTTAGATCATAGACCCCCTCTCCCATCCCAGCCTCCCCTACTCCCTCAGCTCTCTCTGGGGCAGAGAGCTGATAAAGCATGCTGTGTGTTCTGGCAGTTTCCCTCCTTGCAGTTGACACACCCTTGAATTATAACTTTACTTTCAGTGCCTTGTGACTTCTGGCATGTAGGCTAGGTTACCATAATATAGAACTTTTTTCCTCCCACCCTGAAAATTCCCTTCGTTCCTGAATCTGGAAGGAATGAAAGGCCTGTGTCCCTTGAGGGCCTTGATGTTATCTCTTCTAATTGCTCTCCTACTTCAGGATCTCACCACTCATGAGTCTGTAAGTCTCTTAACAAAGGACAATTCAGTCCCTTTCCACAAACCTGCTTTTTAAAAAACTTATATCTATTAGTACACCAATACAAGAGTACTTTAAAGGTGTTTTGGTGTTTTATAGTAAGATAATGTCAGTAATATAGTCTACCAAGTACCTAAGTACCTTAAAAAAGAAAAAAGAAAAAAGAAAAAAGAAAAAGAAAGAAGAAAAAAGAGAAAGATTCCCCCCAAACCAAACCCAAAACAAAACAAACAAAAAATAAACAAAACCAAACATGGCTGCAGTGGCCAAGAACCTTGGTAAATAGAAGTTTGCCTATGCTATATAACACGCATGTACACACATGCATGCACATTACATACTGCATGGAAAACATCCAACCAAACCCATGTGGAAAGTGCAGAATGGAAGTAAGAATACATAGGATTATGGGTCAGAACAGTGCAATTTAGAGCTAGGATACATAATAATATGAAATAGAACTAAAAAGCTCCCTCACCTTTACATGTTGTAAAGAGTTTATAAATGCACTTGAGGCAGGGCCTGCACCATTGTGTTGCGGCCGAGCTGCCCCACGTTTGGGGGCCAAAATGGAGGACTGCTCTGTCAATGTTGGAACCCGCAGCCAAAAGCCTTGGGGGCTAAGTTGTTAGAGCCCACACTGCCCCAAGCTGCTCTGGTCCACGGGTCAGGGTTCAGAAAGAGAGTGAGAACGGACTCGAGGAATGGAGACCAGACAGAGTGTGATTCAATCCCGTTTATTCTTCAGTCTCTCTTCCTAGTCCAAGTCCCAAGTCTTGAGTCCTAGTCCCTAGTTCCTAGTCCCTAGTGCCTCCAAGTTCCAAGTTTCTTCTTCCAAGTGCTAAGTGACGAATGTCTAATGATCTTCCAAGTGCCTAATAACTAACTCCAAGTTGTACTGTTTCTCTAATGCCTAATTCCTACTCCTTTCTTCTATCTGCCTCTCGCCTTTTATATGTCTCACTTCTAAGTCCCGCCCTTAACTCATGCCCTTAGGTCTTTATCTCTAAATCTGATCTCTAAGTCACACCCTTAAGTCTGGCTCTAAATCACACCTTTAAGTCTCACACACCCAAGGGAAGATCCTGGGTATCTAAAGCAAGATGTTATCAGAGTGTGCTCAGCTGTTGTAGGCTATTGTAATCAAGTCTCTTATCAGGGTATATGACTCAAGATGGCTGCAAGGATGATATCCACCTTCTGTTGGCTCCCCACACCACTGTTTGGTGGGAACAAAGACTTTTTCTGCTAAATTTGTTTCTTGTTTATTTTATCCTTGTGGTTTTAAAACTCTTAAATCCATCCTACTTCTTCTCAGAAGTGTGTGTGTGTGTGTGTGTGTGTGTGTGTGTGTGTGTGTGTTCTTTAAGCTTCTATCTATGTCAATATTGGTTTTAGGTATTTGAAATTTATATTAAAAGACAGATTACTGATTAGGTCAAAATTCAAAGAACTCAGTATTTTTCCCTTGTGGTGAAGCTCTTCCCATTTTCTTTCTAGGAGGTGGATCTCTGATACTAGGTGACTTGCAAAGTGGTCATCAGCTATGGGCTTCTTTAAACAGCCAGGAGAACACAAGAGTAAGGATTTTTAAAAGGAATGAAGTTTAAAGACACCTCAAGCAATCTTAGGAAAGAACTTTAAAAAGTTACCCATATGATATCGATGTTCAAGATTTGGACTGTGGCCACTTCCCATCTAGGATGGGTTAATAATATCACTACAACATACTTTGTGAACTGAGAGGTCCAGAGCCTCATCTTAAAGAAAGGACCAATGCATATTGAGCTTTCTGCAGTGGTAAGGAAGATAAGGGAGACACAGGCAACAGATACATGGTATCGAGCACTCCAGTGGACTTTGTTTTGTCTTTACTAGGTTGATGTTTAGTTATTCCTACAAGTAGTGACACGTGTAGAGAACAGGAGTCTATACCTTATGAAAAGAGCTGAGAGCTGCTGCTCAGCAGTGGGATGCTCAGAGGACAGAGACTTGGTTTTTTAAATGGCAACTGAAAGAAACATTTGGAGAATTTACTAAAGATCTGAACTAACTTGGTAGGTAGGGGCGATGTGTTTTTAAATATGAGCAGGTATAGTTAGTCAATGCACCTCTTTTGCACTTAGATAGGTGAAGCTGGAAGAAATTTGGGTTACACAAAGATACAAAATTAAGCCCAAGGAAAACAACTGTGCTTAAATGTCAAAGAATCAGGTAATAACTAGTTTTGATAGATTTTCTTAGGCTTCTTATTTGTGTTTCCAATGTCTTTCTTGAAATAAAACAGTGAGCAGTAATGGCATCATCACCCTTATTCAACAGGATAAAGTCAATTACATTGATATATTATATATAAAAAAATCTCAATTTAATACACCACAGCAAAAAGAAATATTTCTCCTTTTGTTTTTTGTTTTGTTTGTTTGTTTTTCGAGACAGGGTTTCTCTGTGTATTTATTCTGCCGGGCAGTGGTGACACACGCCTTTAATCCCAGCACTTGGGAGGCAGAGGCAGGCAGATTTCTGAGTTTGAGGCCAGCCTGGTCTACAGAGTGAGTTCCAGGACAGCCAGGACTACACAGAGAAACCCTGTCTCAAAACAAAACAAAACAGCAGCAGCAGCAACAACAACAACCAAAAAAAAAAAAAAAAAAAAAAAAAAAAAAAAA
>JANHMN010000022.1:7941126-7951681 GCA_030674055.1 Rhabdomys pumilio | reverse complement strand
ACACACACACACACACACACACACACACACACACACACACACACACACACAGAGTCAGATTATAAACTGAATGTTTTTCTTTAAATAGCTTTTACTTACTGATCTGAGAAAAATATAAAGTTAGGCTAACTCCTTTGGCTACTTGATTATAAAGTAAGACAAGACAAGAAAGAGAAACATTTACCACTTTTAAGCATAATTTAAGGGTTTTTTTTTTTTTTTTTTTTTTTTTTTGGTTTTCCGAAACAGAGTTTCTCTGTGTAGCCCTGGCTGTCCTGGAACTCACTCTGTAGACCAGGCTGGCCTCAGAAATCCGCCTGCCTCTGCCTCCCAAGTGCTGGGATTAAAGGCGTGCGCCACCACCGCCCGGCTAATTTAAGGTTTTACAGCATAAAACATTAGTTTAGGGCCTGGGAGATATTCAGTTGGTAAAGTGCTGGAGTTTGGACCCCTAGCACCCATGTTAAACAAACAAACAAACAACAACAACAAAAAGAAACAAGTGTGGCCCCTCAGCAAAAGCTTGTAATCCCAGTGGTGGTTGAGCTCTAGCTTTAGTAAGACACTCTATTCAACAAACAGACAAAACCCACAGCCCTAAAACAAGGAAGAGCCCAGCAGGAAATAGCAGTTGATGTTCTTCCAAAGGACCCAAGTTCAGATCCTGGCGTCCTTATCAGGCATCTCACAACCGCTATAACTCCAGCTCCATGAGAATCCAACAACCTCCAAGAGCACCCACAGAAACAGACAGACAGATATAAATCAAAATAAATCTAAAAAAAAAAGTAAGTTCCTCTATGCATGTGTGCATGTGTGCATGCACGTATGATCGAAGAGGAGCATGGACACTTGTCCTCCCACTCTGCATGGGGAGGCTGATTAACATTCCTCAGACCACAGGGAAGGGAACCCACCCGCAGGTGGAGAAGGGCCTTCCTTACAGACGAGGGAGGTCCTGGCCACCTCATTCCCCCAAAACCAATCAGTTTAAAAGTCACACTGTTCTGCGAATCATATTGTGCCTAGTCACTGTTTCTCTACTCCACCCCTTAAATTGTATAAAAAACGGACCAGATGGGCTGCCTGGGGTCGCCACTCCACCTTCTGTGTAGGATGACCCCAATGCATTGGATCATTAAAATTCCTCTTGCTTTTTGCATCAGGGGGTCTCCAGTAAGCTAAGGCTCCCCAGAGTCTTACATGATTATCCATGTAGATATGTATGACAATGGCCTGAAGGAAAGAAATACCAAATTTGTTTGATGACTAAATTAATGAATGAACAAACATAAATTAGGCCATGAAAGACTAAACAATAAACATACTCAGTATTGGTGACAGTATAGAAAAAACAAGTTTCCAATAGTTAAGAGAAGGCAAATAATATGAGATTTTTAGAGGTAATTAAGTAACACATGATTTAATGTTTTAAAATAAATCATTGACCTAGCAATGCTCTGAATTGAACAGAATAGTGAAACATTCAAATCAATCTGAATGTTCATGATAGCATTATCTATGCTACCAGTAAAAATGGGAAACAAATGTCTTTTTTTGGGAGGGCGGGGGGTTTCGAGACAGGGTTTCTCTGTATAGTCCTGGCTGTCCTGGAACTCACTCTGTAGACCAGGCTAGCCTCGAACTCAGAAATCTGCCTGCCTCTGCCTCCCAAGTGCTGGGATTAAAGTCGTGCACCATCACTGCCTGGCTCAAATGTCTTATAGTGGACAGATGATTAATATAAGGAGCTTGGAATATAGAACTGTTATATAGCCATCAAAGATGGATTACAAATATGAAGAAGACTCGTGATTTGCTATTTTAGTGTAAAAATTTATGACATATAATAGCATTTTGAGTACTGTCAGTTTTATATATAGATATATATTTATATAGACCTAGGGTTACACACAGATTTATATGGGTAAGAAATCAGACTGAAAGGCTACATAGCAAAATGCTAGCAGTTGTTTAGTTTTCTTTTGCTCTGTACTAGAATATAAGCTTCATAAAGATAGAGACTGTTGTCCTTTTTGTTTACTACTGCATTCCTACAATTGAAGTGGTATGTGGAATATTACTTAGTATATACTAAATAAAGGAACACTAACATATTTATCTAGCTTTCTAAATAAACTTACTATAATTAAAAAGAGATCAATATATTCTCAAAAGAATTAAAGCAGGGACTTTAGAACTATATTTGCTTTTTAATATTATCCATATTAGCCAAAAGCATGGATAAGCCTGTAGAACATTTTGTTAAGTGAAATGGACCAATACAAAAAGAAACACTCTAGGATCGAATTCTGGTGCTTCTTAGGGTTTTGGGGGAGGAGAAATGTAGAGCTGTAAAATGGATATAGAGTTTCAGTTATGTAGGAATAAAACACTTTTTGGTTTTTTTGAGAGAGAGAGAGAAAAGGAGGGAATAAGAAGTTGGGTAGTTGGGTATGTAACAAGGCAGGGAGGGACCTGGGAGGAATTGGGTGAAGGGAAAGAGTATGATAAAAATATGCATGAAGAAAACAAACCACTTCTGGCACTAGGAATGTGAGCAGCCAGGTGTAGTAGTCCACTGCTCCGACTGCAGCACTCAGGAGGCAGGCAGCTCTCTGGGAGCTCAAGACCAGCATGGTGTACAGAGAGCTCCAGGACACCCAGGGATGACACCTGGTGAAGTCACTAATGAGGTCAGTGTGTAGGTTCCTCAAAACATTGACAATAGAATTGTGTGACCCAGCTCTACCACCTTACCAGAAGGACTAAGTCAACAAACCACAGACAGACTTGCACAGCCATTTTTGTTCTTGTTGCTGCTGTACTATAGCTAAGAAATGGAGACAGTATACATGTTCACCACCAGATAAAGATGTGGTACATAGACAAACATTCATTTCAGACATAAATATGCTTATCTAGGTGGCCCTAAATAAGAGTAAACGTCAGGAAACTATAAAGAGGCCCACAGGGTGGAAAACAGATTTAAGAGAAAAGAGTGAAGAACACAAGAAAGCAAAGTAGGAGGAAAAATAGAAGGGAAAGTACAGAGGGAAAGAAGAGCCAGGGTGGTTTGCTGGGTGCTACAGCAAGCATGCAACCAACCAAAATGTAAAATGAGTGACAACAATATGTAAGAAAACATTCCTTTGTAAGCTAATTTAAAAAAATCTTTATAAAAAAAGAAATCCTAATATTTGCAGAAAAGTGGATGTGACAGAAGATATTATGTTAAACAAAAAAGCCAGATCCAGAAAGAAAAATGAATATTTATCTCATATGTGAAGATTTTATGCGTGTATGTATGCAAGTGTGTGTGTGTGTGTGTGTGTGTGTGTGTGTGTGTGTGTGTGTGTCTGGGTGATTAATGTAGAAAGGGGACCATGAGAAGGAAGGGAGAGATCTTAACTGGGCTGAAGGAAATGCAGACAAGAAAGCTGAAGGCAGGACTCCCTGGGGAGAAGAGAATGAGCAAAAGAGGGACAAACACACAGGGAAGGACAGTGAAGGGGATGAAAGAGAACAAGTGAATGGCATATTATGGAAAAGCCATGGGAAACATACCACTTTGTATGCTAACTTAAAATGCTCACTTACAAAAGAGAAGCAGGCATCTATCAGCCATACATCTCAATGAAAACCAGAACTAGATTTAAGGGAACTTGCACTGTGACTGGATAAATGACAGCCTTGTCAGTAAGTGGAACTTCTTTCAGCCTCTGAAAATAAATGAGCAGAGGGCTTTTTTTTTTGTAGTTGTTATTGATTGTTTTCTAATACCCAAGGATCTCAAGCCTTCAGAAGAGATAGTAGCTTTTATTTCTTTCCTTTATCACTGATTTCCAGCATAGTGCATGGTACATAGTAACACCTGTTGAACTAAAATACATAGTTGTAAAAGTAGTTAATTTTGAATATGGGTGGGGGAAGGAGCAACATAGAGATTATAAAATTTAGAAGTAAACATATCTCTGCTGCTAAACATGGTGCCAGTTAGATACAAGGTTATTAAGATCATCACTGTCTTATCAAAACAAAAAGAATATTTGTTTCAGGTCAGTCGATATTGGTTAGGGATCAAATTTTGTTTTTTTGCCTTGACTAACAGAAGTATAAGGATCATAGAGAAAACATTAAACAATTTCATTTTTAAAAAAGACTTGTTTACTTTATGTATGTGAGTAAGTACACTATTGGTGTCTTCAGACATGCCCAAAGAAGGCATCGGATCCCAGTATAGATGGTTGTGAACCAGCATGTGGTTGCTGGGAATTGGACTCAGGTCCTCTGGTGAATCAGTCAGTCAGTGCTTGTAATTGCTGAGCCATCTCTCTAGACCCCCAATTTCATTTTTTAAAAGCTTTCAGTAAATTAAAATTAATGCTAGTGAAGGGTTACTCTCAGAACAAAGACTTTTTTGTTTTGTTTTCATTTTTTGTTTTTTTCTTTAAAGTCTGGTTGTCTTTAATAGTATAGTCCAAAGAAGTTGCTAAAAATCTTGGTATGATTTGATTCTGTAATTGAGCTTCTAAAATATTCATCTTTCACATTTCGACATGACTATAGAACTCTATATTTTAACAACCTAGGCAAAAGGGCAGCTAGGAAGGTTTTCAAGAGTTCTCAGAAAAAGCCTGATGATCATCTCATTTCCATCCAGGCATGGATGGCATGTAGGTTCATTTTGAGCATCATGCCACTGGAGATGCTTCAATGGATACCCAAACAAACCCTCAAACCAAACTAAATAAAAAAAGGAACGTCAAACTCCTGTAGGGATTAAAATGCACATAGATTTAACAAGAAGACAGGCTAGTCATGATACCTATTTCAGTCACTTATTTCCTACGATGGGTGGGCCCTCATTTCTGCAACAATGTACACAAATCATGTTTCAATGGGCTAGGCCCTGTGCTTGCACAGTTTGTTATCTATAGCATACAGCTTAATCCAGTTTCTAGTTTTACCCCATCTTCTGTACCTGAACTATGCTAAGGCCAACTTATTATTTCTTTGTTACAGAAATGTGGTCCCATTGTTAAGAACCATAATCTACAATGTTCCATTTATGACAGATAACAGATGTCAGGAAGCGTTTTGTTTTATAAGCTCTCTCCTTTATTATAGCTGTCTGTTTATTTACCTCATTTCCTGTTGACATAACAGCAACCACTGGAAACTTATTAACTTCAACTTCTGTGACACCTACAGTTGCAAGAAGACCAATCTCTGAAGGGCCCATATGGGTTCCTTTGGCTAAAACGCACTCCCCTCTTTTAATGTCATGGCCGATGGGTCTGAAAAAAAAAGCAGAACCATAAGCATTATGGCTCAGATTAACATTTTTTTCTATTCAGAGGGAAACTTTAGTATCAGAGAGAGGAGACAATCAGGGGAAAAAAGGTTCAGAAATGAGTCAGGAGCCAAATAATGAAGAGATTCTAAAAATTCCAAGCTTTAAAGTTATATCACACTACAGAAGACAAAATAGAAGTATCTATGACTGCTAAACAGAAATGTTACATTTGAAGTTACTTTATATTTTTTCTTTTTATTGTATTATAGGTAAAAGTACTAATTTCAAACTTTCTCTGATACTAGGCAAAGACTTACATGAAAATATCTAGCAGCATTAAAAGAGGTTCACTGGTTAGCTCTGTGATAAGGAGAATGATGCTAATAAGATTAGTTAGAATTGATTTCCATGTAGACACCTTAGCTTGATCTAGATCTGAGGCTACTTTTTCCTTGGTATATGTATCTTAGCCTGCTGCCATAAAGCTGGGAGAAGTACAGCTTTGTTACAAAGGGAAATTAGTACTGGGCAAATTAGTATTGATGGAATCTGCATAAACACTTTTTAGCTCAATGAAAATAATTCAAACTAAACCTCATCTTTATATGTAAGGAACAATAAA
Organism: Rhabdomys pumilio; assembly: GCA_030674055.1. Lineage (NCBI taxonomy): Eukaryota > Metazoa > Chordata > Mammalia > Rodentia > Muridae > Rhabdomys > Rhabdomys pumilio. Next base: position 7,945,760 of record JANHMN010000022.1, on the reverse strand, counting down.
TTATTACCTTATTAAGGGTAGTTGAGGAGGGTGTACTATCAGCTACTTATATAAATACCTAATCATTTCTATTCCAATTTCTGGATAATTTAGGGGTTGGGACTCAGTAATTTTGGATTGGCTAGAAGAAGAATTAACTGTGAGCATATGTACTTATCAAAATTTTGATAATTTTATACAGCTTTACTATTTTCTTTTAAAAGACAAGATAGACATGGGATATAACGTCATGCCAAATACCATTGGTTTCATGCTAGTTCTCAAATTTATAGTGGTAGTCATTATAATTAGGAAAAAGTTTAGACACTTGCAGTATATTTGGCATAATTCTAACACCTCTCTGGATGTTGTAACTTTACATAGTGAGCTTATAAATTTCAAGAATGCTGCTCTGCTGAGCGTTGATGCGGTAGATACTGCTGATAAAATTACCCATGGACTGACATCAGTATTTCTATTTTGGTCAAGCTTCAAGAATGGCATATATAGCTTGATCATGCTAGCCTTTTTTGTCCTGGGAATACTTTTATTCCTGCCCATCGTGTTAAAGCTTGTCTTTAACAACATCAACATGTTGGCAGCCAAAGTATATGGCTTGAATCTGAAAATGGATTCCCAGATAGTTATTAGATTAACAGGCTGGCAAGCCAAGGACGGGTAAGATTCTGCACAGAACCTTACCAACCTAAGACATAAGTGCATTGCTTTTGATAATGCATATTCCATGGTGGGTAAGGAAGGCATTCTTGTCAGAACAACTTAAGACTGGCTCAGTCTTGTTAATGAAATAAAAAAGGGGGAGAGGCGGAGAGCCTTTGGGACTGCTTGACAAGAATCTGACATGAGTCAAGGACAAAGAAATGGGCTCTTGGCAGGAATTTGACATTGGCCAAGGACAAGGAAGTAGGCTTCAGGCAGGAATCTGACATTAGGCTAGAACAAAGAAGTAATTTCAGACAGGAATCTAAATTTTAGGCTAGAACAAGGAAGTAGGCTTCAGACATGAAAATGACTTTGGGCTAGGATAGGGAAGTTGGCTCAGATATTTTGGTCATCCTGATAAATCCTTAAAAACAGCGATCACAAGAGTGTTCATGGAATTGTGTTTAATGCCTTGATTGTTCTTTGACTATTTGTATTTATTGTCTTGCTTGTTCCTTGACTATTTGCATCTATTGTATTGCTAGTTCCTCAACCTAGAACTGACCTTAATACATGCAGGTAATTAAAATGGTATAAAAGCAAAAAGGAGGAGGGGAGTGGGATAGGGGGCTCTAGGGAGGGGAAATGGAGAAAGAGGATGACATCTGAAGTGTAAATAAATAAAATATCCAATAAAAAATAAAATCTAAAAATTTCATTTTGATTCTTGTTAAAGCTCAAGAAAAAATAGCTAGTTGACATAGCTGTGGGTTTACATTCTCCTGAGTTCATGATCAGGTAGAAAGACAAGTGAGCTATACATTCTAAATATCTGAACTTACCGGATATCTTGGCCTGGCCGAGCTTGCACCAGAATTCGTACTTCAAGTTCTTCAGTACCCTATAATTAGAACAGGTGATATAATTTCTGATCAATAGGAATGAGCTCCTCTGATAACTTATCATTAGACAGGTCCAGAATATACGCAGATACAGAGGAGAGGAAACCATTTGTTAACTGTTTAAAAGAAATAGTGTGAACTTTTAAAGAGAGCTACTGAAAACTTAGGTTTGGTGCCATAAATAGTACTTTCTATAATTTTCATGGTTAAAAACTTATCAATTAAAGCATTGAATTGTATCTTGTGTACAGGATTCTCAAGAATTATATTTACATGATGTTCATATGTCTATACACATGTGATAAATGAAGGTACCTGTCAACAGCCTCTGCTTTGGTTGCTATGGAGTTCAATATTGTGTACATGTTCCCAAATACCTATAGAAAAGCACGGCTATAGATTTCTGTAATCTCATAGTAACCATCAACTGTACATTCATAGGCTGTGAATAATAATATTGTGACATTTGAATTGCGCCTTGTTATCTCGTAGCTTGAGGATGTATATGTTCTGGATTTCAATACTTTATATGCTTCCCTGATGCTAATAAATATCTGCTTGGACAGTTTTAAGAACAGGTAATCTGAGCTGCATACCGATATTTTATATATGAGGAAGATGATTAAAAAGGAGAATCTCCAGAACAAGGAAGGTTGTTATCTCTTAGCATGGTTATATTTTACTATTTACTTAATCTATAAGAATATATATTACTTTAAATCTCTCCTTCAGAATATAAGATTCCTCAAACTTCACAAAACAGGTATAATTATCAGTCTATAAAACTGTTAAAAATGATAATTTTCCTAGTTTTATTCCTAACAGTCTGCTTTGTAAAAAGAGATTTATTTTGCATGTAGGAATGGTGTGGGCCTGGTGTCCATGAAGCTGAGAAGAGGGTGTTGGATGTCCTGAAAATGGAGTTATAACCTGTGTGCTGGGAACTGAACTTTAGTCCTTTGCAAGAACAGGAAGTACTTTAAATCACTGAACCATCTCCAGCCTGTGCTGTTTTTTGGGGGGTGGAGTGGGGTAGTCAATTTGGCATAAGTGGGAGTTACCTGAGAAGAGAAAAAACAGCAACTGAAAAAATGCCTCCACCTGTAGGCCAGCCTGTGAGTCATTTTCTCAATTAATGATTTATGATGTAGGGGGGCCCAGATTACTTTGGGTGGTGCCATCCCTGGGCATGTGGAGCAGGCCATGGGAAAGAAGCCAATAAGCAGCGTTCCTTTGTGTTCCTACTTCAGTTCTTGCTTCCAGGCTCTTGCCTTGAGTGCCTGCCCTGACACAGAAGGACTATGTCCTGTAAGCTGAAAAACTTTCTTCTACAAGTTGCTTCTGCATAGATTTTATCACAGCAATAGAAACATAACCAGGGCAAGCCACAGTAGTCTGGTTTTTAAAATTGCTATTAGTTTTCTTGACAAAATGGCCTATTTAGATCCCATAAGTATCTTTTATTTGAGAGGGAATTGACACAAATTCAACATTTCCAGGCTTCTATTTGATGGCAGAGCTTTTCCCTGAACTGAAAACCAGTGATGAAAGGGTCATTTGGATCAAGAACTTGCCTGAATGTTCTCTGTTAAAGTCCTTTACATTAAATTCTGATTCCAAGAATATCTTCACATTTTATCAGAAGGTAGTCTCAATAGCAAGGTATGTCAACTGTTAATATCATAGTTCTTTTATTCTGAAATAATTTGTTTGCCTGTGAAAATTCTCATATTAAGCATGGATCAAATTCTACTGTAACAATAGCATAAAAGTTCCTTCAATGTCAAAAGATTTTCAGTCTTTAAGATAGTTATTTACTGGAAACCTACATATTATATTAACACCCCCACCCCCACCCCCACCCCAATTAATCTTATAAGCATTGTAGAAACTGAGTATGATGATAATCCTGCCACAGGAACCTGGTGGTGACATACATCATCTGACTCCCTGATGAGTTCAGTATCTTCAACTTGCACTACAGCATCAGCACCGCAGGGGATTGGAGCACCTGTTGTAACCCGCATCACTTGTCCTGGCATGACTGTCTGAGTTGGCTGAAGTACAAACAAAGAAGACAGCCAGTTAATTGCTTCAAAAAAAATCTTAAGATATCATTTTTAGGAAACAAATAATGAAAATTCTTTTTCATTGTTTACTCACTTCGAGCCACTGTAGTAGACACTACCCATAAATAACTGCATTGACACCAAAAAGTTTGCAACTTGATTTAAGCTGATTTAATTTGTACTTTAAAGTCCTTTCTTGGAGCTTTGTCTTGAAGAACTGCCACTTACATTTGACACTATTGCTTCTCATTCAAATAATATGAATTATGTTAATGTAAAGTGATTTGAAAATCTGTGAGAAAAATTCCAAGTCATAGGAGATTATGAATGACAAACAGGAAAACCCATCATTTTGATAATTTGCTGCAGTTCTGTTGTTTGACAAATGTAGTATTTCATTAAGTAAAGTTTTTGGTCCAGAAAAGCCATCTAAATTATTTATCTTGAAGAATTTCCTAAAAACATAGTATTTCACTTATCAGTTAATAAAAGTCTAAAATGTAGACTTAAACTATTTAAAAACACCTCAGTGTGGATTAAAAAAAGCATGTATTTACATGATCCATATGACAGGTATGAACAGGCCTTCAAGACAATCATCTGTCAGAGGTCATGATTTAGGACAGAATAGATGCAAGAATGTTTCAAATTACTCCTAAAAGAAAATCCTGAGACAATGATAAAAAATGTTTAAAGTATTTTAGCTTGCTTTATTTTACATGTATATTTTGCCTACATGTATGCATGCATGTATGTATGTATGTATGTATGTATGTATGTATGTATGTATATATGTCTGTATGTGTGTTCACCACAAGTGGTCCTGTTGCTACCAAAGGTCAGAAGGCATTTGATGCTCTGGAACTAGAATTACAATTGGTCTCAATTCTCCCTGTGGTGCAGGGAACTGAACAGCAAGTGCTCTTAACTGCTAAACCCTTTCTCTATTCCCAGTTTATGTGCTTCTTAACACACACACACACACACACACACACACACACACACACACACACACACACAC
>JANHMN010000022.1:7920509-7941116 GCA_030674055.1 Rhabdomys pumilio | reverse complement strand
CACACACACACACACACACACACACACACACACACACACACACACACCTTAGACAATGATTAAGGAAAACTACCAGAAGTATAAAGTACTTTATAGAAGTTATACTCAGAATATCCTTTATAGTAAGAAAATCCTTGAAAAGTCTTTTTATATTGTTAACATAAAATACTACAAAGTAGCTAATAGTCTTTGAACCTCTCAATCCACTCTGGGTTAAATATTAAATTAATTATATATTCTAGAGTGTAAATTCTACAAAGGCAAAAAATTTGCTCACTTTTGGTTTGCCTCTGCAGCTCACACCAGTGTTTTGTGACCTCTGCTCTGGCCCAGGAGTCTGAGCTCTATGGAGTATTTTAAGCAGGTTCCCATCACTTTGGCCAGTGGGACTAGTCCACTTTCTTTGCTCTTGTTGCAGTTTGGTGGTAGTTAGGGCTTCTTCACTAACTGAAGGCCACAGCTCCTTTTGGAGCTGTCTCATAGCTATGAATCTCTCCAGATTGAGGTGCTATTCTCTCTCTTTTCTCCTTCAGACCTAGAGGTAGTAATGGGATATCACTTTAGCTAGTTCTTATTTGTCTCACATACTTTTGTGGTTCCTTTGAACTCCATCCATAATTTGGAAACAATGTAACATTAATCTTTACAACCTCTACTTTCCCAGATAGTCTATAATCCCAAAGCCTAGAAAGTGATTGGCATACACTTGGCAGCAACAATTATTTCTAGAACAGATAAATAAATATGTAGTATCTCATTAGTACAAGAATTTCATGAAGTATGTATTGAATAACGGTATATACCTCCATTGCTCCTCCTGTCTTTCTCCCCCAGTCACTGGAGATAGACAAGTGTGATAGCTAAGATCTAGCACAAGTTACATACTTCAAACTCCTTTATTCTGCTAATTCAATAAAAGACATTCTAGTATTGTTCAGAATTGTTACATATTCATGTAAATTTCTACCAAAATAATGCATGATTTAAAATAAAAAGTTAGGGCCATTGTGTTTTAAAAATTGATTTCCAATTCCAGATATCATTTATTATCTGGGACATCCAAAAATGTTTTTATTAATTCTTTGAGAATTTTGTACAGTGTCTTTTGATTATATCCATCCTCCTCCCCCAGCTCTTCCCACAGCCTTCCCCACTTCCCTACCCATCTAACTTGATTTCACCCTCCCGCATCAATAGAGTTTGTGTTATCTGACTACTCTTGGGTATAAGGTCTGCCCTGAAGTGTGGTTGATACCAGGTTATTACACTACTCAAGAAAACTTACTTTACTTTCACCAAGCAGCACTCAAATGCCAACAACTGCTCAGAGAGGGGCGGGGCTTCATGCCCACCCCATGCCCTTTCCTGCATGCTACATGCATTTTTGTTTGGCTTGAGCTTGTGTAGGTCTTTTTCCTGTTACTACAACTGTTGAATTCATGTGTATCTGCCTTGTATCTAGAAAATACGGTTTCTTTGAGGTCATCTACTACTGCTGGCTCTTTCCAGTAATCTTCTGCCTAGATAGATCCCAGAGCTTTGAAGAGAGGAGTGTGATATAGAAATTATCTGAGACATCTCTTAATGCATATGATCATTTTATAGCATATTCATTTTAGATGAAAATATTTTCATGTAAGATATATGGTTTTATAAGAGGGGTAATGCCCAAACTATCTTCTGGGCCTGTGGAACACTGAATTTCAAATAGGTCTACAGAGAATTCTTTGCTAAATTTCTTGCATTAGAAAGTAAATACTAATGTAAATTTCAGGGCTACTGTTTCTTTTAAAAATTATTATTTTATTCTATGGGTATGGGTATTTTGTCTATAAGCTATGTCCATGCCTGGTGCCAGAAGAAGGCAGATAACCTGGAACTGGAGTTACAGACAGTGGTGAACTGCCATCTGGGTGCTGGAAATCAAATTCAGGTCCTATGATAGAGTAGGAAGTGGTCCTAATCTGAGCCATCTCAGCAGCTTAGGCTACTGAATCTAAGCTGACCTCTGCTAAGCTCAGTTTACTTGGGTTCCATGTACTACCGTCAGTAAATGTGTAAGTTCCGCTGCAGCTGAATTCCTCATTTTCGCTATTATTATTACTGTGTGTGATGTGTGTGAATCATGGCACTGGTGGACGCCAGAGGACAACTTTCAGGAGTTGGTTCTCTCTTCTGCTGTAGATTCCAGAGATCAAACTCAGTTTTCATGCTGTGTGACAAATGTCATTACCAGATAAGCCATCTGGGTGGCCCTCTAATTTTCTTTATTTTTGGCTCAAATCAACTCTTAAGATATTTTAATGTGATTATTAATACTAGTTTTATTTTCTTGATTTAGGATCCTGTTTTGTGGTCCAGGCTAACTGAGATCTCACAATCCTCCTGTATGGTCTCAGTGAATGTTAGGATTGCACAAGTACCATCAACCCTGGCAATAATTTGGCTGTTCTCTAAGAACATAAATTCTAGATGGTAGATAAAAGATTCCTACCAACTTACATCATATTAAACCCAACGTTAAAGATATTACTAGATATATATAAAACCTTATATATCTATTTAGATCAGACAATACAACTGGCATATGAAGGAATCAAGTACAAAGATACATTCTAGGAATATGTGACATATTTCCTTTACTCTGTAAGATGAGAAGGTATTCTCTCTTAAATTGAAATTTGGTATATGTTATATATGTATGTAACATATATATATTGTACATAGTTAAAATCTTGGCTTTTTATTATTGGAGGTACTGAGTCTCCTCCTCTGGAAATCTAACGACAACATTTTACAGTTACCCAGTATTTTCTTTGAAAGCATCCAGTGGTAATTACTGGGACCAAACTATTAGTGATTTAAGGCCACGCATTTTAAAGCACTAAGAAATGATTTTGCAAATCACTGCCCTTGTGTATACAATGGCATCTCAATGCTCAAGTGTAAGAGTGAACAATGTACCTCTTTTGAGATATCTGAGCTTGTGCTAAGTCTGTGTAACACATATTGTAGGTAAAGAACAATACAGGTGATCTGAAGAAAAAGCTGCTTTCTTGAACTAGTTTGACATTACCCCATCAAGCCTTTATAAGAATTTAGAAACTTCTATCGTTCACAGTTCATTTTATGCTCCCAGTTCCCTAGTTTAGTCAGAAGTAACAAATAAATAGGGGGTGAGAGGCTTAGAACTCTTAATCTGTTATGCTGTGGTTAACATAAACCACCTGTAGTTCTCTGAGTAGCTCATATAATTTTTATTTAATTTTTTTTTCTTTTTTTTTTGTTCTTTTAACGCAAGGTTTCACCATATAAATAGTTCTGGCTGCCTGGAATTTGCTACGTGGCCCAGGTTGACCTTGAACTTGCATTGATCCTCCAAGGTCTCTGCTAAACAAGTGCTAGAATTATAGGCATAAGCTGCCTGGCCAGGCACCTCTGGGTTTTTTTTAACCTATACTGCTCTCTCTGTCTAGAATGCTCCAGTGTTATCATCCTATGCATCTTCTGTTGAAATGTTCAAGTCTCTTCTGCACTCCAGAGTGACTGACTGACACCATTAGCTTAATAACTAATATACTTTACAATATTTAGTTATTTATGCTGCCTCCTCTGACTCCTTAAGAGAAGAATGATATCTTAATGTAAGTTATAGATCAGAATGTAGCACTTTCCAATCATATAGTGTGTTGGACCCAGGAATGCTGAGTACATTCAACTGAAGTTCAGACAAGTATTCCTTGAACACCAATTTTGTGGCTTCACTATAAAATGGACATTCATATCTGTTAAAAATATGTGCTAAGTGATCAAATAAAGTAAAAAAGAATTAAAGGGAGATGCTCATTGGGTAAAGTGCTCAATGTACAAGTGTGAGGTTCTGAGTTTGAATTCCCAGAACTCATGTAAAGCAAGCACAGTCACACGTGCCTGTAATTACAGTGCTCTATGGTGAGGTGGGACGTGAAGACCGGAGACTTAAGAGTCTCAAAGGCGAGCTGTCATCGCACATACTGCAGTAAGTAACAGAGACTCTGTCTTAAACAAGGTAGATGGTGAGGACTGACATCTGAGGTTGTCTTCTTATTTGAACATATGCCATGGCATCATCTGTGTTCCTACATTCAGACACACAAATGCGTACACACGTACACACACACACACACACACACACACAACCAAGCCTACCTGTTTTTTACCCCCTAAGTAGTATGTGAAAATAAAATGGCAATAATTTTTAAAAATGTGTCAGTTTTGGTAAACTTATCTTCATGTCTTTTCTTCCTCAGCTTCTCATGTACTTTTGTAAACTTTTATAACCTTTAAAATAAACAGGGTTAATGTCATCTGTAGAAGGTTGATTCCAAGAGCAGTGACTCTAGCTTCCTTATCTAAGCATCTAAGCATTGAGGTAAATGTAGTTCTAGCCAGAAAATCAAAATTTATAGGGAGAATCACTCAATCATAGGGCTTGAAAATGCCTATGAGGCATGTCTGTGGGTGTGTAACAAAATTATTCATCATATATTGGTAGATGTGGGTTCGTTAAGTATTGTTTCTTCAGTGTTGTTCACAAGGGAACTTTCCTTTTATCCTTTTGATAGTATTCTAACTAATCTTTCTCTATGACTTCCACAGTGCTGCTACTGAAAACTTATAACTGGATGCCCACAGTCTGTGAAGCAGGCATCTTCAGTGTCCTTCAGGCTTACGGAGCTCACCTGTTCACCAGCTTGGGATTCCCCAATGATGAAGCGATCTCCTGGACCATCAGCAGCTGTGAGACGGAATAGAGCCAAGAATAAATGAGCATGGACTTAAAGCAAGAAACAAGAACCTAGACCTACGACTCTAAGATTTCATTAAAATTGTTTTCAGGAAAGTGCTGCATTTGAGTAGACAGTGGTTGTTCTACAACTGGCTCGATCTTTGGTATGCAATAGATTCCAAGCATCGGCAGAAGTGGATTGATTTGTGCCCTCTCTTGACATCATTGGAGATGGTTTTCATGTAATGCCATGTGCTTTTCTAATACGATGTTTGTTTGGCTTATCCTTTCAAATGACATGACCACAGACATAATAATAATAAACATTATATTCATGGTTATGTATTCATGGACACATGAATATATCACTTTGCAAACCTAACCTACAATATTTTTGTAACAGTTTTTTAGCTTAACGTTTTCTTTCCATGGACATGAAATAACCCTATGTATGAACTGGAACAGACAAGCTTTGTTGCACCATATTTTCTACTTAGTATTGCTACAGTGCTGGAACCTAGGGCTTGCCATGCAGGAAGTGTTAGTTCACTCACATTTCTGGCTACTTACTTTTATTTTTAGAAGTGAAGAGTATTTATTTGTTAAAGAATTATTTTTGTCATAGGATTTCACTGTATGGCCCTGGGTGGGCTGGGACATGCTATGCAGACCAGGCTGGGCTTGAATTTGAGACAGTTCTCCTACATCTGTCTTCCACTTATTGGGATTACAGACATGTACCACCATGCCAGGTAAAATTACTTAAAAAACCTTTTTGAGCATATATGTACACGTCTGTGTGCAAATGCAAGCACCTGTGTGGGACAGCACACATGTGGATGTCAGTGGACAACCTTGCTACTCCCTTATTTAAGACAGGGTCTTTGACATTTTCTGGCTGTATATGGTGGACTACCTGGTCCCTGAGTTTCTGATTTTTCTTCCCATCTCCCTATAGAATCTTTAGGAGTAGAGATACTCATGCTTGGTACCTGAGAATTTGAGCTCAGGTCCTCAAGATTACTTGGCAAGTACTTTTACCTACTGAGCTTTCTCCCTAGCTCTTAAAGACACTAATCTTTAAATTGAAAAAAAAAAATCCAGAATTGGGATTAAGGAAGAAAAAAAAACCTTCTTGTTTAGTCTCATACATTCCTTCTCTAACGCCTGACACAGTAAGTAATGACTTGGAAAAAAGAAAAAAGATTTTCTAGAGAATATCAATGCAAGGCCTATCTAATGAGTTCTATAATCGCTATTTTAATTTTCATGTCATTTGACAGAGCAATGGATTTGAGGCCTACATGTAGAGATGATAACACCTTACATATGAATATTTTTTGGTTTTTTGAGACAAGGTTTCTCTGTGTAGTCCTGGCTGTCCTGGAACTCACTCTGTAGACCAGGCTGGCCTCGAACTCAGAAATCTGCCTGCCTCTGCCTCCCAAGTGCTGGGATTACAGGCGTGCGCCACCACTGCCGGGCCTTTTGTCCACTCTTAATTGGACATCACTTTGTAGTACAAGCTGCTTGTAGTTCATCAGGTAGCACAGAGTTTTTGAACTTTCAGTGAGTTCTAGAATTACAGACATGCACTATCATCCGTGGTTGTTTCTTTAAGTGTAAGGCAGTATTATTTTTCTAAAGGCTTAAATAAAATATTGTTTGAGTCACAGTTAACTTCTGTTACTTGGATGTAGAGAGGGACAAAAATTAGAATCACTTTTATTACTACATGTTGTATCTTAACCTTTGTAAATATTATCTGAGGGAATAAATTCCTAGAGTTTTGTATTTTTCTTTTTTTTTTTTTTGGAAACTTATATTAAACTAGAAGTTTTCCTGAAATGCTGTATTTACAATGTCACTTTTACAGGTTCATTAAAAAGCCTCTCAGATGATTTAAAATACAGACAAAAATAATTACTTCAAGAATTATCAACATTTTACAAATGTTTAAATATAGTAAACATTTTTTCAGTATTTTAAAGCAAATTACTTTTTATTGAAAATTAATGAATCAATGATATTGTATCAATCCATACCAAAAATGTGAACACACTTGTGTTTCATTTTAATGATTTATATTTATGTACTAAAGAAAACATTATCAGCTTGTTTCCTTTTATAGCAATCTAGATTTCTAACTCCCCCACTTCACTTTTGTTTGTCTTTTCCTTTTTCACTTCTGTAGCAGAGTGAATCAGCATGGCTTGAAGTAGGAGAGAAGAACTGAAACTGAATCATGACCTGCCTATTATTAGATTCAGGACGTTCACAAAACCAGTCAGCCTCCGAGCTTGCTAGTAAGAATAAAGATAATCATGGTTATTCATACCTTTTAAAGATATTCATTCGTCTTATTCTTTTGGTAAATTTCTGCCAACTGTCCCTAAGTGTCAAATCAAGTACAAGTCAAGGGACAGTGAAGGGAGTAAAATGACATTATTTCCATTCTAATAATGTGCAGACTGTATTAAGTTTTTTCAAACTCTGGGTCCAAAATGGCAATAGAATGGCTACATATCAACTTACAAACATACTTGTGAAGGAAAAGAGTGAAATACTATTTTGTAGATCAAGTGCAGCAGTGTGTGACAGACAGCAACCCCAGCCGTGCACTCTGTAGTCAAAGCTGGCCTGGAACTCACTACACAGCCCAGGCAGTCCTTGAACTCCTTGAACCTCTGTCTCAGCCTCTCTTGTGCTAGGGTTTCATCCATGATCAACCACATCTGGGTCCTCTCTGTTTTCTTATTGTCCAGAAAGCACCTTTAATTTTGTTATATTTTTTGAGGATTTCTGGTTTTGTCATTTGATATAAAGTTGATACTAGCAGATAATTAATCATTGTGGCATTATATAGAAAATTATCACCCTAAATTCATTTGTTATAGGAATATCCTTCATTTAATTTCCCTACTGGGAAATTATACTAGGTAATTAAATCAGCTAATTTTTCTTTGTAATATAAAAAAATCTGTAGTCCTTTTCAATGAATAGCAGAAAGCACAGAGTAAGGACAGTTAAGTGAGAAGGTAACATGTATTCTTTTCCAGGTGGTTGTGGAACAATGCCCATTTATTGTTGCTATTGGAAAAGTAGGTATTTATCTCCTTAAAAATATGTTAACTGTTCTTAAATTAACTAAAATTAATTGTTCCAATTATGGTATCTGCTCACATAAGTACTATTCCCCATATCTTGCAGACTTCGTTTTGTATCTAAAGCAGCTATGGTAGAAAGCAGTGATAGGCTACTAATGAGCTGAATAAAGAAGCTATGGCCAGAGAAGATGTACACCGAATAGTGACCCAGAAACACCAGTCATTGAAGCAGCAAAGAACCAATTGTAAACCAAAATGTCTGTGGATGTTGAATTTGTGTACTCTAACACATTAGATATGGTTTGATTCATGAGACGTTAGTAAGGAGAATGCAGTAAGATATGAATAGTTTTATAATGTTCTTTTTCCTTTTTGTACTTTCAATCCATATCTTTAATTAGCATGTAAGAAAAACTTTTAAAATTCACTTGGTATATTACTCAATGGTAAGGATTTCTTTTGACATACTCTTTCAAAACTGTTATATATGGTACTCAAAATAATTCCTGGCTTGTTCAAAATAGTACCTGTTTTTGCACAATTCTAAAACAAATAGTAGGAGGATAAGCTATCCAGTTTAATTTTTTTCTAGAAGATTAATCACAAAATTCTAAGATATTGTTTTTTTAATATGTGAGAAGGAATTGTGCAGTACTTCTACATGAATACACAAGCACATCAGGACAGTGCTCAGCTCGATCAGGGAGAGGGCAGAAATAAACTTTCAAAAAGCACTGGGGGCTGGCGAGACGGCTCAGTCATTACAAGTACTGGGTTCTCTTCCAGTGAACTGGATTTCCAGAAACTATATGGCAACAATTCTCTGTAACTTTACTCTCAGAGAACCCAATGCCCTCTTCAGGTCTTCTCTGGAATGCACAGCAAGAATAAAAACACTGCACTGACATTAATTGTTAATATGCCACTTTCATGTTGTTTTTATTTTTAAAAACCTTTTAAATTCTCTTTTTCTTAAATGTAGTTTTAGGTTTATAAAGTTATACATATTTTTATCATGTATCATTTGACTTTTGGCTTTTTGTTACTGTTGCTGCTGTTTTTTTTAGAGCCAACTTCTCTGTGTAGCCCTGGCTGTCTTGGAACTCACTTGGTTGGTCTCAACTCAGAGACTTGACTGCCTCTGCCTCCTGAGTGTGTGCCACTTCCACTGGCTGACTTTTGCCTTCTTTCTTTTTCTTGTTTTTTGAAAGCTGTTTATACTTATTTTCCTTAAAAAAAATTTTTTTTTGACACATGGTCTTGTGTAGCTCTGGCCAGTTTCTTATCTACTATGTGATCCAGAGTAATGGTAATCTTCCTGCCTTAATCCTCCCAAGTGCCAGGTTAAAGGTGTGAACCACTGCCTCCAGCCTGTTTTTTCTTACTTCTTGTTATAATAGTCTTTCTATTACTATCTTGATTTTCCAACCCACACCCCTAAATCTGACTGTTTCTCCAAATGATTTGGAGTTTTATTCCACATGTTTATGAAGGAAATCTAGAAATCTAGAACAAGTTAGAAACTTCTTTCTCTACAAGGGTCACTGGTTGTTACTAGATGGACTAAGACAAAAGTAGAGAACTAAAAGGGACAATAAAGGGTTTTAGAGAGAGAGGAGTTGATTAAAAAAGGGTAGGAAGCCACAGCCATTGCTTAAGGGTAAGTGTGTGTGTGTGTGTGTGTGTGTGTGTGTGTGTGTGTGTGTACACGCACGCATATGCATTGTTTCTAAATTACAAAGGTGAGGATATATAAACTGAAAAATTCATGCCTTTGTTTTTTTTGGACATTGTTGTTTCCATTATAACATATCCCAGCCACCCTCCTTTATGATCATAGATACAAAGTGGCTGCATCTCCATTATAACATATCCCAGCCACCCTCCTTTGTGATCATCGATACACAGTGGCTGCATCATGTGCTGCCTCTTTTTATGTGCTATATATCTTAGAGAACTAGCAACAATTTGTATGCAGAAGGCAATGTCCAACATATCATTTGGGGTTTTTCTTTGTGAAATAACTAAAAAAAAAAAAGCAATCTTAAACAAAAGAATAAGTAGGATATTCAATTGTGATTTTAGACAAGATATCTTGAATGAATTCTACAGCAGTAGAAAGGCTCTTTTATGGTTCATGTGGGCTAGCTAAATTTTTGGCAACAAAAGAGCAATGAGCAATAGTTTCTTTTTATGCAGCTGTTGGTACCTGTGTAAACATCACAGAGACACATTCTCTCTGAGACTAGTTCTGCCTTAGATAATTTATCTTCTCATTCTCACCTACTTTATACCCCAGAATGTAAAAAACACTTTTTTTTTTTTGCTAATATTTCACTTCTCATAGCTGTTTCACTCTACAAATAAGAATCTTTTGTCACTTTATAGTAATCCTGGATTGCTATAAAGAGACCAAAGCAGAAATAACCTTTTAGATTGAAATAAGAAATGTAGACAAGCTGTGACTGAAAGTTCTTAGTAGAGGAAATAACAAGTAGAAAGGTCCAAAGTTGGGAATAAACTTAGCATGATCAAAAGTCAAAAAAAAAAAAAAAAAAAAAAAAAAAAGAAATGTAAGGAATCCATGAAGTGATCATAAAGATAAATAATTTTCCTTCTGGACAATATTCAATTTTGTAAACCCTACAGAAAACTATACTTCGAAGAAAAGTATGTGCTTGGGAGAGCAGGTATCTTGTTTAACCCACACTGGCCTTGCACTAATGATCTTGCAGTCCTGGAACCTAGATCACTTTAACTATGTTCTATATACATAGACTATTTGTGACGATGTCTCTAACATAGGAGATGGCACTGGAACATTACAGATCAGTGAGTGTATTTTATTACAAGAAAAGAAAATACTATTTTAATGGACAGGGTTAAAGAAACAAAATGAAAGAAAACTCATAACTTGCCATTTAAAACAATTTGTCTAGTTGTGTCCACATGTGAGTTTATAAGGGAAATATGAATTTTAAATTAGGGTTTTCATTGCTTAAATATTCCTGTAGGTTGTGGTTCTGTGTAAGCACTACTAAGCTTGGTTTGTTTTATTCTTTAAATATGAATGTTAGCTATCCAAATAAAGCATGAAGATCGTTAGAAGTATTTCTAAAATAATACTTTCAAAATATCTGAGAATTCCTGGAATACTCATTTATTGTAACCGAATCTCAAAATACATGTCAGTAAAAGGCAAAAGATTTATATGATCTGAAGACCAAATGTGATGTCTTCATCAAAACCTTCCCCTCAGGGCTCATGGATCTATTCAGAAGAGAATGCAGAAAGATTTAAGAGCCTAAGGTGAGATGGAAGACTCTAAGGAAATAGTATCTTCTAGATACAACAGTATCGATGTACATATAAATACACAAGACTATACAAGTTACAGTTAGACGGGGTCCCAGTACACAAGGGTGAGTGAACACAGAGTCCCACTCTGAACCAAGAAGATATTTATAATTGATATCCACGGACAGAGGAAGAAAGAATCCGTTTTCTTTAATGGAGCGTTACTGTGTCTGTCACCCATACTACATGGCAGGCCCTAGGCCAAGAGGAGTTGGCCAACACATAACAGCTTTCTTTGTGGCCTTTTGTTTCATTTGGTTTGTTTGGTATTTTGTGTCTCATTGGTCTTTTACTTGTTTGTTTTAATTTTTGGGAGGGACTTTTTTGAAAAAGAGAGAAAAACATAAAGTTGGGTGGATAGAGAGGTGGGTACAACCTGGTAGGAGTTAGAGGAGGAGAAAACATGACCAAAATATATTGTATGAAAAAATTTAAATAAAAAAGGAACTGTATTTTTAAATAACCCTGAAAAGATAGAAAATATTTTTAGATTATTTTTTATTTGAGTTAATAACCAATAACACAAAATAATGTATTTATTTTTGAAAATAGCTAAGAAAATTAATTTTAAATATTTTCATCACAAGAAATAATTATATGAAACAATATATATGCTAATTAGATCAATGGAATCATATCATAGTGTATCCCTATTTTAAAATATATTGTACACAGAAAAACAAAGGAAAAAAAATCAAATAAGAGTTAACAAAGCAAGTTAGGTGAACTCTTATCCTGGGTTATCAGATCAGATTTTAGGCAGGCAACTGTTATTTATTATTTTCTTTTAAGCTTTATACAATTTTTGGCAACTCTGAGGGTATGAGCTCTTAGAGTAGTAGCATCTGGAGTTCCATAACTCTGATTCATGGTTTCTTCTAGAGAGAATTAAAGGTTTCATGCCTGCATTTCATCAAATCTTTTACTGATGTTTTAAGTTTAAACCAAGAGGACAGACTTTTACATTTAATCTGAATGGTAGGAATCTGCTCATTTTTTCTGGGACCTATAGATGTTTCCAACTAGAAGACATGCAGAAGACTTACAAACCAAGGCTGTCTGCTTTCTGATATGTGAGGCTAAAAGCATAAGCTACAGTAACCGTATCTTTTGGTTTTGTCCTGCCAGAGAACTCAGGGTCTTGTACATGCTACGTGGTTTCTCTGAGCCACATTCATAATAAGTAATGGTGTTTTTAATTTGACCTCTATGTATATATTTATAAAAAAGGATTTTCATAGGATTGTATAATAGTTTCCCTGCAGAATATTAATCAAGATTGTGTGAAACATACATAGGCACAGATTAGCAGGTTTATCAGTGAGTGAAGTAACTGTGCCAATTGGGAATGGATATAACAGTTTTCAGGAATAAGGACAGAGAAAAAAATGTAGAAAAATAGAGTCTGAGTCTGATGACCCTTAAAAAAAACCAACTTATTTACCTCGAACAGCATAGCCATCTTTTACTGATGCTGGGAATGGGGGTAGGTTGTCTTTTGCATATACATCTTGAGCAAGGACTCGCCCCATTCCATCTGAAAGAAAAGAGAGATATATGAATAATGGAGGCAACAGGTAAGTAATCATTCATAAATAAATGGCCACAGTGCCTGTGTCACATCTTGAGAATGGGCTCAGGCAGACCTTCTGATTTTCATCCCAAGGAATAGTAGACAGAAGAGATGCATCCTGGTTTCTAGATCATATATGGTCAATTTTTAGTAATGCTTACAGCAGTTATCTAAGTATGAATTGCTATACAGTAAGAAAAGATAAGCTTAGAAGATATGCCATGAATCTTTTGAGAATTCAAGTATTATATTCTTCAAAAGAAAAACTAAATTTAAACATTTTCATATTCATAGACCCAGAAATTTCCCTTCTATTATTATATCTTAAGATTTTATCTTCATGAAGATCTTTAGTTCAGAGTTGTTTACATTAGTAAATATAGATAATTTATTGAATTAAACAGTGACATCAATCTTATGATAAAATATGGGACTAAAGTAACATTTATAAAGAATACTCATGGACAGATGAAAAATTCTTTTTTGTTTGTTTGTTTTTTGAGACAGGGTTTCTCTGTATAGTTCTGGCTGTCCTGGAACTCACTCTATAGACCAGGCTGGCCTCAAACCCAGAAATCCGCCTGCCTCTGCCTCCCAAGTGCTGGGATTACAGGCGTGCACCACCACTGCCCGGCCAGATGAAAAATTCTTCAAAAGATATATAAACATGTAAAATTATACACACACTACACTATATAAAAATATAAAGGCTATTACTTTAAAATATTAGTTCTGTTTTTTTTCTCACTCTGTTATAGTTTTTGGCAACAGTTTCAAATTTTAGCTTTAATACAACGAACATGTTACTCTTAACAAGATTTCTTCCCAATCATTTTAATTGAATTTAAACCTTTCATTTTGGCTTCATTAACCCAAGTGATTTAATGACAATTAGTGTATCAATAATGTATGTTATAATTCAAATGGATTAATGAGTAATTTCTTAAATTCTTTATTGAGTCTTGGATCTTAAAACCAAGGCAAGTACCAAGATTTGATTGCTATGAGGCATTTGCATACTTTATAATATCTCATTGTTTCCATTGGGGCTTGACTTCAGTCACTGAGGGCCTATTACTTTTGAGATTTAGGACCTAGAAGTACAGAGATTTTTTACTTTTGTACCCTAATTCATAGAGATACCGACTCTTACTTTTTAGAGCACAGGATCTTGAATTGGAAGGGAGAATTTGGTAGATTTTAGCTTTATATATTTCCGGAAGGTTGAATCTCTTCTGGACCTATACTTTCCAAGACAAGGAAATGTAGTGAGACCATAGGTCTGATTCCTATTCACACAGTTTTTTTTTTTTTTCTTTTCTGTGTCTTCCTATGTATCCCAGGATGGACTTAAACTCAATTTCCCCTATTTTATCTCTGATTTGTAGAATTACAGGTATAAGTCACCAAACTTTGCTAGAATATCAGTTCCTAAATGAACCAGAAGTTATAAGGCAGTCATTAATATTGAACCAGTATCATAGTTAACCTCCAAGCGTGGTTCCTTAAATATAGCCGGATTGGCCTGTGGTGGGAGGTCAAAATACAAGCTTGACACCTACTTTTATACTAAGAGAATGTCTTTGCTGGGATCTTAAATATTAATTATTAATGGCTAGCTGGGTGCTGACTTTAATCCCAGCACTGAGGAGGAAGAGGTAGGTGAATCTTTGTGGGTTCAAAGCTAACCAGGTCTACAGAATGAGTTCCAGGAGAGTCAGGGCTACACAGTGAAACCCTGTCTTAAAAATCCAAGAACCAAAACCAAACTAAACCAAACCAAACCAAACCAAACCAAACCAAACCAAACCAAACCAAACCAAACCAAACTATAATGGTCAAAAATCAAAGTTAGCACATGGGTTGCATTTTTCTGGCAGCTGGCCCTTAGTAGGCTTATTGATATCTAATAAAATGCTTACTAACATTTTAAACTTACTAAACAGTATCATGTACAAAGTATCACCTAATCTCACAATAATGAAGAAATGTATTTGTCAAAATATAGAGAATATGTATCTGTAGAGTACTCAACCATAGATGGGATATCTATATCACAACTACTGGCCACAAAGCTCTGTGGGTATCATGGAAGAAGAGGTGGAGGAATAGAAGAGCCAGAGGCTGGAGAGGATTGGGTAGGAATGTTGTTTTCTGAGCTTGACATGAGTGCTGACGCAGACACAGCACCTGTGAACTCATAGCAGCAGCGGGCAGCCTGCACACTCACAAAGCAGCAAATATTCAGCAAGGCTCCTTTTATTCCCATAGTCCTAGAAGTCAGGGACAGAGCAATGACTAGGCTATTCGAAGACTATTGATACAGGTATCTGCAGGTTTCATAGTGGCTTAAAAGATAAGTGAATGAGTTAACATAATGCTCTAATAATCTGCTTTATATGATATGTGCACTTGTGCTCTAAGAAGACAGGCAGAGTTGTGGGTCAAAAACAGGTAGTCTTTTTAGGTTGTAACAGGAAACTTGTATATAATTCAGCTTCCTATTTGGTAATTATAAGAAATGTCATAGTAGCCTGAGTACTAGTGTTTCATTTTTAAATACATTTTAAAGATACACTTATTTTACTTTATGCAAGCATGAATTTCTGCCATGGTCATGCTTGTTATGTCTTGTAACTGGGGATATGTATTGTTGTGAGCTACCACATGAGTGTTGGAAATACAAGTTGGGTCCTCTGCAAGAACTCTTGGCACTAGACCATCTCTCCAGGTTTCTAGTAAGTACTAGTGCTTTTACACTGGGATGAGTCTTTACAGATTAAAATGGCTGTAAATGGACATACATGTGTATAAAATCCAAACAATTTCAAGCCTGACTATGAGAAAACACTTGTGTTTTCTCTCTATCTTGGAGAAAACCTTAAAAGATACAGGTTTTACAGAGAGGTGAAAAAAAAATCTTTTTTTTCAGGGAATGTTATTAAGTTCAGGAAGTAAAAACCTTAAAAGCTCTAGGAAGACTCTGAAATGCACCAGATATCCTAGGCCCTTCCGTCTCTAAGCAGTATCTAAGCAGTAAGGGCTGCTGAGAGTCTCTCAACCATTAGAGTGGCCTGAAAGAGACAGAGACTAACCAAGCTGTGTAGAAGAGACTCAGGCCAGCTTAGCTGCTTGGAAGAAGCAGAGACTAGCCAAACTTCCTGGAAAAGACATTCTCCAACCTGTGAGCTGCTTGCTAGTTATGCAGTGCTTTCCAGGTTTCCAGCTTTTGTGAGCTGTCACCAGTGATAGTATGTGCTTTTGATGATTCGGTTATCTTTAAGTCACTTGTGCTCCTGTAAGTAGCCTCTTACCTATATTCCTATAAGCAACCCCAAAGAAACTTTGGTGGCATCCCTACTTTGGCTTCTCACCAGTTCCCTATATGGGATGTGTAGATGTTTGTTCATGTTGCCCTAGAAATCATGCCATACAACATCTTCCATTAGCCTGTATAAACTTCGATGCTTTGTTTGTTTTAATAATTTCTACTGTAATCGGGACATATACCTCTCATTAAAACATTAGCCACACTGGAGTGTACAAGCTGAAAACTCTTAGAAGTGTGAGAGAAGACGGCTAACCCAGATGTGGCCAACAGAGCTCCTTACACATTAATAAGGGAAGCTTTCTAAAGGGAAGACAGTTCTTAGCAACATCTGACGCTTGGTTAGTTTAGGTCCAGTAATAGCCTAAATGGAATAACAGATAACCTAAAATTAAAATGCTACCCTCCAGCTGGCAGACTCTAATATTAAAAGACCTACAAAGAAGCCAATCCAACACTTTGTTTTTCTTTTGCTTCTCATATCCTCATGTTTTCCCATTTAAGTGAACTTTATTTTACTTTATGTGAATAGTTATTTTGCCTGCATGTTTGTCTGTCTGTGGTCACTTGCATTCCTGGCACCCACTGAGGCCAGAAGAGGATTTCAGATCTCCTGAGTCTAAAGTTTTCAGCTGTTGTGCTGTCATGTGAGTCCTGGGAATTCAATCAAGGTTCTCTGGAAGAACACAGTGCTTTTAACTGCTGAGTCATCTCTCCAGCCCTTCCCTGTTTTCTTTGGTATGTTTTATTTCCATTGTCTCTTTATATTACTAATTTGTGTTTTTACATTTATCTTAATTCATTTTAACTTTGTAGCATACTTTACATTAATTTTGCTATTTTATTTTTAGATTATGAGATTACCATATTTCACTCTTCCCTTTCCTCCCCCCAAACCCTCCTGTACTTCCTGCCTTGTTGAATTTCAAACTCATAACAACCCAATCAAAAAAATGGGATATAGAACTAAGCCGAGTATTCACAACAGAGTAATTTTGAATGGCTGAGAAGTACCTGAAGAAATATTTAAAGTCCTTAGTGATTAGAGAAATGCAAATCAAAATAACCCTGAGATTTCACCTTACACCAATCAGAATGGATAAGATCAAAAACTCAGGTGACAGCATACACTGGTGAGGATGTGGAGAAAGAGGAACACTCCACCATTGCTGGTGGGATTGCAAACTGGTACAACCACTCTGGAAATCAATCTGGAGGTTCCTCAGAAAAGTGGAAATAAATCTACTTGAAGAGCCAGCAATACTGCTCCTGGGAATATACCCAAACGACGCCCCACCATCCCACAAGGGCACATGCTCTACTATGTTCATAGCAACCTCATTTGTAATAGTCAGAAGGTAGAAACAACCCAGATGTCCCACGACAGAAGAATGGACACAGAAAATGTGGGTCATTTACACAATGGAATACTACTCAGCTATTAAGAACGAGGACATCCTGAGTTTTGCAGGCAAATGGATGGAACTAGAATATATCATCCTGAGTGAGGCAACTCTGACCCAAAAAGACATGCATGGTATGTACTCACTAATAAGTGGATATTAGCCAAAAAATAAATAAATAAAAAAATAAAAATACAGAATACAAGATACAGTCCACAGAACTCAAAAGGTCAACAAGCTGAATGGCCCAAGTAAGGGAAGCCTCAGTCCCACTTGGGAGGAAGTAGGAAGCAAACACAAGGGGGGAAGGAGGGAGGAGCCATAGAGGGTAACTTGATCTGGTATTGGGTGAGGGAAGAGGACTGAAGCCCTGAGGGTTAGCAGAAAGAATGGAAAGAGACAACCTTGGGAGGTGGGAGGTTGGGGGGACCCTCCAGAAGGCACCAGAAACCTGGGGAGTGAGAGACTCTCAGGATATAAAGGAAGGGACCTTGGATAAAATTCCTAACAGTGGGGAGGGGGGACTTATAGAGCCCACCACCAGTAGAAAGACAGGACATCAAGTGAGGGATAGGGTTGCCAACCCACAGTCAAAACTCTGATCCATAATTGTTCCTGTCTGAAAGAACTGCAGGGATGGAAATGGAGAGGAGCCTGAGGAAAAGAAGGTCCAGCAACAGGCCCGAAGTGGGATCCAGCTCAAGGGGAAGTCCCAAGGCCTGACACTATTACTGGGGCTATGGAGTGCTCACAAAAAGGGACCTATCACGACTACCCTCCAAAAAGACCCATCAAGCAGCTGAAAGAGTCAGATGCAGGTATTTGTACACAACCAATGGAGAGAAACTGGCGACCGTCTGTGGTTGAATTAGAAAAAAGCTGTAAGGAGCTGAAGAGGAGGGGGCAACCCTATAAAGACCCGCACTCTCAACTAACCTGGACCCCCAAGATCTCTCAGACACTGATCCACCAACCAGGCAGTATACACCAGCTGATATGAAGCCCCCAACATATATACAGCAGAGGACTGTAGGGTCTAGTCAAAGAAGATGCACTTAACCCTCAAGAGACTTGAGGCCCCAGGGAGTGGGGCAGTCTAAGGGGGTGGAGATATCCTCTTGGAGACAGGGGTGGAAGGTGTGGGGGAGGATGGGGAGCGAGGTATGTGATGTGGAACAGTCAGAGGGTGAACTGGGATGGGGGGGTAAAGTCTGGACTGCAAAAAAAGATTAAAGAATAAATAATGATTAAAAAAAAACATGTAAGTTAAAAAAAAAGAAAAAAACCCCAAACAAGAAAGAGAGTCAAACTCAAAGTCAAACTAAGCAAAATGAGGAGAAAGACCCTAACCAATAAAATTGGGCATAAGAAGAGAACATTTAAATAGATAGCAATGGAAACCAAAGGATCACCAGGGAGTTCTTTGAAACTCTATATTCTAAAGAGATAGTAAATTAAGAAGAAATAGATAAATCCTAGACACATATGACCTGTAAAAATTCAATCAAAATCACAGACAGTTTGCACAGACCTATAAGAAGGATGGAGGCTGAAGCTTTTCCTACAAAGAAAAGCTTAGGACAAGATGGATGGAAGCTGATTCCTATTAGACTTTTAAAGAAGTATTACCCCCAATGATATTCAAATTATAGAGTAAAGGAGGAAGGAGGAAACAGGATAAGGTCATTCTATGAGACCAGTATAATACTTTTGTTACCTACACCAATCAGGGTAAGAACAAAAAGGGAGAACACTATGAATCAACTTCCCTAATGCATATAAGATGCAAAAAACCACTCAATATAAACAATACTTGTAACTGATTCAATGATACTTTTAAAAAGACAACCAAGTCCTAGTTAATTTTGATCCATGGATAAAATTATAGTTCAACATTCCTAAATCAATACAAGTAGTGCAGCATAGACATACAAAGGTTTGGAAATCCCATGACAATCTGAATAGCTGTAAACAGTCTTTTGACAAAGTTCAACATTCATGATTAAAAAGACAAAACAAAAAACAAAAAACAAACAACACCCTCCCAAAAAAAAATCCTGAAGAAATTAGGAAGAGAAGGAACAAACTTCAATACTTTACTCTAAATTAGGAATGAGATACTTACTTTCATAATTTTATTCGATATAGTGCTAGCGTCTACACTAGATTAAAAAAGCAAGAGAGGAAATGTCACTAAGTAAGGAAAGTAAGGAGTAAAAAAATTCATATTTTCAGGTGATATGATTTGATACTTAAAGATGTTATAGATTCTGTCAGAAAACTACATAATCTGATAAACATCTTAGCAAAGTGCTAAGATACAAAAACAATGAACGTTTAAAAGAGTTTTTTGTATACCAATACTCAACCTGTTGACAAAGAAATCCAGAAAAATCGCCTTACTGATAGCATAAGATCCCTAGAAATTAAACTATTCAAGAGTTGGATCACTTCCACAAGGAAAAATTTAAAAATAGTGATTACAGAAATTGAAGAAGACATGAGAAGATAGAAAGACCCCTCAGTTCACAGAATAGAAAATGACTGTATTGCAGATTCAATGGAATCCCCCACCTTTATCACAGCATTATTCTTCAATATTATTATTATGAAAATATAAAAAAACAATTCTAAAATTCATATAAAAGTACACACACACACACACACACACACACACACACACACACACACCCTGGACACCAACATCCCCATAAACCCCTAAAGCAAAACAAACGCAAAATCCCAAACCAAGCCAAAACCAAGCCCCAAACCACCATCACCACAACAATAATAAACCCCAAGTAAGGAAAACATTCTAGGCAAACAGACAAACAAACCACCACCACCAAAACAAAAAACAACACACCAAACAAAACAAAACAAAAAACCAGAAACCCAACAACAACAGTGCTGGCAGATTCACAATATCTGATTTTAAATTATACTATTGAACCATAGTTGCAAAGCCAATATTGTACTGATAAGAAGACAGACAGACAGACAGACAGACAGACAGACAGACACACACACACACACACACACACACACACACACACACACACACACACACA
>JANHMN010000022.1:7907029-7920499 GCA_030674055.1 Rhabdomys pumilio | reverse complement strand
GAGAGAGAGAGAGAGAGAGAGAGAGAGAGAGAGAGAGAGAGAGAGAGTTAGCTGATGGAGTAGAATTGAGGACCTAAAGATAAACTTAGAAACAGCTACAGCCATCTTTGTTTTTTCCTTTTTACAAAGTTGCCAAAAACATATAGTAGAGAAAAGACCACCTCTTCAATATAAATGATAAATGGTGTCTTAGGGTTTCCATTGTTGTGAAGAGACACCATGACCAATAACATACATTATTATATATTCTGATAATTTGAAAAGTTTACTGACACCATTGTGATAGCACTGAAACTGTAACATTTAAAACCACCGTTATACCCAATGTATGTGAGAGGCTACTGACATACTGTGCTCACTAACAGTTGAGAAGACAGTCTTGACATTACTTACTTGGCCATTGGTAGGAACAATATTAAGACCAAGGATTGACAGCTACTAGGAAATGATGTATTTAATGACTTGAGTCATTATTTAAATATCCTTTAAAGTGAATTTAACATACTTGAAACTGATTATTTATTAGACACTAAAACATTTAATACGTTCAATGACCTATCTCTTCTCTTGAGAGACTAGACAAAATATTGGTTCATTGTATATCTTATTTAATTATTACAGGCTTCACACGTATAGGCTCAGAAGGACTAATGGGTTTAGAGTAAAGATATCCATTGGAAAACATTAGCATGGCAATGAATTTATGGCTAATCCTGAAATCCTGTATATGGAACACAATAATAAAGTATCTATGTTTCTGAAGTAAAACATATTGCTTATTCAAAGTGCTAGTAAGTACATTAGCATTTTTCCATCTAAAATACACATTACCTGCCAATATGGAGAAAGTATAATGGTTCACATTATAAAATATAAGGTTTATTTTATCACTATAGTTTAATTTATTTCTATGTATGAAATAGTTTTTAAAAGTTTCCAAAACGTTTCTGAGGTCATAGAAAGTTGTTTCAAAGATTTGAGTGGAAGGTTTTCAGCTGACATTCATTCTAAAGCCAAGAAAAAAGCCAGATTCAGAACTAAGTGTTTTAGTTAGGAGAGATGACAGAGGTTCTGGTTAGTCAACAAAATGATGGACTGGATATTAGGACTATCTTGTACCTCACTGGTACAAATTGGTATAATTATGCTCTAATTGTATTTTGAGAGGAAAGTTTTATTTTAACAGGAAGGGTGATATGTAGGAGGAGCTAAGGTGAGAGGAAGACAAGGAGTAAGAAGAATGAGAGGAGAAGCTAGATGATGAGAGAGAGAAAGAGAGAGAAAGAGAGAGGGGGACATGGAGGCAGATGTTCACATGTCTCCACCAGTCAAAGATAGTTGATATATCTAGGTTGGGTATTGGGTTACACTTCTGATTGAACATTACCAAACTTATAAAGTCTTTGATTAACATTTTAAAAAAATTGTATAAAAGCAAAAAGGAAAAGGGGCCATGAAATAGGGGTTTTCTAGGGAGGGGAATTGGGAAAAGGGGATGGCATCTGAAATGTAAATAAAATATCCAATAAAAAAAAAAAGAAAATATATGGGACACAATAAAAACAGTTGTAGAAGAAAAAAAAAAGAAAGTTGTTTCAATTATAAGTCACTTTTAGTAATACTAATTACTGTTAGTATTATTCCTTAATATTTATTTGCCTCTGTGTGTATGTGTATATGAGTGCACATACCATGTTTGTGGAGGTCAGAAGACAACTTGCAGGAGTCTGGTCTCTGTCTATATGTGGATCCTAGGAATCAAACTCAGGTTGTCAGGCATGAAATCAAGTGCCTTTCCCATCTCTCCTGTTGCTAGCAGCAACCTCCTTCATTACTATCCTTCAACTTGTCCTATGCGCTACAGGGGAAGACACTCCAGAATATTTTGTAACCATGTAGTACAGTACTATAAAATAATCCCTAACTTTTACAGCATTGATTCATTTGCTTTAGGAATAAGGCAAAGACATAGTGTTTAAGAGTTTTAACATCTATTTGGTCAGTTTCCGTTACTGTGTATATGATATACTGCATGAATGGTTTTGGAGGTCAATGGAACCAGCAGTAGTTGGTTCTCTCCTTCTACCACGTAGGTTCTGGGGATCAAACTCAGGTCTTCAGACTTGGCAGCAACTGACTGCAAAAGATAAGGGATTTTGATACTGTTCTTTCTTAATTAATTTTCTTTTCATTCTAACTGTAGTATATTTCCATTGCTTATATTCTGGAGTTTAACAGTATTAACATAGATTATTTAACTTTAAGATAGTGAATAAAAAGCCTGCTAAATAATCTATAACAAATAAGGTATGCATATTGAAAACAGAATAAGGTACCTAAAAAGAATGGAAAAATTAGTAATATTTAAATGTAAAACTTTAAAAAATCGTAACTATACTTGATGAAACTTGGGTGTATGAATTAAAATCTTACTAAAATCAATTATTCCTCTTTTCTTCTGAGATAGGGTGTTCCTCTGTTGCCAAGGTAGGCCTTGATGACATGACCTCTGGCCTATCCTCCCAAGTATGGGATTTCAGCATCATATCTAGCAATGCTTGCTTTTTTGATTAATAGTGTATTTTATTAGAACTGCTTAAATGAGATTTATGATATGCTTTTATTTATATTTTTATGTGTATGTGAGTATTATAGCAAAATTACAGTTGTGAGATATAGATGTCTGAACACATATGGAGCGCTGCCTGGTGATATGCAATTTTTGAAGGTTAAGGGCATCACAGTTATTTTCAGGTGAGATTATATACATTTACAAATCACAGACATACAGACACTAGCCCCTTTATATTTAGTTTTACTTTTTGTAGTGAGTTGTTCACCATTGACAGTTACTTAAAACATTAAATGAAAATTCCAGAAATCACTCAAAAGCTTAAAATTGTGTGCCATTCTGAGTCCATTGATGACATTTTATATAAACTCATGCTGTTTTGCCTACGACATGAACCAGTTTTTTCTTCTGAATATTCACAGTGCTGTGTTCCTAGTAGGAGAATGCAGAAAGAAGACTAAAGATAATGATGTATTAGGATAAAGAAACTGCAGAATACAGTAAGCTGTAGACATTTTAGAGTTATAATGTGGCCATTGGCTAAAAGTGTAAGTATACCTAAAGGGAATGGTTTTAGCTGGCCATATTGGTAGGAAAAAAAAAAAAAAACAAACAGAAGAAGTTACAGCAAAGACCAGAAAAACCACTATACAAGGTGTTATTTGTAAGTAAACAGCATTGTTCTAGGTGAAAACAATATACTCCAGTGTGCAGGGTCCCTTGGGAGAAGGAAGCTTCAGTGTTCATCATCTTTAGGGTCAATGTAGCCTTGGAATTCTGACTTCTGAGATCCCAACTATCAGTTCAGAATCTAGTTATACTGCTGTGGTCCACGGGGTTACTTTAGACCTGTGGTTCTGACCTGATCTGATGTTTGGTATCCTGTTCCAACCAGTTTCATAGAATTGAAGGGGTGGCTGGGGTTTTTACTTCTTTTGGTTGCTTTGGTGCTTACCATGTAGTCTAGCCTTGGTCTTGATGGCACATAGCCAAGATGGTTTCACTTCAGTGATTCCATTTTACTATCAACACCAGCTTTTACTAATCCCCACTGCTGAGATTCATGCCAATATACTTCTAGAGAATAAAATATACCAACAGGCCCAGAAAAGGAAGTCAAAATGAAAAGACAAATCCACTCCAACAGATGTGCAAAGCAATAAACATGAAGAATATGACACAGCCACCATTCATGGCCCATCCCCAACTGACCAATTCTTCCTTAAGAGTATCCAAAAGTACATATGTAGCTATAAAGCCTGGGAAATGATTCAAGGTTTTACTTTTTAAAAGAATTAATGATCATATAGAAGATTCAAACAAAGAAATGCATTAAGGGAATCTATCCAAAACCATGACAAAACATTATCCAAACTGATTGTACAGGTAAAATTCAGCAATCCCTCAAGACTCATATAGAAAAGGACTACAAACAAATAGAAAACAAAACCAAGCAAGTTTAGATATTCCTATAGTGATAGGTAGACTAACTAGAAAGAGATTAAAAAGGAGACCCTAATTTCATAAAACAGACATTGCAGGTAAAATATCCACATACATTCTGACATAATAATAGCAGGGCTTTTGAATTCTCTATTCTCATATTTCTAGGTCTAGTCAATGAGACTTCAGAGCTAAACTATATTATGGATCAACTAGACTTGATAAAACAGAATACTCCAACCAATAGATAAAGAATACACGTTTTTCTCAGAATCACTAGGAACCTATTCTAAAATCAATCATATAACAGAACACAAATCAAGTTTCAACATCATCATCATTATCATATGGGATAAAATTTGAAATCAACAATAACAGAAACTACAGAAAACACAAACATTCTTTGAGACTAAATAATAAGTATCTGAACAAGCAGTGGTTCATCCAAGATATTAAGCAGGAGACCAAAAAATCCTGGAGAAATATGATAATGAAAACAAGACTTATCAGATTTGTAAAGAAGGCAATATGGCCAGGGTAGGACGAAAGTAACCAGAATGCATTTTATACACATGTGAACTGTCAAAAAATAAAATTATTTGACAAGGTCTCTGTTTGAAAAGAGGAATTCAATGTAGGAAGTTTTCAAAACATAATTTCCACTTGAACAGATTATTCACATGAAAATGGAATAGAGAATTGGGGTGGAGATGGTATGAAACTACAAGGAACTTCTAATGCATAAAGCTAATAATGACCCAAATAAAAAAACAGTGGCAGTGGGGATGAAGACCGGGAATACATTCAAGAGGCTAATAGAAGAAAAAGTATTGCTACAAAGATAGGAAACTGAAGTTCAGTATCTGTCATGAAAACTTATTAGAAGGAAATATGCAATGAATACAGTGTTAGAATTTGTAGCTTAGTTAAGGTCTAGGCAGTGACAAGATAACAAAAATCACTTACTGATGGCACTTGAACTACTAACCTACATAAAGTCATATGAAATAAATACACAAACTATGAAAAGAGGCCAGTAATGCTTATAAATGAATTGACAAAAGGCAAGCTTACAAAAGAGGTGACAAAAAAGAGTAACTCTTCTGATTTTACTGTCTGCCCTAAACGATGAGGCAGTTCTATTTTTAGTCATCTTTCTTTGCATATGACATTACATAGTACCAGTCTTAGCAGATGTTTAGTCAATTTTTGTTGAAAAAACTGAATTAGACCTTTATATATGTTCTAAACATCTAACTAAAATGTCTAGGTCTGATTATGTGCCCTTGAGTATAAAAATGACTGGGTTGGATCCAGCTCAAAGGCTGTTAACCTGGTTAGTATTTTTTCATCATCATCTGTGGAAATACTTGACAAAAGCTAACCACTCATGCAGATTTTATTAATTGTAATCACTCTGCTCTAATGAAGAAGAGAAAGCAAATGAGAGAAAGAAGTTTTCTCCTGGTAGAAAATGAAATAGTGGTATTGGTACAGAGATAGGCAGGAAGATCAATGGAATATAATTGAAGATCCAGAAATGAGCCCACATACCTATGGTCACTTGATCTTTGACAAAGGAGCTAAAACCATCCAGTGGAAAAAGGACAGCATTCTCAGCAAATGGTGCTGGTTCAACTGGAGGTCAACATGTAGAAGGATGTAAATCAATCCATTCTTATCTCCTTGTACAAAGCTCAAATCCAAGTGGATAAAAGACCTTCACTTAAAACCAGATACACTGAAACTAATAGAAGAGAAGGTGGGGAAGACCCTCGAATACCTAGGCACAGGGGAAAAGTTCCTGAACAGAACACCAGTGGCGTATGCTCTAAGATCAAGAATTGACAAATGGGACCTCATAAAATTGCAAAGCTTCTGTAAGGCAAAGGACACTGTCAATAAGACAAAACGGCAACCAACAGATTGGGAAAAGATCTTAACCAATCCTACATCCGATAGAGGGCTAATATCCAAGATATAGAAAGAACTCAAGAAACTATATTCTAGACAACCATATAACCCTATTAAAAATGGGGTACAGAGCTAAACAAAGAATTCTCAACAGAGGAAACTCAAATGGCCGAGAAGCACCTTAAGAAATGCTCAACATCCTTAGTCATCAGTGAAATGCAAATCAAAACAACCCTGAGATACCACCTCACACCAATCAGAATGACTAAGATAAAAAACTCAGGTGATAGTAGATGCTGGCGAGGATGTGGAGAAAGAGGAACACTCCTCCATTGTTGGTGAGATTGTAAGCTGGTACACCACTCTGGAAATCAGTCTGGTGGTTCCTCAGAAAACTGGACATAGCATTACCTGAGGATCCAGCTATACCACTCCTGGGCATTTACCCAGAAGATGCTCCAACATATAATAAGGACATATGCTCCACTATGTTCATAGCAGCCTTATTTATAATAGCCAGAAGCTGGAAAGAACCAAGATGTCCCTCAATAGAGGAATGGATACAAAAAATGTGGTACATCTACACAATGGAGTATTACTCAGCTATTAAAAATAATGAATTCGAGAAATTTTTAGGCAAATGGATGGATCTAGAAATTATCATCCCGAGTGAGTTAACCCAATCACAAAAGAACAGACATGGGATTTACTTACTGTTAAGCAGATGTTAGCCCAAAAGCTTGGAACAGCGAATTCAGAGGACGATGCTCACAGTTAACCACTGATATGATCAAGGATTTCCCAATGGAGAACTTAGAGAGAAGACTGAAGGAGCAGAAAGGGTTTGTGACCCCAGGAGGAAAGCAACAATACCAAACAACCAGAGCCCCCCAGGGTCTAAACCTCCAGCCTAGGAGCACATAGGGAGGGATTCAGGACTCCAGCGGTATATGTAGGGGAGGATGGGGAGGATATATGTTGGGCATAGGTGGGAGAGGAACTTCTTGGTCCCATAAAAAAATGAACACAGAGTGCGGGGGGGGGGGGGGGGGGGGGGGGGGGGTAGTGCGGAGTGGGGTAGGTGTGGGCACTGCCCCATAGAAGCATTAAGAGAGGGGATGGGACAGGAGGTTTCTGAGTGTTGGGAGGAAATAGGGTAAGGGGATAAAATCTGAAAGGTAAATATGATACCCAATTAAAAAAAAAAGAGATAAAAAAGAAAGAAAAAAGGAGAAAAAAGGGAAAAAAGAAAGAAAAAAATAAAAATAGGAGATTTAATAACACAAATGGAAGGATTTAGAAATCTAGGAGGCAGTTTATGTTAATAGAAACAGCATCATAGAAAATGGAAAAATCACACCATCATAGAAGCACAAGGAGGGGGGATGGGGTAAGGGGTTCCTGGGTGGGAAGGGGAAATGGGATAAGGGGATAGAATTAGAAACGAAAATATTATAATCAATTAAAAAAAGGGAAAAAAAGAGAAAAGTTGTTAGAACCAACATCTTTAAAAAAATGTCAGCCCTCTAAGGAAATTTTTTTTTCTTGATACTAAAACTTGTTATGAGAATTGTATATTGCAGAATACACAGTCTTGGTGTATCTACTCATCAAGCAAACTGAGCAGACCTGCTCAAACCTCTGATGTCCTGGAATTCCATCTGGATGCAGTGAAGACACAGTGTCAGAGGCTTATCAATTTATTCTTCCCCCCACCCCTCTTTTAATATCTCAACGCCCGTATCAGCTTGAAGAAGTCAAAGAAGAGTCAGCGCCCCTATTCCCTGTGCTTGGGAACTAAGGTGGTTAATATTGGGCTGTCTCTCTAGGGAAAAGTAGTGGTTTTGTTGGAACAGAGAGGATTAGCTAGGATTTATAGCATAGCCATAACCTATTGGTAGAAATCTGTATAATTAGTATCAAGATGAAGTTATAATTTCTTAAACGGTACAAAATTTACTTTGATTTCAAATTTAAGGTTTTCATTGGTATGAGTTTCTTATTGATATAAAAGTGAGATGAATATTGATACTCTCATGGGCATTGTGCCTGCATAACACATTTAGGAATACAAGGATTAGACCCAGTCCTTCTTTAACTTTTTTAACTGACTTGGGATGACTAGCCTGTGAGTTAAGGGACTATAGCAAATTCATGGCTTTGAGCTTATTGTTAGGGTGTTTTCTATATTTTAATTAGAAATAACTGAGAGGAGTTAACAGACAACAGTCCAGGTTACCTTACATGGATAGTTGGATTTCAAAACGTCAGAAGTCCATAGAATTGACGTTACAAATATTTCTATATTAATGTTCATTTTTATTAGAGACCTGTCTGCTCCCGACAGCTTCCTGTCTTGGATTCTAAGAAGAAACTGAGCATCCTTGGAGTTACTCCAGTTGTGGTGAGACAGCCACTAGGCAAGAATTGCCTCTTCCCATCTACAGACAAATTACTGTCCAGAAAAGACACACTTGCAGAATAGTCGACTGATTATATCTGCCTAGACAGTGTAACCAGCCCTTAATAATTCTGCATCACTAAGGTCTGTCAGATAATTCTGGGCCAGAAGGCTGAAGACTTGATGCTCCAACATTCGATAGTATAGGGGCTGTCCAGGTGTTCAGCAGTCTCTATAAATTGGCTAAATTTTAGAAGCTATGCTTAGTGCTTCCCATAATTTCAGTTAACTCAGTCATTCTGGATTTCTGACAGGGTTGAAGACCTATAGTCTCATAGCCAATCCTGGCTATTTACTATGAGAGAAAAGATCTGAGTGGATGGTTCTCAGCTGACATTCATTCTAAAGCCAAGAAAAAAGCCAGGTTCAAAACTAAGTGTTTTAGTTAGGAGAGATGACAGAGGTTCTGGTTAGTCAACAAAATGATGGAGTGGGTATTAGGACTATCTTGTACCTCACTGGTACAAATAGGAATAATTATGCTCTAATTGTATTTTGAGAGAAAAGTTTTATTTTAACAGGAAGGGTGATATGTAGGAGGAGCTAAGGGGGAAGGAGTACGGAGAGGAAGAGATGGAGAAAGGAGAGGAGAAGATGAAGGAGAAGAGAAGCTAGGTGATGAGAGAGAGAAAGAGAGAAAAAGAGAGGGGGGCATGGAGGCAGATGTTCACGTGTCTCCACCAGTCAAA
Source organism: Rhabdomys pumilio (assembly GCA_030674055.1). Classification (NCBI taxonomy): domain Eukaryota; kingdom Metazoa; phylum Chordata; class Mammalia; order Rodentia; family Muridae; genus Rhabdomys; species Rhabdomys pumilio. The sequence goes on along the minus strand of JANHMN010000022.1, from coordinate 7,911,420 downwards.
GATAGTTTATATATCTAGGTTGGGTATCGGGTTACACTTCTGATTGAACATTACCATATTTATAAAGCCTTTGATTAACATTTAAAAAAATTGTATAAATGCAAAAATGAAAAGGGGGCACGGGATAGGGATTTTCTAGGGAGTGGAAATGGGGAAAGGGGATGGCATCTGAAATGTAAATTAAATATTCAATAAAAAAATTAACAAAAAAAAAAAAAAAAGAAAAAAAAAAAAAGAGAAAGGCCATTGAAATTACAGGGAACCAGGACTGGTTAGTTAATTTTTGTTATAAATATATTAAAATTTTAACAATCTACAGTTACATTTGTATTTTCTAAATATATTTTGGTTTGCATTACTACCAATAAGTAACTGAATATTCTGTATTTAACAGTAATTACTTTCATTAATACTGACTCCTGAAATAATTTCTGACAATTTTCTTATTCTAGTGAGTTTCCTAACTTTTATTTCATTTAGCAGAGTAAAATGAAAACAACAGAAAATGTTAAATCTAAAAGAATGTGAGTCAAAGATGTAGGATAAGTGGAAGCTGTTTAAACCTATTTTTGTCTAAGCAAGGCCAGGACAAAGGAGTTAGAACATGGCACCTACTATTTCACTAATTTCAGGTCTTTAACATCATTTGTTATGCCAACTACCATTATTGAAAATATTTTAATGCTGGGCCAGGAGAACCATTATTTAACAAAAAGAATGTAAGTCTTGATACCTTACTCCTATTTCTTTTTTGCTTTTTAGTCTGAGTTTCCTTGCAGGAAAATTAGGATGTTGTATAACTATTCTTTAATGTTCATTGCAGTTTAAACACACCAGGTTTAAGATTCTATAAATAAAACTCTTTACTCAGACATTTATTTCTTTGTGTGTGTATTTATATGTGAATGTGCACATGTGTCTGGAAGCAAGAGGAGAGCCTTGGGTGGTATTCCTCAGAAGCTATCTACCTTGTTTTTTGAGACAGGGTCATTTATGAGGACCTGGAGTTTACCAAAAAGGGTAATCTGAATGGCCACTGAGTCTCAGGGATCTGAGTGTCTCCATCTTCCCAAACTGGGTTCACAAGCATTTACCAGCAAACCTAGCCTTTATGTGAGTATTGAGAATTAAATTTGTATCCTCTTGCTTGCAGTCATCACTTTATTGATGGAACTATTACCCAAAACCTAAAATTATTTTGTGATGTTTCCATGTTTATGAAAATAACTAAGAACTATATTTTACTTGGAATATATCAAGTAGAGAGAATATCTGTGTATTGTATGAATGCTGCATCACTTGTTAATTAAAAAAACAAAACAAAACAAAACTATGGCCTATAGGAAAGAGTAAAATAGAAAGTGGGACATCTGGAAGGCAGAAAGAATTCTGGGATAGAGCCAGGCATGGGAGATTTACCCAAGTAGCTGTGACAAGAAGGATGTATGGTATCTGAGCACAGGTAACCAGCCATGTGGCAGAATGTAGATTAAAATAAACAATTTATTCTAAGTTATGATCTAGTCAGAAGAAGAGCCTATCTATATATAGCCAAGGCATTTGCAAATAAAATTTGAATCTGAGTCTTATTTCTGGGACCATGGGGCTAGGAGGAAGAACCAAGACCAACCTATAAAGTACAACTTTTTGGGAGGTGGGTTTGATCACAAGTGAAGTATTCAGGAGCTTAGTCTGCTGGAAATCATTGTCAAAATACAATTTGTCAAGCTATTAGAAATGGAAGCTGATTAAATACTTACTAAAGTGTTAATGTTTAATGTTCCCCAAAGGCCCAAGTGTACCAAGGGTGGCACTGTGAGATGTAATGGACTTTCCAGAGGAGAGGCTTTGCAGGATACTTCAGTCATTGGGGAGGGCATGTCCATAGGGAATTGGGGGGAATCTGGCCTCTTCCTTTTCTTCCTACATTTTGTTTCCTGGCTTCTGAGATAAGTTGTTGGTTCTGTCACTGACTCTTGCCATAATGTGATGCCTCATTAGAGGTTCAAAGTTCCAGGACTACTTGATCATGAATTAGAGTTTCTTAAAGAAAGATAACAGGCATAGTGGTGCATGCCTTTAAAGCCAGCATTCAGGAGGCTGAAGCAGGTGGATCTCCATGAGTTCAAGTTCAGTATGGATTACAAAGTGAGTCCCAGTCCAGCCAGGGATACACTATGAGACAGTATTTCAAAAAACTACCATTACTACCTCCCACAATGCCCAAACCAAACAAACAAAAGACCAAACAGGCTTTTTTTTCCTTCTAAGTTCATTATGTCAGGTATTTTTTTTTTGTTACAATGACTGGAAGCTGATTAAGACAACATTTCCATTATCTTTTCATAAACTATTCTGGATGCCCTACTGGACTAGGAGCAAAGAGCCAAGATGGTACGTAAAACAGAGGATCAGAGTAATTAGTTAATGACCCAAGAATAACGTAGGTTATTTTTAGCTACAGATGCGTCTTAGCATATGCTATATCCTAATAACTATTTTAACTTGAAAATATTATTAATTCAAAAATGCATTTAAATGGAGCATGGTGGCATATGCCTGTAATCTTAGCACCTGGGAGGCTAATGCAGAAGAATCACAAATGAAAGACAGCCCAGGCTACATAGTAATATCTTACCAAAAAAAAAAAAAAAAAAAAAAAAAAAAAGAAGAAGCAGCATTTGATATCTAATCTATTCTATATCATAGCTCTATTATTTGATACATGATTGCCCTGGCTATGTGGCTGACTAAGAACTACAGCTTGCTTTTGTACTCATCATTATAAGACAATATCACATCACACATCACTAGTCCCAAACTACAAAAGCAGACACTGTAAACTATAATTTTCTGGACATGTGCTACTTTTAACCTTTATAAAGCTGAAGTCAGAAACTGTCTGAATGAATTTTCTTCAACACATGGTTACAAGACATCCAACTCCTAACAGAGAAGTTACTCGATGGACTCAGAATTACCTTATTTTTCTTACTTAGTGCTGATAGCACCATCTTTAGGGTATAGAACTGGTATTTTAGAAAAAAAGCACAGATGGTCCTTCCATATTTTTACGAAATGAAAGAGATCTAGTATTTCATACTGATTATTAAATAAATTCTAGTTTAACAGAATATAGAAACAGAAGGGAGATTCTGATGTTGACAATGGTGAGTCAGCACTGTCCTTTAGGAACTGGTGCACTCATGATGCATGAGTCTCTTGGAAGACAAAGACCAAGACAGATATGAAAGTACCTCGGTAATTGATGATTTCTGTGCCAAGCACCGGAGTCATCTCCAGGACAGTAATGAAGGCTTTGTCCATAGACGTCAGAGGAAAAGGAGACATGCGATGTCTTCTAGCCACCTTGGTGATGTCTACAGCACTGTGACCTAAACAGAAGACAGTTAACTGAGAATAAGACACTCAAACACTGATTAACAAGGAAGAGTGACTTTAAATACGAAACTTCCATTTCTGGGTTCTTGTGAGACACTATTTCTCCTGTAGCTGACACATCTTGTAGAACATTAAATAAAATTAGAAATGTTATATATAGTATGTGCCAAAACTGTAAAATTTAATGATACTGGCAGATCATTGAGTGTTTACTATGAGTCAAATAATCTTATAGTGATTGAGGTACTGTTACCATTTTTTACATATGAAGAAAGAAGCTCAGACAGGATTTATATCTTTGCTTAAGTTATATAGCTGGTGACAGAAGAGCCAGGATATAAACCTAGGTAGTTTTGGCTTCAGGTTAGTATCTTCAACTATTGTACTAACCTTTAGACATTAATGAACTAGTTGGTAAAATGAATTTATTTAAGATTCACTGGAATTTTTCTTTTTCCTGTAAAAAGCCATAAAAATTATATGTAGCGATCCACTCTTATGCAATATTATTTAGTCCTTTGGGATTAATGCCATACATACAGAAAAACTGCTTATATTATAACTCTGATATCAACTTCTACCCTCCACTTTATATTTGTGTACTATATAAGAGATAATAGATAATATATTTTTCCAGGCTAGTAATCATCTAACATTTACTTGAATATGCAGCAGACAACTCAAACCTAAAATTTCCAAAACTAAGCTCTTAAATTTCTAACCTCCTTCATCATCCATTGGATGTTTCATTATCTTCAAATTTTCAACAGAATGAAATTTGTAATTTTTTTGTAATTTTTTCATTACTTTTATTTTCTTACAGTCTAGCCATTGTCTCCCTCCTGGTCCCTTACTCACACAGTTCCACTCTCTGTCTCCAAGAGGATGCCTCCCCACCACCACCCCCCACTCCTTGGGGCCTCAAGTCTCTGAGGGTTAGGCACATCTTCTCCCTCTGAGCCCAGATTAGGCAGTCCTATGCTGTATAT
>JANHMN010000022.1:7887652-7902029 GCA_030674055.1 Rhabdomys pumilio | reverse complement strand
GGGGAGGCATCCTCTTGGAGACAGAGAATGGAACTGTGTGAGTGGGGGACCAGGAGGGAGGCAATGGCTAGACTGTAAGAAAATAAAAGTAATGAAAAAATTACAAAAAAAATGAAGAAAGGTAGCTTTCATAGTAGCAAAAAAAAAATGTCCAGGTTCTTCTTGATTAAATCAAAACCTCAGAAGGAAGTTCTGTTATTCATAACAATTAGTAGGAGTTTCCTAAACTACTTACAGTGTAAATCAATACTTTTAGATATACTGACACTCTCAAGGATAAGTCCTGGTCTGTCCTCGTTTGTATCTCAGCTTTTAGTATTACATAGTGTTTGGGGGTAGAATGCCTATTTCTCTTTTCAGGCTCTTTCTGAATAGCAGATGACCTAGAACACGTTTTCTAGGAAATGTAATGAACACAGATGATAGGAACATAGACATTCAATTTGAACTGTTACAGTATTGGGTATGTTGAAGAATGAGTGGCTCAGAGGTGGCAAGCATTTAATCTTTCAAACAAATCTTTCTAATCAAGAGAAGTTAATTCCAAACTCCTAGGGAAACACAATGGCAGAATTCATACACTCAGTATTACAAGTCACTCTTTTTTTTTTTTTTTTAAAAAGTACTTATAATTTCTTATGTTTTCTCAAATTTCATGGTTTTACACATGTATATTCAAGATAATTGTCCTAGTTAGGGTTTTACTGCTGTGAACAGACACCATGATCAAGGCAAGTCTTATAAGGACATTTAATTGGGGCTGGCTCACAGGTTCAGAGGTTCAGTCCAGTAACATCACGGTGGGAACATGGAAGCATCCAGACAGGCATGGTATAGGAGGAGCTGAGAGATGTCTTCACTTGAAGGCTGCTGGTGGAAGATTGACTTCCAGGCAGCTAGGGTGAGGGTCTTAATCCCATGCCCACAGTGACAAACTTACTCCAACAAGGCCACATCTCCTAATAGTGCCACTCCCTGGGCCAAGCATGTACAAACCATCACAGTAATGTATCTCATAGCATTTCTGACATAACTTATAAAGTATAGATGAAAAGACTGCTTATTTTCTAGAGCTAAATAATAAATACATAAAACTCAAAACCCCAAAACAAAACAAAAACACTGCTGGGGGTGTGTGTGTCTGTGCCTCACTATCATAACACAGGCACTGTTGTCACAGGGTCAGCTCTGTAACTTATATCACGAGTCATTATCACCCACAGAAGACAGTCTCAACTCTTTAGGACAGCATATAAAATCCTTCCCTTCTGCTTTTTCAGCACCCTGCTCATTGCTCATAAAATTAGCAATATTGTGGATACGTAAATACATAGTATCATTTCATATTTTCTTGCTTCAGTATATAATATTCTTTCGGCCTAGAATAACTTTTATCTCATTTTTTTTTGTTTCCCTGGGAAATTGTTATTTTTACTTTACGATTTCTTTGTTTTTTAATAAAGAAAAATTAAATAGTGATGAGAACATAGAAAAAGGTTCATAAAGAAAGCTTGAAAGGCTCCTGTTGGCTAAACTTGGTATAGATTTATGGTAAAAAGGCTTATTTTAAAAATAAAATAAAATAAAAATAAGAATGAATAGACAGTAATATAATGATTTAAAAATTCTTCCTTATAATATAATTTCAATTTATTAAAGTATACTTAGAAAAGTCTACAATGGCAATCTTCATGCTAATAACTGGTTCAGGCCAAAATCATCAATGTATACTAAAACCGGAAGGGAAAATCTTCAAGAAAGACAAGGTATTTATACAGGCTAAAATATATCTCCATAAGGTACCTATTAAATACAAAGCCAAAAAGTTATTTATTAGCGAAAAACCTACTATCTACCATTTCTTGCCAAGTAATCCACAGTAGTATCACTAACAAAGAACAAATTTACATCATGGCATCACTGATAATGATATATTGAAAAAGGACACAACATCATATTCCTGACAAATTGAATAGCAATTAAATCATGTAAAACATCAGAAAAATAAAATTTATATAGTTTAGTCATTATATAAAATGAGCAATTATATAAAATAACTGATCTATGCTCTTCATAAATATTGAGACCATGGAAGCAAAGAAAAACATGAGTAATTGTTCTAGATTAAAAGAGTCTAAGGGGACATTATTGTTAAACATAATGTATGAATCTGGGTTGAATCCAAGATCAGAACAAAAGAATTATTCTTTTACCCATTTGCTATAAAGAACATTATTAGAAGAACTGGCAAAATTTAATTGGAATCAGATTACATAATAGTATTATGGTACTGTTAATTTCTTGATTTTCATAACTGTACTGATGTTATGCAAGAGACTGTCTTATTTCTTCCCATCAACCTCATTTTACCTCTATTTTAAATCCACATTGAAGCAGGGATAAAGAGGCATCATGTCTGCAGTTTATCCATAAGCAATTTAGTAAAGTATGTGCATATTAATATGCAGATAAATATTGCAACATTTAATTGTTGCAAAATATTGATATCTGGGGAGTCTGGGTGAAAAGCATACAGAAACTCTTCATGATGCTCTTGTAACATTTCCTTGAGTACTGCATTTGTTCTGAAGCTAACCATGTTTACAAATTTTCCCTGCACTTAGGTGTTATAAAATATTCTCATAGGATTTTCTTTACATACTGCATTAAGCACATCTATATTTTATATTTATTTAATATGTCCCTTTTCCTAACTATATTTTCAGGTTTCCAAGGGAGAAAGCATCTTAAAATCAAAGCCCAAAGATGCTCTGAACATGTTATAGTCTAGAATATATCAAATAACAAAAAGATGGCTATACAAATAAATACTATATATAACTTCAGACATTACTGTGGTCAATAAATTTAGTGTTCTTTTTACTTGAATTACAAAAATTTGATTTTTAAAAGCCAGTTGCACTGCGTGTGATGTTATATATATGATTCTAGACCAGCCTGGGTAACACACTGTGACTTTGTCTTAAAAACCAACTAAACAATAAACAAACAACAACAAAACATCAAAAAGCTGATACATAATTGTTAATAGGCTCAAAAGTAGGTTTCTTTTACTCTTGTATCTTTTTACCTTAACTATTACAATATATATGACATTTTAATGTATTGCTTATTGATAAACATATTTATAGTTCTATATTATGCTTTTATGTTTAGATTTATTTTTTACCAAAGGAAAAGTACTTTAAAAAGTTTCTGTGCATGAGTGTTTTGCCATCCTCCATGTCTGTGTACCATGTGTGTGTCTTGTACCTGAAGTAGCCAGAAGAAGATGTCAGATCTCCTGGAACTAGAATTACAGATGGCATTGAGCTGCCATATGTGTGCTGAGAATTGAATCTGGGTCCTATGGAAAAGCAGCTAGTGCTCTTAACCATGCAGCCATCTCTACAGCTCCCAACTAAAAGTGCTTTTAACTCCATTAAAATATTACAGTATTTGATATTAGCCAATCTATTGACCTGTACTCAGTAATTTGTTTCCATGTATTTTCAGATTTCTATTTTTGTATGCTTTCATGCTGCAGTATAGTGTCATATCATTTCAACATGAAGTAATTTATTAGCATTTCTCGTAAGCAAGATCTAGTGGTGACGATCTCCCTGAGCTTGCGCTTATCTGGGAAAGCCTTCATTTCTTTCATGTTTGAAGGACAGTTTTACTAGATATAATATCCTTTGCTGAAAGAGTTTAAAGATCTCCTAATATAACTAATGAGATTTTTATTGGAGCTCCTTTGAATGTGATAAATCATTTTTTTCATTGTTTCTTTTGGGGTTTTGTGTATCTGATGACAATTTGAAAATATCATGTCCTGATATATATACCTCTTTGGATTTATCCTAGCTGTAGCTTTGAGTTTAATGTTTTTGTTTTAAGATTTATTTATTTATTTTATGTATGTGTATCACTTTTTCCAGATACACTGGAAGTGTACCGGATCCCATTACGGGTGGTTGTGAGCCACCATGTGGTTGCTGGGAATTGAACTCAGGACCTCTGGAAGAGCAGTCAGTGCTCTTAACTGCTGAGCCATCTCTTCAGCCTGAGTTTAATGTATTTGAATATATATTTCTTTCTTATGTTTGAGATTTTTATTAATATTTCTTCAAACTAATTTCAGCTTTCCTTTGGCTTGTTTCTGTATTTTCCCTTCTCCTCTTTCCTCTGCACCTACATGTTTTGATTGATGATATAACGTTCTTTGAGCTTCTTCACTTTTTGTTTTTCTAACTCCAGAATTTCAAATGACCTATATATTTGTGTTTATGGATTCATTTGCTTGATCAAATCTTCTGCTGAGCCTCCAAAAAGTTCAATTCAGTTACTATATTCTTCTGTTCTAAAACTTGCTTTTATATGGTTCAAATCTATATTGATATTCTAATTTCTGTTCATGTACTTTTACAAGTACATCATTCTCTTTTCTCTTTGAGAGCATTGAGTTTGTAAAAAGTAATTATTATGGACTCTCTGTCACACGGTCATATTCCTAGTTGGTTTCTGATTTATTTTGTCCTTTGATTAAGTCATGTTTCCATATTGTTTGATATGCCCTTTGATCCTTCCTCTCCTCCCCTACCTTGAGTTTTAAGCCTTTGAGAAAAAAGCCATTCTTTATAGACTGGCTTTGTATGGAGAACTATCTTTTTCCAATCAGCCTGGCCAGAGATTCTGAGGAGGTAGGCTTCTAAAACCTTTTTTGGAGGATGTGACTTTTCTGGGCCATTGCATGTAAGTTTCCAATTAAGAGCACTTGTAGATTTTTTTAAGCTTATAATGTATTCCTTTCTTTGATGTTTACCTACAACACTGCAAGCTGTTTGATGCTGCAATCAGGTGCAGGTTTTCCCTAGTGCCCCTCAAGCATTTAAAGCTCATCAGCTACCTGTCAATAGGACAGTCAGGTAACACAGAAAGCATGCTCGATTCTTCTCTTCTGAGGAAGAAGCAAAGATTTAGAAAGAGATCTTCCTGATTGTTATAAGAGGTGCTGGCATTTATGTGTGGCACTCTAGGCTTTACAGTGCCACACTGATCTTTCTCCAATTACCCCTGTTTACTGTACTCCCAGATACCAAGGGTTTTGTTAGTACAATGGGACAGAAAGATGATTAGTTAGTTTAACTGATCACGACTACAAAAACAGACATAAAATAGATGATCTGTTTCTTGGTAAATATAAACTATCATCAAATAGACATAGGAAAAACTTGCTACTGTAGACTGACTTGCTAAAACTTTGTTAATCAATGAAAAAAGAACTATGACTTTGTACCTTGAACTTGTAGAAAGAAAGATAGATGGGAAATGTTTAGTTAGGTATGAGTTTCAAAAGAGGAATACATAATCAATTAATCTTGTTGTAATTGCCTTTTGTGTAATGATTTTAACCTGTTTTTCAAGAATATGTTTTATGGTGATTTTTTTTGAGAATGTGTGGTTTGTGGCTATGAGGTAATATTCTTCTTACATGGAAAACTTTGTGTTAGGTAGTATAAAAGGGATAAGAAAAAAATTAGAGGTGTTGGTGCCTGCTATGCTTCATCTACTCTGTGTATGCGTGTGTATATGATTTTTTTTTCCCTTTCTTTTCTTTAATCAGTGGCTGCCATAGGCACCAGCCCCTGTCAGTTGTTATCTGAATCTGTCAGCCCTACTAGTGCTGCCCCCTGTCGGCTGTTATTAGTACTGACCTCAGTCACCTACTCTACACTCTGCCTTTCTTTATCCTGTGTGCTGAAGCTGGCCTTTGCCATTGCATACTTACTATACACTAAATAAAAACATGTTAATTAAAATAAGATGTAGGATTTAGTTAGTTACTTTTTATGTCTTGGCAGTGGTGCTGGGCTCAAACTAGGACGGAATACTTTGCTACAGAGCTACATCTTTAACACTCAAAAATAATCTCTGAACTTTAAAGCAGGTCATTAGAAAACATCAAATTTTCTAACTTAACACATTTAAGCTGTTATTTCCAAATTCATGTGTTGGTGTCAGCTTGGGCAGAGTAATGAGTCAGAACTCCATCTCAGAAAAATACACTCTGATAACCTGTTGTTATCTACGTGATGACCTATTGTTGGACTCTAACTGAGGGAATTAATAGGCAATATGTATTTAATGTATTAAAATACTTATTAAATGTATTTTAACAGGAAGGGTGATATGTTGGAAGAGCTAAGGGGGAAGGAGCACCGAGAGGAAGAAAGGAGTAAGGAGAGGAGAAGAAGAAGGAGAGGAGAAGCTAGGTGATGAGAGAGAGGAAGAGTGAGAAAGAGAGAGGGGAGGGGAATGGAGACAGATGTTCACGTGTCTCCACCAGTCACAGATAGATTATATATACAGGTTGAGTATTGGGTTACACTTCTGACTGAGCATTACTAAACTTATAAAGCCTTTGATTAACAGTTAAAAAAATTGTATAAAAGCAAAAAGGAAAGGGGGAAATGGGATAGGGGTTTTTTAGGGAGGGGGAATGGGGAAAGGGGATGGCATCTGAAATGTAAGCAAAATATTCAATAAAAAGAAAAAAATATATTTTAGATAATATATCACAATTTAAACAAACATATATTTATATTATAATACATTTATATAACAAATATATTTTGAAAAATGACAGATAAGTGACTTAGTTGGTAAAGTACTTGTGCTACAAATATGATGACCTAAATTCGATTCTCCAGAATCTATAGAAAAAATGAGGCCTGGTGATATGTTCTTTGTAATCCTAGTGCTAAGGAGGCATAGACAGGTGGATTCCTGGGACTCACTATCAGGTAGCCTTACCTGCTGGCTGAGTTCTAGTGAATTGAGAAACTGTCTCAAAAAAAAAAAAAAAAGGTGTACAGTCCTGGAGGAATAATAATACCAGAGACTCCTACTTTTGGTACCTTCATAAGCACACACATATTTACACTTGCTCCCACAAGCATGTATGTACCTGCACATCCATCAACATTCACGTGCCCATATATATCAACAAATTTAAAGGCCCTCACTTTTAAATTCTGCAACATAGTGCAAAGTGACAGAATCTAACAGTGTAGGATTAGCATAAAGACAGGTATACCAGTCACTATGTACACACTAAAAATAAGTATTTTTTGCACATCATCATTATTTTAAAGTAGCCCTAAATTAGGAACAAATCAAATGTCTATCAATTGTCCAATAACTAAAAGAAATAATATAAAGTAAAATATAACACTGAATATATGCACATTTATATATTAGCTATAGCACTGATGAAACTTAAATGAAAATAAGTAAAATTTGAGACTTGACTTAGAGGGAAAAAACCCACGTTTTCATTCATATGTAGATTCTAGCACCAAATTTTTATATATGTGTATTTTTGTATGAACATGAGTATGTAGAACACAGGAAAGTAGAAAAAGGCCCTTGAGAGAAGAAGTCTTCTGGGGGTTAGGACAGTAGAACACACAGATGATATAAAAGAGAACTGGAAAATACTACGGAAGCAAAGGCTTAAGTGGGGCAGGGCATGGAGATGGAGGAGAGAAGCAGGTGTAGGGAGTGTCAGCCATAGCTAATAATGTATGATAATAATGTATGATAATAATGTATGATAAAGGTATGAAGAGATCTGGCATTTTATAAGCTAACTAAAAAACAACAACAAAAAACAAAACAAAAAACCATCCCTGGCAACCAATAAAAATGAGTTTAAACAAAAGTACTCTATGTGGGTATCCACAGATCACAAAAGCCATAGATTACTAAGTATTAAAGAATATTATTTACCTTTTTGGGTGATGAAAACATTTTTAAATTAAAAAGCAATGGCTATTGAGTAATTTTTTAAGTTCACAAAACATTGCTGAATTATTTATTTAAGAAAATAATTCTATATTGTGTGAATTGTATATTAAAAGTAAAACATCTGCTTTTACTGCTTTTTTAGGGTCAGCTTTTACTAATCAGGTTATGATAGCACATACTTGTAATTTGAGCATTTGGGAGGATCATAGATTCCAGGTCCAACTGGATTACTCAGTGAGTGAAGTCTTGTCTCAGAAAAAAAAAAAAAAAGGACATGGCTTACTGGCTGTGTGCAAACTTGAGCAGTCAAAAGAGGTTCATTTGAAACATTATTTAAGTACCTGATTCTTGGAATAGGATGTGACATTTTAATTTTGACCTTAAAGCAATTTAGATGTGGAAAAAGAGACAGAGACAGACAGAGAGACAGACAGGCTGAGAAAGGAGGAGGGGAGGTGTCAGGGGGGAGGTGAAGTGAGAGGTGGAGTGAATGAAAATGAACTGACTTTTAAATTTCAGACTTGGATTAAGTTGCTTCTCCTCATTGAGTTGGCTTGGTTTTTCTTTTACCATAAGCTTTAATTACTTCATGGATACTCAAGCTGAGTGATAATTAAAGACAGTATCAAAAGAAGTTAATATACTGAAAACCCAAAGCATACCTACAACTTTCTTCCTATTCCCCATAAACAAAACTAAATTAATCCAATATGTTTAAACCAAAACTTAAATATACTATATATCTGGAGATTTCTGTATGATTTTCCACAGCTCTTTGATCAATCTGACTTCTGTTCAGGTTTTTAATTAATTTTGCTACATGAAAATCTTATTCTATAGAGCAGAATGGCATAACTCAAAAAAGAAAGCCTACTCCTGTATGAACAATATTTGCTTTGTTATATCCATAATTCTTAAGTCATGATATCATCATCTTAATTATGTCTCAAGATTGGCTCTGGAAACCAAGATTTCTCAGTCAGGTTTCTTCTTAGACTGGTGTTCTTTGAATAAACTTTGCCCTAGATTATTCTTCAACCCACACCCCTCCCCTCATCTTCCTTTCTGAGACAGGATCTTACAATAAGGTTCAAGATGGTCTTAAACTTGAGATCTTCCTGCCTTAGCCTCTTGAAAGCTGGAATTACAGATAGATGCCACCACTTACCATTTTAACTTCTTGTTATTATTTTGTATCATTAGTGAAAGAAAGGCAACACGAGAAAGCTCTTCAAATACTACCACACTAAATGAATAGCAATTTGATGGCCCAGCCATTAGATTGGCTGATGAATTATGTCTGTAAGTAACACTTCGACCAACTATTTCTGGAAATATTGCTGGAAAGATAAGACTCCTATTTTTTTTTTAAATACACATGCTGCAACTAAAATCTCTATACCCTGCAATTCAAATAGCAAAGTTTTACCAAGAATAATTGAGATTTACAATGGTCACATAGGAAACTTTTTGATATGAACAAATTTACTTGAGAATTTGTAAATTTACAAATTTACAAATTTGTAATTTGTAAATTTACAAAATTACAAATTGAGAAATTGTAAATTTACAAATTTACAGAAAGAAAATGAAATTCCAAAAATGTAATGTGTTGATAGTTCTCTCTTTTTTTTTTCTCTATGTGGCCCGGGCTGTCCTGGAACTCACTCTGTAGACCAGGCTGGCCTCGAACTCAGAAATCCACCTGCCTGTGCCTCCCAAGGTAGTTCTCTTTTTTAATTACTCTGAAGAAATATCTTGAATAAATTTGTATTACTGGTGTTACGCTCCAGTTGTTTACTGTGATAAATAGTACTTCTATTCCTTACCAGCCCTTGATCAGGATCTGAAGGATTTGATGTTCCTAGTGATTCAACTCGACCTCCATATGTGGATAACCTTTTGTTGTGGGTTAAAGATAGGATAACTCTAAGACTCAGTCTCTATTGTTTTTCCTGTTTTTTACTTTAGTGTTTGTATGGTGTATGCATGGTGTATACACATGTATATACAGACACACACATGTGCTGTTGTAAGAGGACTTTAGATATCTTTTCTTCTATTGTTCTTTGAACTATTCTTTTAAGACAAGGCCTATTCACCAAACTAGAAACTCCTTGCTTTGTCTAGGATGACTAGCCAGCTACCACCTTGGATCCACTTGTCTCTGCTCCACCCCATTTTTTTAAAAGAGGGTGCTTAGCACTCAAACTCAGGTCCTCATGCATGTACAGCAAGCATCCCTGTCTACTGACCCACTGTCTCAAAGATCTCTAGTTTACTCATAAAGTTTCTGTATACTTGTTATAAAATGTCTAATAGAAACAGCTTGAAAGAAGAAAGATATATACTGGCTCATAGTTTAAGAGACTCTCAGGACTCAAAGGGAGGGACCTTAGATGAAATGCCTAATAATAGGGAGAGAGAGAACTCATAGAGTCCACCTCCAGAAGAAAGACAGGGCATCAAGTGGAGGGATGGGGTTGCCATTCCACAGTCAAAAACTGACCCAGAATTGTTCCTGTCTAAAAGAACTGCCAGGACAAAATGGAGAAGAGATTGAGGGAAAGGAGGTCCAGTGACGGCCCAACTTGGGATCCATCTCAAGGGGAGACTCCAAGGCCTGACACTATTACTGATGCTATGGTGTTCTTACACACAGGAACCTAGCATGGCTGTCCTCTGAGAGGCCCAACAAAGCTGAAACAGCAGCAGATAATTACACCCAATCATTGGACTGAAGTTATGGACCCCTGTGGTTGAATCAGGAAAAGGCTGGAAGAAGCTGAGGAGGAGGGTGACCCCATAGGAAGACCAGTAGTCTCAACTAATCTGGACCCCTGAGATCTCAGACACTGAGCCACCAACTAGGCAGCATACAGGAGTTAGTCTGAGGCCCTGACACATACAGCATCGGACTGCCAAGTCTGGGCTTAGTGGGAGATGTGCTTAACCTTTGAGAGACTTGAGGCCTAAGGGAGTAGGGAGGCCTGGCCTGGGGGGATCCTCTTGGAGAAAGGGGGAGGAGGAATGGGATGTGAAACTGTGGGAGGGCAGACCAGAAGGGGAGCAATGACTGGACTGTAAAAAAATAAACCACAACAACAGCAACAAAAAAGAAACTATAGTCTATCATGATAGAAAAGGCATGGTAGCTAGGGAGCCATCATGTAATGGGAACTTGCAACACATTTTGGTCGATCAGGAAACAGAGTTAGGGCTATCACCTACAGTGACCAACTTCTTTAGCTAGGCCCTATTTCCTAAACATTTCACAGTCTGTCCAAGTCAAAATACCAGTTGAGAACTAAGTATTCAAATATATTAATCAATTGGGCTGAGATTTCAGACGGTAACCATAATAGTTTCCAAAAAGAAGTTATGATTTTTGTCTTAAGTAAAATCTACTACCTATGATATGATTTATTTATTTATATCTTCTCTCATACAATACATTCAGACTGCAGTTTCTCCTCCCTCTACTCCTGTCAACTTCATCTCCCAGATCCACAAGTCTGTCCCCCGTTTTCCCTCAAAAAAGAGTAGGGATGGAAATCTTGCACTACTAACAGACTTTTAAAACGTTTTAAAGTTTTTTTTCATGGTAATACCTAAGAGATAATTAAGATGATTGGTGCGTTTAGTAGTTATTGTAGGCAGTAGGGCCAGAGATTTTGAAATAGCCATACTCCCATATAACCTAGACAGTTCTTGGGTGACAGAGCAAGGCAGTGCAACAGTTCCTCAATATGTTTTCTGGCTGAGTCCATTTCAGGTTTAATTAGAATTTGATCTCCTTGATAGACAATCCCATGAAAAACTATCCAACTCTATTCTAGGAACCCAAGGTCAGGTTGTCTTAGCTAATATATTTTACCTTTTGTTAAGCTGCCTTTTTGTATGGAACTCCTTCCAGCTAACTAATCTTAGCTTCTGTTAAAAATGCTAACTTCAAACTGCTTGCTTTTGTGAATCCCCCAGGCAGCTACCCAAGGAGATGACAAGAGATGGTTTTTGTCTTTAAAAAACCCATCTTCTGGACACTTGAGGTCACACTTATTTCTCCAAATGTTTGGGTGTGGTCCCAGATGGCTGAAATAAAGACTTACAATTGACTATAAACTATGTCTGAGTGGTCAACTCTGGTGGCTGTAACATTTGTAAATCTCTTTCCTGATTACCAAAAACAACTTGTGTGCTATCTGTAACATTTGTAAATTAAGTATCTTTCCTGTTTACCAAACATAAACATGGCTATGAATTAAAATTAACTCTTCAATAACTTTCTACTCTGTGTCCATTTAAGTATCACAAGTTGTACCCCTAAAATATGATCCTTTGTCAGAGACAAAATCTACCTAGATAGCAAAAGTTATGGAGTGCATTATAGTTTATCAGTAAGATCAGCCATTTATTTTAATAAATGCATTGATATTATGCTTTGGGATTAGTCCATAATTTTGGAATGCTCTAGAAATAAGGTTTTGAATTTTATATATATGCAAAAAACATCATCCAATTAAGAGCTTTTAAAGTGCTCTGTTGCTCCCGAACCAAGGGGACATTATTACAAAAGGTATCAAACAGAAGAAGGTATTAAGGAGGCTAAGTAAACACCAGATAGGTAGCACTCACTAAAACTATAATAGCCAAACAGACTAAACATTTGGTTTAAGCAGAGTTCAAGCCAGTTGACACAGAATGCCACTGATTTACTCCAGAAACAGAAAAGATATTCCAGGAGAAATGTGGTTATAATTTGTATCCATATTTAATAAGCTATTAAATATCTATTTAATAGCACCGGACAACATCAAATGAATGTTGGAAAACTTTTACCAAGATTTAGTCATCACTATTGCTTTGATTTGAATGTCTGTGTGTCTTCTATAATCCGCATTAAAATTTAATTACCAATGTACCAGTAATAACAATGTGGGTATTTTGGGAAGTAAATAGGCCATGGGGTGATCAAACTCAAGACATACAGGATTAGTGCTAAGTGTGTGAGGTGAGCTCTGCTACATGAGGTGACGGTGAAAGCAGTGTTTATAATGGTACATAGGAAGAGACTAGGTACTCATTAGACACCAAATCTGCCCACAACGTCATCTTGGAATTTTCCATTTCCCAAAATACAAAAAGTAAATTATTTCTTTTTGTAAATTACACAGTGTATGGTTGTTGGATTTTTAGGAAGAGAGGTTGGTGAGAGGCTCTGAGGCAAATTTTCTTTCAGGAGTTTTATTGACACCTACAACAGATAATATAGCACAGTGGGATGGGATTCCCAAGTAAAAGAGGCTTCAGTCTTGTCAGACAGAGTTAAATGTTTACTCTTAGTGATTTCTAGGGGAGAGAGGAGGCCCCATACTATGAGACAGCAAGCTTAAGTAGTCTATTTATGTGCTTCTACTTATGTTGTATGTGAGTGGGGTAGAGGGTGGCCAGAAGAAGAGGAGGGGGGATTTAGCCCTTTGTGACAGGAGAGTCACACCAGGTAGCTTGTTAGCTCTCTTAGTAATAAATGGAGCAGAGTGAGATTATAGTATGTGTCTGTGTTCTAATAGGCATTTTATTACAGCAGAACAAGTGGATTAAGAATGCTGCTGTGTCAGTTTTTATTAACCTTGACACAAGCTAGAGTCATTCGAGGAAAATTGAAAAATGCCACCAGATTAGGCTGTAGGCAAATCTATGGAAGCATTTTCTTGATTTATGATTGATGAGGGGTATACAAGAAGGATTAGTTATCCTACTAAGGGAAATTCAGAGGTGTCATAGAATCCTAACAAATGGTAAATGTTTTAAATACAATGGTAGGTTGTATATGCAAGGAGAAAGATGTAAAATGAATTGAGTAGAGGCAGTGTTTAGCATTGAGAGAATGAGTAACCATTAATAGCTTCTATATGCAATATGATACTACATGGTAAATAAGATGAGGGAGATGAGAACTGTCTAAATAAGAAATGGGAATGTTGAAGTTAAATTCAGAGAAACAGGCCATCAAGATGGCTCATGAGTAAAGGTCTTGGGGCCAAGACTGATGCCCTGAGCCTGATCCTTGGTATGACACAATGGAACAAGATAACTGACTTCTGTGAATTGTCTTTTGGCATCTACATTTGTGCCATGGGCATTTATGTTCATATACAGACATGAATGCCCGTGTCCGTCAGTCCGTCTGTCTGTCTGTCTGTCTGTCTGTCTCTTTTTCTCTTTCCTTCTTCCCTCCCCTTCCTCTTCCCTCCCTCCCTCTGTCTCTGTCTCTGTCTCTGTCTCGGTCTCTGTCTCTCTCTCTCTCTCTCTCTCTCTCTCTCTCTCTCTCTCTCTCTCTCTCACACACACACACACACACACACACACACACACCTCATAATGAAAAAACTAATCTAGAGAAAGAACAGTATGCACAACGTTGGTGAGGTCATGGGTATTGTTAAGAGGTATTAGCATGGTATTAAGATGAGAGAACATAAACTTACAGAAATCACAAATTAATTTAGTTATGATGTTGGTTGGGCTCCATATAGACCTAAAGAACCAAAAAGCCCATCCATAT
>JANHMN010000022.1:7864432-7887642 GCA_030674055.1 Rhabdomys pumilio | reverse complement strand
CCATATAACTATTTTATCCAAAGACCAATAAAGAATACTTGGGTTACTATGATGTCATTCCAAACTGATTATTAAGTAACACAAAAGTCTATGGTAGAAAAAGAAATAAAGTTCAAGGGAATTTGTCCTCAAAAAGCAACTTTTTTATTTCTAACCATAATAATTATTCCAAGTGACCTATAATTTAAGAACTAAAAATTTGTAGAAATTATGCACTTTTCATTGTAGAATGTAATTTATCTATCTTGTTTTATTTTAGTGAACAGTTAATTATCACGCCTGACACATAGGTTTCTCAAAGTTAGGTCTTAGTGTTCATAAGATTTTATATCTCATTACATAAAAGACTCTCTCAAAGTCACATATTGTGGAGAGTTATGAAGGTATAAAATCTACACATGACTGCTTGATTTTATTAATTTATTGTACAGTGCTGGAGATTGAACTCAGGTCCTCATGAGCACTAGGCGAACATTACACCAAACTACAGTTCAGTTCTACATTTATTTAGTTTTTAATAGTATTCTCTAAAGATTACAATCAAACAAATACTCAAGGGCTTTGAGCAAAGTAAACAGATTAATAACATAGAGATAGAAAATGTTTATATACACATGTTTATACACATGTATACTCAGGTGTACACAGACATACATGTGTGTGCGTGCACGTGTGCACACACACACACACACACACACACACACACACAATTTATTTGAAGTTATCTAATATGTCCCACTCCCTTTTTTCAAATTCTATACCCTAGGTTGATTTTTAACTCTTAATGTTTCTGCCACAGTTTCCCTAGTACTATTATTACCTGTGAACAATTATGGCTTTGTGTATGTGGGGTGGTATATATAAGTATGTGTGTGGTGGTGTGTACATTCATTGTGTACAAAGAGGCCAGTGATAGTTTGGGGTGTCTTGCTACTTCTTTTCTTGAGACAGATTCTCTCTGTGAACCTAGTGCTTGCCATCATTCCCTGACCCCTCTTGGCTGGCCTGGCTCACTCTATCTGAACTCAGTCTTTAGGATGACAGAGCAAGTCCTCTTACCCACTGAGGTATCTTTTCAGCCCTCCAAGTACACTTAGATTGTTAGATAATACTTATTACAGCTATTGGAATATAAGCCGTCCCATTTACTGAAACTCCCATTAGCATGGGTGTCTAGTAGACCTGTTTAATTTTGCTCCCTGTACATCTACTGAAAACCATTAGGAAGAAAACTGTATGATATCATTAAATTATTAAGAGACAAAAAAGAAAATACAAGTGCCATCTATATAGTATTTTTCTCTGGATGACCCCAAACCTTTAGTGAAAATCTTCCAATAGGGTTTCACTTTAAGCATAGTAGAATAACAAAACCTATTCATTGTTTCTTTTCTTTTTTCTTCATTTTGTTTTTATTTATTTTTGTTTCTTTGAGATAGGTTTTTTTTTTTTTTTTTTTTTTTCCCTGTGTAGCCTTGGCTGTCCTGGAACTCACTCTCTAGACCAGGCTGGCCTGGAGCTCTTACAGAAATCCACTTGGTTCTGCCTCCTGAGTGTTGGGATTATAGGTATCCCCCACCCATTGCCTGGCCTCATAGTTTCATTTTTATAAAACAAAACATGAACATACAAGTTCAGGGACTTTCTACTTAGTACTGTTATAATCCAACCAAAGGAAAGTAGTAAAGATTTTTCCTTCTTGGACCAGGGAACAATGTTCTGTAACATTCTGTAAGTGATGATAGAAATCTTTTCAAATTTATATTTACAAAATTATTATTACCCAACCATTTCCAAGCCCCTTTTGAGACAATGGCCTTATGATGTAGCACAGACAGGCAATTTTAAAACTTAGGTTCTTTCTGTTTTATCCTCAAGTGCTGGTATTATAACCATGCATGCTCAGCTTGCTTTTTTGTTTTTCAATCTCTCTTTGCCTTCTGCTTTCATGGATTTATATTAGAATTATTTTCATGTAGTCTGCTTTAAAGTTATTTTTGTAAATGAGACTATAAAAAGGGACAGGCTCCTCACCTTAGTGTCACAGAGGAACTCACATCTAGCTTAATTTGAATGCATCAAATTCCATTCAGCTTTCAAAAAAATTAGATTCAGAGAAACATTTATATTGATGTTAAAAATTCAGATGGGGAACTTTATAAAATACATATTCTTGATATAAATTTTCATCATTGCTTATCTTCATTTTTTTCATGAAAATGCCACTCTTTAGCTCTATATCCATTTGAGCCACAATTATTTATTTTGGAAGCCTACCTGAAATCATGACTACTTACTGGCTCTTAGAATGTTCTCCTTGCTGCTGCACCTGGACTGGACCTGCAGAAAGAGCACAAACTCAGTAATTTACGGCTTATAGCATGGACAGCCAGATAAGTATGCTTAGTGGGCAAGCTCCTGAGGTCTAGGAGAAAAGGTTTTTATTTATCTTGGCTATCACAACATGTTAGTAAAAGTTCATTATGGTTTCCAGATATATTTAATTGATTTTTATTTATAAAAGATTCAGTTCCAGAAAAATATTTCAGGTACAATATTATAAACTGGACAAAGATAAGACCCAAACCAATTTATGTAAATTTGAGATCAGCCCAGGTGGCCCTCCATATCTGTGGGTTTCATAGCTGCAGATTCAATACACTGTGGATTAGAAAAGAAGAGGAAAAGAAAAAAGGAGAAGGAGGAAGAGAGGAAAAAAAAAACAATAACACAAAACACCAGTACTACCACCTATATCTGTTCTGTACATGTGATCTTTAGTCCCTTGTCCTTATTCCTTATGGAATACAATATAACAATTATTTAACATAGCATTCATATTGCAATAAATTATAAAGTAGAGATGAGGGTTGCAGATGTGGCTCAATGGTAGAGCACTTGCCTACTAAGTTAGAGACTATGGTATAAAGTATATGAGTAGATGAACAGGTTGTAAGTAATATATGCCATTTTATTTACATGAGACTTGAATATTTGGGATTTGGGTATCTAAGGAGGACTTGAAATGAAATGAACTTGGTATGGATACTGAAGGATGACTATATAATGGAATAAATTCAACACTACATATTCAGTCATGAATATTTACCTCTAATGTTAAGGTATTCTGCATATGCCTTGACTAGAATAATAAGAAAATCTAAAGTAAAGTTAAAATATTCGACTGTAGTGATTTTTATTTTATGTATGTTAATTAAAGGATATAAAAAATTCTTATTTGTAACATTTACCTTTGATAGTCATTAACTTTTGTATAACTGTTGTTATAACTTAATAATACTGGCTATGAAAGGTGTTGCTATTGGAAAAGAGTTAAACTCAACTCCTCTACTAACCATTTTTTAGGTATATATATATATATATATATATAGTTTGTCAATTAGGGGCCCTTTATGTTCTGATTGAAAAATTTAAAGTGGAACATTTCTTTTGAAATTTACCAAATGGCAGTATTCAATGGCCATGCTGAATGGTAACTGTTATAATTTTAGATATAACTTTATTCAGGGTCCACACCTCTTCCTCCCACTCCACAGCAGCTTGCCCCAGATGGATATATAGACAACAAAGAACTTTCTATAGCTTAACACAGTTTAATAATATATGAAAAAGTGTATGAAAGTAATGTTGTAACTTAGGGTAGGTTATGGCTGTCCTTCCCTGAAGAATAACAAACAGTTAATGAATACTTAAAGAAATAATAACAAAATAGCCATGAGCAGACAAAGAAAAACAAAAACCAAAGCAAATAAGTCTAAATACACACACAAATACCAGACACACACACACACACACACACACACACACACACAAATACACACAGCAAAACAAATAAGCAATTACAAATGTTAGCTATTCTCATTTTGGGCCACATTGTTTTAGTAGTTTTAGGTATATAGTATAAAGACACTCATCCAGAATAAAAAAATATTATGTTGTTTTACTTATAAGTCTTATTGGAGAACAACTGTGGACCCAATGAGAAAGAAATCAGTGACTTTTAGAAAATAAGACACAGAAGAAAACATGATAAAGAAAAGAAAAAGCAGAGAGAGACTGAAAAAGTAAATATGGAGGTTAAGAAAAAGAAAGCATGGGTTTACAGAAGGGGGACAGTGCATAAATGGAGAACGTTCTATTATTTTGTCTTGAAAATTCATATAAGAAAGGTAAGTGTAACTAATGAACTTTCTGCAAAATAAATGAGCAATTTGCATACCATGAAATGAAAACAAGTGTATCTCTACCTCTACAATCTTAACGGGGAAAGAAACACACACCAACAGAGAAATCAATAGACAAGCTTAATAGAAAAACTACATTTGAAAAAGTGACTCAAAGAACACAAGAGAACACTAAAGGCATGGGAAGAAAATCTGGGAGAAAGAGGGAAAAGAAAGAGGAAAACGTTGAAAGACAAAAACAGCCCATAGAAGTCAAATGGAAGTCAAGAAAGTCTTCAACAAGATGTGAAACAAGATGTGAAGGAGCCAAGCCCATCGCGCAAAGCAATGTTTGCGAGTGGAAAGTAGCCCCTTTGGTCAGTCATAGTTACTCTTAAGTCGTAGCCTCTACTCCTCCAGAGTTCATCTTTAAGCCCTTCCAATCTAGAGTGGAGCTAGTGTATGGACAGAAACAAGAAATTTACAATGAACAGTGCAGTTCAGATGAGTAGTTCAAATTGTCTCATAAAATGTTCTAACAATTTCACGTAATATCTATTATATACATTAATAATGTATATAATGGAAATGTTAGTAAAAAAAACTCCCTGGTATTTTATAACCAAAACAAAGCAAATGAAAACATCCCCCCTGCTTCTCTAAGAGGCTTAAAGATTAATACCTCCCCACAATTGTTTATAATAAAGATAAAGAAACCCACATTTTTTTCTTTATACCCCAGTTTGTAATCACATATTTCAAATAGCTTTAGAGGAGAGATATGGAGAATTAAAACAATTCAAATCTCTGAAACAGGAGCCTTTGACAAAGTGTGCAAATTGCCAAAAGTATTGCAAATACTGTTTCCCATTTATGTTACATTGGCTGTTGAACCAGATTTGAGAGAAATTATTTTTAAAATCAGTGTTCATAAGACTTTCTTTACTTAGTGCTTTTAAATATGTATATCTAAAAAAGGTCAAGATAAGTAATTTTCAAAACTTTATTGATAATGTATGTACTGAATTACTCTGTGCTACATAATGTCATATTTATAGTATTCATTTATTTATTTTTATAAATCTCAATATAAAGGTTTTAACATAATATAATATGAAATCTACTTTTAAAGGATAAATTAAAAGTATTTTATTTCATTTTATTTTGTTACTTGTTTTAAGCAGTGAGAAAAAGTGAACATGAAAAATTAAATGATCTGAGATTATGAGTCTACATTAAATTTCTAAGGGAAGAAAATGAGAAGTTCAATGAAAGGTGTACTGTTAGAATCTCCATTACTTTATTCTGTTGGGCCGTGTTATTTGCTACAATTAATAACTGACTGATTTTACAGCACAACTGATTCTCCTTTCTACAGGAATCAGGATGAAGACAATGTAATAACAGTACGTTTTACTGGAGTAAATGGAGGAAGTAAAAAAGAAATGAAAACTGAAAACACAGGTATTCACTCACTAAGCAAGATTACTCAAGACATCAAATAATTTATTTAAGACATGTGTTTACAGTAAAATAGAAGTTTTGCTTAAGATCACATAGCTTATTAAGAAATCTTAAGATATGACACAGAAACAAAGGAAAGACAACACATAATAAATGGTAAGGAACAAAAATAAAAATGCCTTTTAAAAAGCTGAGAAAAATTTAGCAAGCAGCCACAATCTTTAGAGACAGATAAATTACTTACCTTATTCTTAGGTCATAACAAGAATAGCACAGAGTTTAAAGTCATCTCTTCATTATAGGAGGTACAATTGAAAGCCATAGGTTATAATAACATGAATTGCTAACACAGAAATGGAGCTTCTTCCAGCCCAACATGAAAAGCTAACTCTTTTGGGAGAAAATTTTAACTTACATTTAATGTAACATGAACAAATGAAGGTGTAAATGTCAAAACATATCAATAACATATAAATCTCACACCATAAAGGAAGAAACAGACAGCTCAATCACTATGGACACAGAAGTTAAGTATGATTATAATTTGTGATATATAAGGGAAGGCACATTACTCTACTGGTGAAAGATGCATGCATAATGTATAACCATTCATTATGTCCCCAGCCCCCAGCCCACTCATACATACAAAAAAAAAAAGTCCACTAACAATACAGGGAAAGAATGTAGTGCCAAGCTGTTATGAAAAAAGCAGGACACACAGAAGCACAGCAGTGGTCATGTGATTTGAGAGGTGTTCTTCCCTTAAACCATCCCATCACCATGCTCATTTTAAAGAAGCCAGGAAAAGATTCCCTTTCAATGCTGCAATAGCTACGAGCCCCCAGCTTGAAGCTAGAGTGTGGAATTTTGATCACCGTTCCCTGTGATGTCAGGGGCTCTCCAGTGGAAGCCAGATGTATACAACTAAGTTAGTATAAATAAATGTAAATAACAAACATCTCTGTCCTTCTGCAATTTGCAGAAGGGAGAACCAAAGCAAATCAAACCAAGCCCATGCTAAGGATAGGTTCCTAACGACATTAGGATATATAATAAGGATATTTGGTTGTAGGTCAACACTAATCCAACCTTACAGAACTACTTCTATTTCACTGCTCGCTGGGTTCATTTATGTTTTTTTTTTTTTTCTCCTAGAAATGCTAGAATACATGGTTCAAATGGAAAAAATTCTGAGCAGTTAGTCAGGTGGGGTCCAAATGGAGAATAAATCATTTACTCTGGTGAACATCAAGAAAATCATTTAAAATTTAAGTATGATTTGCTTAATTATATAATCTGAGAAACTATCTGGTTTGGGAAGATCCAATTTAATTTTTAAAGTATTGTTTAAAAACAAAAAAGCTTATCTATTTAGAAACTAAATTTCCTATAAATTTAACTCTCAATAACTATTACTTAAAAATTGGCTGTTCTTGTTAGGAGCAGGGTCAGATCAATCAATAAGGAAAAAAAAATAAAAACAAACAAAGAAAACAATCCCCCTTTGCGTTTCTATTATTAATGCCATTACTTAACTTCATCTGGGTTCTTCCTTTTGTATGACACAAATTGTAACTCCTGATGACATCTGAATTTAGTTAGCAGTTTTGTGATTGTTCAAAGACCATATAGCTGTACCATACTTTTTCATTTTATTCTTAACAGGCAAGAATAGCTTGACTTTTCCTGCAGCTTGGCTTTAGCATTTTAAGTGTTGGGTTCTCCCATAACCTCAGTTTTCTTATAGGAAATATAAAGGTTTTTGAAGGGCACAAAAGAAATAAAGAATATGTCACTAATTTGAAGCATTAAAAAGGAAAACGACTATCAGTTCTTATAATGGTAGTAGATCACTGGTAGTGTGACATACTCTATGACTACACACCCTTTTCTGTTAGTTTCCTCACTAGCTCAGAATGGAAGCAAGTTTTTACTTTTGACCCCTTCTTTCAAGGGGGAAAACAAAGCAAAACAAGTAAAGCTTAAAAGAAACAATACTGTTTTAAGATTTTCAGTAAGCATTGGCCAGAACTTTTTAGAAGGGCCATATCCATATGGCTACATGTAAGAATGGAGGCCATCTCTTCAGACCTTTAACAATCTGAATAGTTTTTCTAAGTAATGCTTTTTTCACTTTAATCAAACTCTCTTCATCCTTTAAGACTCAGATTAGACTACATCAGCTATGAAAAATATTTTCTAAATTCTTAAATCACAGATAATATTTTCTTCCTTTAAATTGTTAATAATGCTAAGATAAAATTTATCTACCAGGAATTATTAAATTCAGTAATTTAAAATACAGTTGATGATTTTTAATAAATTTACAGGACTGTATTGTCATTACCATAATCTAAACTTAGATTTTCCTAAATTCTTGAAGTATCTTCTGAACCTTTATCATAGGACTTAACATAGTGCCTCATATTCAAATTATTGATAGTATAGTCAAAGAGGCTAAACTCTTGGAAGAACAGAATCCTGACTAATTTTTAAAAGTATTTTCCACAATGTTAAATACAGTATTTTATATGCAAAATAAAAATAGCATAATCTGAATGTTTAGTTCATAGTAATTATTCTTCTTCTCAAACTCAGCAGACCAGAACTTTATTCTTGCTAGTATCAGATCAATCATTGTCATCAGATCAATCATTGTCATATCTGAAGTAGATGAAACTATTTTACCAGTTTATAAGATACTTTTGCTTTTTTGGCTAGACAGAATTATTAGACAGAATTATTAGTATTATGAAAAAAATGTAGATTCTAGGTACCGTGCAAAATGGTCTCAAGAATATAGAAAACTCATTACTATGGAGGTTAATCAAGGAATGACATATATCAACAGGACAATAAAAGTTGTCTATGTTGTGGTGTCAGCAGATTAAAGTGGGGTTCTTAGATTTTAAGAGAGTAGGGTGTTCTATTATGTCAAATGGTTGGGTCACTAGAAGAACAGAAATGACAATTCTGACATGTTATGGTCATTTTACATTCTGATTATTAAACTCATGAGTAATGTCTTTCTGAAAGAATGAGCTTCTTTGAGGAACATTTATTCATAAAAAATAACCTTTAAGAATAAAAGGAAATAAGTCTCATTCACAGAGTGACTTAGAACTTAGAACTTAGTGCTTTTTTAGCTTATCCAGAGACAAAACAGAAAGTTTTGGTTGAAATCACATTAAGCTAACAATCTTATATTAGAATCCTAAGTCCCATCTCCTTCTCAGTTCTTAGACAAACATGGAGCACTGATAAAGACTGATTTTCTCTGTGGCTGCATTCACTTACTACTTTATTGGAATAAATCAGGATACAAGCATTTGGCTTAATGGAGCCTGATGATTATTTGTGTTTAATTAGATTTATGAAACTACAACATATATTCAACTGAAGAACACAAAGAGTTTTGATTTACTTAGGACATGGGAGGCAGCAGAATAAAGAGAAATATTATTTGAAGTTTAATGATGTCCTTTACCTAGCTCTTTGACATTGGATGTGACATTTATCACATGAAGCTTTTAATTTCCTCATACATAAAATGAGAAAAATTAACAAGAATAATGCATCTAAATATGAAAAGAAAATTTAAAAAGCAGTACAAATTGGTTACTATGCTGATACGGATTTACAGTTTATAGGTTGTATGCATATAGAATCTGAAGCATCAGAATAAAAAATTTTCTAACAAATCATGTCATGACCCAAGTGACAACAGACTATGCTATTTTTTGAACTAAAGCTTATAAAAAGGTTGAATGAAAGTCTGAGATTAGTTGTTCAAAGATTAATCTAGTTTTGTATTGGATATCTTTAGTAAACTTATCTCTTCTCTATGGGTCTTAATTTCTTTATTTATAAAATTAAGATGCTTCTAGAAGGTTTTCAGTGAAGTCAATGTAATTCTTAAAAAACTCTAAAATATCTTAAAAGCCAGTAACCAAATAGTTACTGTTTCTTCCATTCTCAGCTTAGACAACACACCACAAAATATAAAATATAAATCCTTACTTTATGTTGTGGTATCTTAAAATATCATTTATGGTCAACATAATTTCAAGTGATGGCAGTTACTAAACCCGATTCTACAATTTTTTTATTTAATGAATTTAAAAAGTCATTATTATATTACATTTGCTTTAAAATGTTTTAAGATTTCCATTTATTGGGTCTTCTTTGCTATTTTACATACATTTTCCTGTAATGAACTCTGTATACTTTAACAAAAGTACCAAGAGAGATCATATCAGAAGGAAAGCAAAAAACCCATGCTAGAATAAATAATTTTTAAAACTTTTATTTGTAGGATTTTGTGGCTCTAAGGAACTTTTCCTGTCTTCATTATCTTTAAAGATTCTTCAAAAAGTATTTATGTGTAAATGTATATTTGTGAATATGTATAGTCAATGTGTGCTGTGTGCACAAGAGCTAGAAGAGGTGCTGGATACCCTAGAGTGCACTTAACAGTTAGTTGTGAGCCATTAGATGTAGGAACTGCACACCAAATTCAGGTGTGCTCTTAACCTGTGAGCTAACTTTCCAGTCCCCATTCTTTGTCTTTATCAGATACTATATAAAAGGAGTACTTAAAAAAATAGATGTGTACACACACACACACACACACACACACAGACACACACACACACACATACACACACACAATTAGTCATTGAAGTAACCAGTTGCCCTTTTAACATTTCTAACAAGAAACTAAAAAGGAAATGGTTAATGTAAAAAGTTATCAAAAAACCCCTAAAAAGAAAATCTACATCTTCTTTTCCTCCTAGTTTAATTGATGAATTAAATGGTACACTCATTTAACATTTATCACACTTAAATTATTTACTCACAGGTGAACTTACAAAAACAAACACGTGTGTGCACATGCACAAACTCACATGGATCCACAGCTGTCTTTGAATTCTAAGTCATTTGTTAATTACAGATGAAGATACTATCTATAAGCAATGTGTAACCTAAGTTGCTGTAGGCCCAAGAATAATTTTATATGTAAAATGTTTATAAATACTTTTCAAGGAGCCATTTGTAAGTTTCCCAATATAGTAATGATTTTTATTGTCTTAAATTCCATTGAATGTGCTATGTCCTGGGTTTGAATGAATTATTTTTCAGTATCAACTTCTGAATGAAGTTGGACATGCTGTAGGCTACACAGATAGTGAACTGAATTATAATTACTACAGAAAGCAGAAACTTATTTGTTTCCCTACAAATACTTTGATGAGTTCTTTATCTTTTATTAAAAAGAATACAATAGTATTAAGGCACAGATAGAACACCCTTAAGAAGAAAAGCTGAATAAGAGAAAGTATGCAACTTAAGAAAATATGAACTTGATTAATGGTGAATACTTCCTTAGGTCATGTACTTTTTCTTATTCAATTGTCTTTCCTAGATACAGCTTTATTCTAAGCTCAGTCATCTCAGTGACTTAAATAAATTGTAAATCTCAGATGGGTCTCGCCTTGTTATCAACATTTTTGATTAAGTGTTCTGAGAAATTTATTTCATTTAAATCTTGATGTATGTGTGCACATGTGCCATAGTAAATGCATGGAGGTCAGTGAAAAACCTTAGGTGTTGGTCTCTGTCTTGTTTGAGATAGAATTTCTTGTTGTTTGCTGTTATATGTGCCAGGCTAGCTAGCTTGTTTGCATCTGCAGATTTTTCTGTCACTGCCTTTCATCTTGCTGTAGGAGATCTGAAATTAGACACTTGTACTACACTGTCTGGCTTTATACAGCCTCTGGGGATCTATCTTCAGATCCCCATGGCTAACCTGTAAGCATTTATCCATTTATTTATCTCCTGAGATTTATACTTACAATTTTAAGTTTGATCATAGTATGAAAAAAATGCTACCTAATTATCTCACGTATTATGGCACCAAATGAAAATTTTTGACTAGTAAGTATTTCTGAGTATTTATGGCATTGTACACTCTTATCAGGTTGATAATTATTTTGTAAAGTAGCTTGTTTTCACTCTAGTGGTTAAAAGAAAGTATTACTTTGTCTGAGGTTACATGATAAACACAGTAAAAGAAATCAACCCTTTTGACTTCAAATTTCAATTATCTGTATACTAGTAGTTGCTCATTTCTTCAAATTAATAAAAGCAATCACTGCATTTCTAATCAGACCATCTTGGGCTTTCACTGGCTTTTTATTCTTAAAACATTTACTTTTAATTTCTTATTTACAGTATATGTATGTGCACATGTGAGTGTGTGACATGCATGTGGAGGTTAGGGGATACCTTGTGACCACTGGTTCTCCTTTTCTATCATGTAGGTTCTGAGGCCTGAACTCAAGTCAGAAAGCACTTTAACCTACTGAGCTATCTTGCCAGTCCTGTTTTTTTGTTCTTGGCTATTTTTCTTAGATATGAGAACTACAGAAAAACAGGATTATGGTATGGAGAAATGAAAAAAAAAACCCACCCTGAAAATCAGTTTAAGGAGTAGTACTATCAGGTTAAACTGGTTGGATTTGAATTTTGGCTTTATCAATTATACAATTAACACCATATAAGTCACAATCTCTAGGTTCTTCATGTATACAATAACTATAGTAATAGTAATATCTATTCATGCTCATAGTACCCTTATGAAGAAAATGATACAATACATATAAAACCCTTACTTAGAAAAGTTGTTTCAGAGTGAATCCTACATGAGAGTTAGGGATAATTGTGCTGTTACCAGTTCCTACTGTTTGGATGCTGTTCTGTATGTATAACTAAACATGTAGATTAATACTTTTGTGATTTTTGACACTTCTTGAAGAAACAAATAAGGTTATTTAAGTTAGCATTTGAATAAGAAGTATTAAGAATTGCTAATTTTAAGAAATGGATCTCAAGGAGAAAGATAATCAGTGAGGCAAATGCCTCAGTTATTAAGCATTATATATTTTCTGGCACCTCTGAAAGATATATATATATATATTATACATAATATATTATATATTCATATATATATATATTATATATATAACATGAATTTTACGATACTGTTTCTGTTTATATTTGATATCCTTATTTTTTATTTTCAAATGCTGTCATATAATTTATTCATTCATCCGTAAAATGAAACTAATATACCATTAAAGCACATAACTAAATTGCTTACCTTTTTAAAGCACTGGATGCTAGTTTTAGTAGAAAAACTGGCTTTTATTCTTCAAAATGCTTAAGTAGCATTTAACCGGCACATGGAAAATGTACAAACACATAACAATGTCTATACTGTATTGTACAGTAGGCTTAGAAAATGTCTGTGCTTCACTGTCAACTAGAGCTAAAACTCTAGCTTCCTGAAGTCTGAAATCAGAATAAGCGGTTCATTCTGCATTGTCAATTAAAACTTCCATGATCATACAAAGTAAACAATTAACAAATAGTTTAGTGTTGTTATTAAGAGTTTTATTTAGGCTCCAGGGAAGATACCATATTCAGACCCACCCCAGAAGATCTGCTGTGCTCAGAGCAGTTGGTAAGAACCCTTCCCCAGGACCCGAAGTCCCAGAGCTGCAGCTGGGAGATCTGCAGCTGACTAGGGACTCATCACCTACCAAAATCTGTCCTCCCAAATACGACTTCCCTTCTGCCCCCTCCGCCTGGCCCTTCTTGATGGGGCATGCTCATAGCTGGTTGGCTCCTAGGAAGACACCATATTCAGACCCAGCCCAGAGGATCTGCTTCACTCAGAGCAGCTGAGGATCCACTGCACCCAGAGAAGTTGACTGCTAGATGTGAAGACACAGGACCCATTGTCACGAATTCCTTTCTGATCTAAGCTAGT
The DNA here is from genome assembly GCA_030674055.1 of Rhabdomys pumilio. Lineage (NCBI taxonomy): Eukaryota > Metazoa > Chordata > Mammalia > Rodentia > Muridae > Rhabdomys > Rhabdomys pumilio. The sequence goes on along the minus strand of JANHMN010000022.1, from coordinate 7,874,160 downwards.
GCACTGAACAGACCTTGGGCACTACCTCTACAACCAATCTTACAATACCCAGAGGAAGCTAGATTCCCAGGAGATCTAACATGCCCAAAATCATAGAGGAAGTTGGATTCCCAGCTCTAACACCCCCAGGATCATAGACAAAGGTGGACTCCCAGGAGCTCTAACACACCCAGGATCATAGGATTACAGCATCCCAGAGGCAGCCTGACTTCCAGGAGCTCTGACACCCAGGATCACTGGGTCACAGAGACAGCTGGACTCTGAGGAGCTCTAACACAACTAAGATAACAGGAGAAACAGGTTCCAGTCAGAGACAGTGAGTGCAGGTAGCACTAGAGATAACCAGATAGTGAAAGGCAAGTCAAGAATGTAAGCAACAGAAACCAGTGTTATTTGGTATCACCAGAACCCAATTCTCCCACAGTAGCAAGTCCCGGATATCTGAACACATGAGAAAATCAAAATTCAGATTTAAAATCATTTCTCATGATGATAATAGAGGACTTTAAGAAGGACATAAATAACTCCCTTAAAGAAATATAGAATACAGGTAAACAGGCAGAAGCCCTTAAAGAGGTAACACAAAAATCCCTCAAAGAATTACAGGAAAATACAACCAAATAGGTGACAGAATTGAACAAAACCATCTGGGACATAAGAATGGAAGTAGAAACAATGAAGAAATCACAAAGGGAGACTACCCTGGAGATAGAAAACCTAGGAAAGACATCAGGAGTCATAGATGGAAGCATCACCAACAGAATACAAGAGACAGAAGAGAGAATCTCAGGTGCAGAAGATACCATAGAAAACACTGACACAACAGTCAAAGAAAATGCAAAATGCAAAAAGCTCCTAACCCAAAACATCCAGGAAATCCAGGACACAAGGAGAAGACCAAACCTAAGGATAATAGGTATAGATGAGAGTGAAGATTCCCAACTTAATGGGCCAATAAATATCTTCAACAAAATTACAGAAGAAAACATTCCTAACCTAAAAAAAGAGATGTCCATGGACATACAAGTAGCCTACAAAACTCCAAATAGACTAGACCAGAAAAAAATTCCTCCTGGTACACAATAATCAAAACACCAAATGCACACACAAAAAAGAAAGAATATTAAAAGAAGTAAGGGAAAAAGGTCAAGTAACATATAAAAGCAGACCTATTAGAATTACACCAGAATTCTCACCAGAGACTATGAAAGCCAAAAGATCCTGGACAGACTTCATACAGATTCTAAGAGAACACAAATGCCAGTCCAGGCTACCATAACCACTAACTCTCAACTACTATGGATGGAGAAACCAAGATATTCCATGACAAAACCACATTTACACAATATCTTTCCATAAATCCAGCACTACAAAGGATAATAGATGGAAAACTCCATCACAAGGAGGGAAACTACACCCCAGAAAAGGTAAGAAAGTAATCTTCCAACAAACTCAAAAGAAGATAGCCACACAAACAATGCCACTGCTAATAACAAAAATAACAGGAAGCAACAATCTTCTCTCCTTAATATCTCTTAACATCAGTGGACTCAGTTCCCCAATAAAAAGACATAGGCTAACAGATTGGATATATAAACAGGACCCAGCATTTTGCTGCATACAGGAAACCCACCTCAGTGACAAAGACAAACACTACCTCAGAGTAAAAGGTTGGAAAACATTTTTCCAGGCAAACGGTACTAAGAAACAAGCTGGAGAGCTCTTCAATATTCAATATTCTACTATTCAATAAAATTGACTTTCATCTAAACGTTATCCAAAACGATAACTTCATACTTGTCAAAAAAGTCTATGAGGATGAACTCTCAATTCTGAACATCTATGCCCCAAATGCAAGGGCACCCACATACATAAAAGAAACTTTGCTACAGCTCAAAGCATACATCACACCAGACACAATAATAGTGGGGGATTTCAACACCCCACTCTCAGCAATGGACAGATCATAGAAACAGAAACTAGACAGAGACACAGTGAAACTAAGAGAAGTTATGAACCAAATGGATTTAACAAATAACTATAGAACATTTCATCCTAAAACAAAAGAATACACCTTCTTAGCACCTCATGGTATCTTCTCCAAAATTGACCATATAATTGTCCAGAAAACAGGCTGCAACAGATATAAGAAGATTGAAATAATCCCTTACATCCTATAAGATCAGACTAAGGCCGGTCTTCAATAACAACAAAAACAACAGAAAACCCACAAACATGTGGAAACTGAACAACTCTCTACTCAATGATGACTTGGTCAAGGAAGGAATAAAGAAAGAAATTAAAGAATTTTAGAATTCAATGAAATTGAAGGCACATCATACCAAAATTTACGGGACACAATAAAAGCAGTGCTAAGAGGAAAACTCATAGCTCTAAGTGCCTAAAAAAGAAACTGGAGAGACAATACACTAGCAGCTTGACAGCACACCTGAAAGCTCTAAAACAAAAAGAAGTGAATCCACTCAAGAGGAGTAGAAATCAGTAAATAATCAAACTCAGGGCTGAAATCAACCAAGTAGAAACAAAAAGAAATTTACAACGAACCAACAAAACCAGGAGCTGGTTCTTTGAGAAAATCAACAAGATAGATAAACCCTTAGCCAGACTAACCAGAGGGCACAGAGACAGTATCCAAATTAATAAAATCAGTACTGAAAAGAAAGACATAACAACAGAAACTGAGGAAATTAAAAAAATAATCAGATCCTACTACAAAGTCTATACTCAACAAATCTGGAAAATCTGAATGAAATGGACAGTTTTCTAGACAGGTAACAAAAGTTAAATCAAGATCAGATAAACCACCTAAACAGTCCGATAAAGAAATTGCAGCAGTCATTAACAGTCTCCCCACCAAAAAGAGCCCAAAACGAGATAGATTTAGTGCAGAATTCTATCAGACCTTCCAAGAAGACCTAATATCAATTCTCTTCTAATCATTCCACAAAATAGAAACAGAAGAAACACTACCCAATTCACTCTATGAAGCCACAGTTACACTCATACCTAAACAAAGCAAAGATCCAACAAAGAAAGGGAACTGCAGACAAATCTTCCTTATGAATATCGATGTAAAATACTCAATAAAATTCTTCCAAACCGAATCCAAGAAGACATCAAAACAGTCATCCATCATGATCAAGCAGGCTTTATCCCAGGAATGAAGGGATGGTTCGACATATGGAAATCCATCAAAGTAATCCACTATATAAACAAATTCAAAGAAAAATACCACATGATCATCTCACTAGATGTTGAGAAAGCATTTGACAAAATTCAACACCCTTTCTTCATGATAAAAGTCTTGAAAAGATCAGGAATTCAAGGTCCACACTTAAACATAGTAAAAGCAATATACTGCAAACCAGTAGCCAACATCAAACTAAATGGAGAAAAACTTGAAACAATCCCACTAAAATCAGGGACTAGACAAGGAAGACCACTCTATCCCTTCCTATTCAATATAGTATTCGGAGTCTTGGCCAGAGAAATTAAACAACAAAAGGAGGTCAAAGGGATACAAATTGGAAAGGAAGAAGTCAAAATATCACTATTTGCAGATGATATGATAGTATACTTAAGTGACCCCAAAATGTCCACCAGAGAACTCCTAAACCTGATAAACAACTTCAGCAGAGTGGATGGATATAAAATCAACTCAAACAAATCAGTAGCCTTCCTTTACTCAAAGGATAATTAGGCTGAGAAAGAAGTTAGGGAAATGACACCCTTCACAATAGTCACAAATAATATAAAATACATTGGTGTGAATCTAACCAAGCAAGTGAAAGATCTGTATAAGAACTTCAAGTCTCTGAAGAAAGAAAGTGAAGCAGATCTTAGAAGATGGAAAGATCTCCCATGCTCATAAATTAGCAGGATTAATATAGTAAAAATGGCCATCTTGCTGAAAGCAATCTACAAATTCAATGCAATCCCCATTAAAATCCCAATTCAATTCTTCAAAGAGTTAGAAAGAATAATTCTCAAATTCATTTGGAATAACAAAAAACGCAGTATAGCAAAAACTATTCTTAAAAATTACCATCCCTGACCTCAAGCTGTACTACAGAGCAACAGTGATAAAAAACCGCATGGTACTGGTACAGAGACAGGCAGGAAGATCAATGGAATAGAACTGAAGACCCAGAAATGAACCTACACACCTATGGTCACTTGATCTTTGATAAAGGAGGTAAAACCATCCAGTGGAAAAAAAGACAGCATTTTTAACAAATGGTGCTGATTCAACTGGAGGTCAGCATGTAGAAGAATACATATCACTCCATTCTTATCTCTTTGTACAAAGCTCAAATCCAAACGGATCATGGACCTCCACATAAAACCAGATACACTGAAACTAATAGAAGAGAAAGTGGGGAAGAGCGTTGATCACATGAACAAAGGGGAAAAGTTCCTGAACAGAACACCAATGGCTTATGCTCTAAGATCAAGAATCAACAAATGGGACCTCATAAAATTGCAAAGCTTCTGTAAGGCTAAGGACATTGTCATTAGGACAAAATGGCAACCAACAGATTGGGAAAAGATCTTTACCAATCCTACATCTGATAGAGAGCTAATATTCTAATGTATACAAAGAACTCAAGAAATTAGACTCCAGACAACCAAATAACCCTATTAAAAATGGGGTACAGAGGTAAATAAAGAGTTGTCAATGGAAGAAATGTTTCTAATGGCTGAGAAACACCTAAAGAAATGTTCAACATCCTTAGTCATCAGGGAAATGCAAATCAAAACAACCCTGAGATACCACCTCACACCAGTCAGAATTGTTAAGATAAAAAAACTCAGGAGATAACAGACGCTGGTGAAGATGTGGTGAAAGAGGAACATTCCTCCATTGTTGGTGGGATTGTAAGTTGGGACAACCACTCTGGAAATCAGTCTGGCAGTTCCTCAGAAAACTGGACATAGCATTACCCGAGGACCCGGCTTTACCACTCCTGGGCATATACACAAAAGATGCTCCAACATATAACAAGGACACATGCTCCACTATGTGCATAGCAGCCTTATTTATAATAGCCAGAATTTAGAAAGAACCCAGATGTCCTTCAACAGAGGAATGGATACAGAAAATGTGGTACGTGAAATTCTTAGGCAAATGGATAGAACTCGAAAATATCATCCTGAGGTAACCCAATCACAAAAGAACACACATGGTATGCACTCACTGATAAGTCAATATTGGCCCAAAAGCTCACAATACCTAAGATACAACTCACTGACCACATGAAACTCAAGAAGAAGAAAGACCAAAGTGTGGGTGCATTGGTCCTTATTAGGAGTAACAAAATACTCACTGGTGCAAGTAAGGAGACAAAGTGTGGAGCAGAAACTGGAGGAGGGGCTGTCTAGCGACCACCCTACCTGGGGATCCTGCCCATGTGCAGTCATCATATACAGGCACGGTTGTGTATGCCAGGAAGTGCATGCTGACAGGAGCCTGATATACCTGTCTCCTGAGAGGCTCTGCCAGAGGTGGATGCTCTCAGCTAACTACTGAACTGATCATGGGGTCCCCAATGGAGGAGGTAGAGAGAAGACTGAAGGGACTGTAGGGGCTTGAGGCCCCATCGGATGAGTGACAATACCAACCGACCAGGGCTCCCAGGGTCTTAAATCACCAGTCTGGGAACATGCTTGGGGGAACCCATGGCTCCAGCTCTATATTTAGTGGAGGATGGCCTTGTCAGGCATTGGTAAAACAGGAGGTCCTTGGTTCAGTGAAGGCTGGATGCCCCTGTCTGAGGGTGGTAAGGGGGGAGTGGGTGGATGGGTGGGGGCATATCCTCATAGATGTAGCAGGAGGGGAGATGGGATAAGGGGTCTCTTGGGTGGGGAATATGGAAAGGGGATAACATCTGAAATGTAAATAAAATATCCAATGAAAAAATAGTCTTACTTACTTTATACATGTCATTTCCAATTTCTATGAATACTCAAGCTTTGGGTATTTGGGCTAAGTCAAACACAAATCAAATGAAAAAAAAATTTGTTCAAACTGTACCTCTAATGTATAGAGAAAACTGTCTAATGTTAATTTTTCAAAAAGTTTACCCAAACTCATTATCCAGAAACATAAAATGAATATGTACCTAAGATTTTATCTAAAGTATTAATATGAAGATTTTTAAACTGGTTCAAAAGAGAATTACACACACAGATGTATGTAATTGCACAATGGTGCACACACACAGAGGCACCATCAGGAATTTTTAAATTGAATATTTTATTTACTTACAATACAGATGTCATCCACTTTCTCCATTTGCCCTCCCTAGGACCCCCTATACGATAGCCCCTCTTCCTTTATGCTTTTATACCATTTTGATTACATGCAGGTATTAAGATCAGCTCTAGGTTGAGGGTCTAGCAATACAATAGATGTAAATAGTCGAGGAACAAGCACGACAATAAACACAAATAATCAAAGAAAAGGCAAGGCATTATACCCAGTTATGTGAAAACACTCTGGTGATCACTGTTTCTAAAGGCTTATCAGAATGACCAAAGTATATGATCCTACTTCTCTGTCCTAGCCCAAGGTCATTTTCATGTCTGAAGCCTACTTCCCTGTTCTAGCCTAAAATTTAGATTCCTGTCTGAAATTACTTCTTTGTTCTGGCCTAATATTTAGATTCCTGCCTGAGATTACTTATTTGTTGTAGCCTACGATTTAGACTCCTACCTGAAATTACTTCTTTGTTCTAGTCTAATGTCAGATTCCTGTTTGAAGCCTGTTTCCTTGTCCTTGGCCAATGTCATATTCCTGTCAAGCAGCCCCTTTCCTTGTCCTTGGCCCATGTCTGCTTCTTGCCAAGCAGCCCCAAAGGGTCTCCACCTCTCCCCCCTTTTTATTTCATTACCAAGACTGAGCCTGTCTTAGGTCATTCTGACAAGAATGCCTTCTCTACTCGTCATGGAATATGCATTATCATAGGCAATGCACTTCTATCTTAGGTTGGTAAGGCTCTGTGCAGAATCTTACTCGTCCTTGGCTTGCCAGCCTGTTAATTTAATAACTCTGTCTAAGGGTCCATTTTCAGGCTTGAGCATGTACTTTGGCTGCCAACATGTTGATGTTGTTAAAGATAAGTTTTAACATGATGGGCAGGAATAAAAGTATTCCCAGGACGAGGGCTAGCCTGATCAAGCTATATATGCCATTCCTGAGGTTTGTCCAAAATGAAAACACTGAGCTCAGGCCATGGATAATTTTATTGGTATTATCTGCAGCATCAAAGGTCAACAGAGCAGCTTTCTTTAAATTCATAATCTCATTATGTAAAGTTAGCACACCCAGAGAGGTGTTAGGATTAATATCCTACAGGTGTCTTTAAACCTTTTTCCAATTATAGTGACAATCATTGTGAATTTCAAAAGTAACACTACTCCAATGATATTTGTCATGACACTTGGGATGGCTCCTAAGTCTTGAATCCTGAAGCTCCTTCTGATAATCTGAATGTGTTATAGAGCATCATTCATAGTTCCAGATACCTATATAAATCCTTTAGTATACTCAATACATTAGTAACAATTTTTTGCTAGATGGTTAACAAAAATAGTTGTCTTAACTCCTTGTGTTAATGGTATTGAAGAAGCAGTGATTAATGGAATTAAAGCTGTTATACCAGCAATAATCAAGCCTGCTACCCTCTTGCTTCTGCTTAAAGCCTAACTCACTTCTTCCAGCACTTTCAAGCCTTTTTTTTTTTTTCAGAGAATCAAGGTTTTCTAATACTCAGGGCAGTGAGACAAAAGCTGGTTGATAGATCCCCATAACAGACATGCCAGGTTCCAACACTCTAACATAATTGAAAATTATACAGTCAATGCAACTTACAATAAATGCTGTAGAAGAGACAAAACCAATTTTAGCTTGATAATTAAAAGAGCCTTAAAACATGTACTAATCCTTGTTTGAAATCCAGATCCTGTCCCAACATTATCTCTTGCTATCCTAACATCATAGCAAGCTACAGCTAGCTTCCAAATGTGTCCCTGACAAAGTCCAGATCCAGTCCTCCAAAAGTAGACAGTTATTACCCATACTGGATTGATTTCTAGACCAGTACATGATTGAATTCTAATAGCTGGGCACCTTTAAGACAAATACAAGAGACATAATTTTTCTTTTCGATTCTCTATCCCACAAGGTCTAAAAACTTGAGGCAAGGCAGCTTGTCCCATCTGGGATACAGTCAAGCAAAGGTGGGTCAGGAACATATGTCCAATACAGCTCCCCAGTCACCCTTGTCAGGGCACTCAGCAAGCTCACAGGTTGGCATCATTCTTTGTCTCAGCAACAGTATGTCTCACCAATCTTTTTAAAGTTCCATGGGCCTCTTTCATAATACCTTGTCCTTGAGGATTATACAAAATCCCCATAAAAAATGGTTGACAAAAAGTCTCGACTGCTCAACTACAATTGCCAGAACTGTTATCTGTTTATTTAAATTAAATATTTTATTTATTTACCTTTCAGTGTTATCTCCTCTCCCATTCCCTGGCCAAAACCCCTTATCCCATCCCCCTCCTCCTTTCTATTAGGGTGTGCTCCCACAATCCTTCCATTCCTGCCTCCCTGCTCTCAAATTCCCCAACACAAGAAAATCCAAACTTTCGGGGACCTAGGCTCTCTACTTCCACTGATACCTGGCAAGACCAGCCTCAACTACCTATACAGGTGGAACCATAAGTCCCTCTTTTTGTGTTCTCAGGCTGGAGGTTTTAGAATGGCTACTCCAACTTGTTCCTTGGGACCATTTGCTTGAAAAATTAAGGTAGAGTCTGTCTTTGTCACTGAGGTGGGTTTCCTGTATGCAGCAAAATGCTGGGTCCTGTTTATTTATCCAGTCTGTTAGCCTATGTCTTTTTATTGGGGAACTGAGTCCATTGATGTTAAGAGATATTAAGGAACAGTGATTGTTCCTTCCTGTTATTTTTGTTATTAGCAGTGGCATTGTTTGTGTGGCTATCTTCTTTTGGATTTATTGGAAGAGGATTGCTTTCTTGCTCTTTCTAGGATATAATTTCCCTCCTTGTATTGGAGCTTTCCTGCTATTATCCTTTGTAGTGCTAGGTTTGTGGAAAGATATTGTGTAAATGTTGTTTTGTCGTGGAATATCTTGGTTTCTCCATCTATGGTAATTGAGAGTTTTGCTGGGTATAGTAGCCTGGGCTGGCATTTGTGATCTCTTAGGATCTGTATGAAGTCTGTCCAGCATCTTCTAGCTTTTATACTATCTGGTGAGAAGTCTGGTGTAATTCTGATAGGTCTGCTTTATTATGCTACTTGGCCTTTTTCCCTTACTGCATTTAATATTCTTTCTTTGTTTTGTGCACTTGGTGTTTTGATGATTATGTGACACGAGGTATTTCTTTTCTGGTCTAGTCTATTTGGCGTTCTGTAGGCTTCTTGTATGTTCATAGGCATCTCTTTCTTTAGGTTAGGGAAGTTTTCTTATATAATTTTGTTGAGGATATTTACTGGCCCTTTAACTTGGGAACCTTTGCACTCTTCTATACCTATTATCCTTAGGTTTGGTCTTCTCATTGTGTCCTGGATTTCCTGGATGTTTTGGGTTAAGAACTTTTTGCATTTTCTTTGACAGTTGTGCCACTATTTTCTATGGTATCTTCTGCACCTGAGATTCTCTCTTCTATCTCTTGTATTA
>JANHMN010000022.1:7802086-7835532 GCA_030674055.1 Rhabdomys pumilio | reverse complement strand
CCTTCCTTCCTTCCTTCCTTCCTTCCTTCCTTCCTTCCTTCCTTCCTCCATCCCTCCCTTCCTTCCTTCTTTCCTTCCTTCCTTCCTTCCTTCCTTTCTTTCTTTCTTTTTTTTTTTTTTGGTTTTTCAAGACAGGGCTTCTCTGTGTAGCCCTGGCTGTCCTGGAACTCACTTTGTAGACCAGGCTGGCCTTGAACTCAGAAATCCACCTGCCTCTGCCTCCCAAGTACTGGGATTAAAGGTGTGTGCCACCACTGCTTGGCTACTGTTTCTTAAAATAGCTATTTAATATCTAAACGTGTGTTTAACCTTCATGATTCCCCTGGTCAAGCCATGTCCCTGGCTGCCATTGAGCTCAAGTGATTCTCCTGCTTCAGACTCCTGAGGGGCTAGCACCATAGTACAATCACACCAGGTTGACTTTGATGACTTTGAACTGGTAATGCTCTTGGCTTCCTCTTAACTTCTTGGTTGTGATGCCAATGTGTTAAATTTTGTAGCTTCTTCCTAGATTAATTTTCATTATGCCATAGAAGCTGAAAGTTACCAATGCATTTTCTAGTCATAAGTTCTGTGTGAAGTTTCAGAATACAAAGATAAGTGTAGAAAATAGAAAAGAATATTGAAGCAGACAAATCATAAACAACTTTATCAGATTAGCTATTTAATATATTTCTAACACCTATAACAGCAGAAAACAGTAGATTCTCATGAAATATTTATTGAATTAAGAAAATATGAACTCTTTCCCAGCTTTCATTAAAAATCAAAGTGATTTCCTGATCCTTTTAAGTTTATTGTCTTACAGATTTGGTATAAAATTATCATTGTCAGCTTATGCTTTGAGGTAGTTTCTAAAATATGTTTGTTCATTAAAAAATAAAATAGCTTTTCAAAATTTGTGCATTAAGCTTTCATTAGCAGAATGATAGTTCTAAGAAAATCTTGCTTTGCATACTTGTTCTATTTAAAACAGTTTGAGTATCTGTGTCCTTTCTACCCAGTTCCTATTTGCTATTACAAAAGAACTAATTTATTAAGCAGAGATACTATTTGTATCTTATTTTTGATTTAAGTCAATTTCAAGAGGCAAGTAATTCCATGTTGAACATTAAACAACTTACAGATATGATACTTCTATTTCAAATGTTTTAGGTATATTATTTGAAAATTTTATCTTTTGATTTGAAGTATAGGATAAATTACAGCTTTCTTATTTAGTACAAATGAAAGCTAAAGATGACATTTTTTCACATGAAGAGAATTTTAATAATGTAAAAATTAGTCAAGTTTGCCATTTTGAATAGTATCCCTAAGACTGAATTACTGTTGTCATTATTAAAAAGTGGTTATATTCACGACAGATCATCTACCACAAGAATCAGAATTTTATATAATTACTATAAACAAGTGGTAAACAAATCCAAATTATTAATGTAAATGTTAGCTTATCAAACAGAAGAGACAGGCAGCTCAAACAATGTTTTATTTATGAGGACTGACACTGATGTGAGTCTTCTATATAAACAAATAGTCTAAGTAGTAAAGTCTACTGATTGTTTATTCATCTAAGGAGTAATGCTCCATCATTAATGTGTCCCCAGTCAATATTAGTTAATGGATCCAAATGCAGACATGTTTTCTATTACTACAATCTACATACTAAATATGATGTAGTGCTTGATGATATCAAGGTACCTATCTCATTTTTAAAATGTTTCCTTTGAAAGACATGAGATTTAAGGTTAAGTACATGTAGTTAATTCAACAGAATCTATAAGGTGATCATATCACCTTTCCTCAGATATAATGAGATAATGAACATAAAAATACAATGTAGAAAACACTCTAAAAATATTTTTAAAAAGTTTAAGAGGATAATGGACTTTAGTGTTAGATTCCAAATCCTTATAAGGTTCACCTCTGGCAGAAATGTATAATCAATACTCTGTCTGACAGCACCCATATTTGAAGAATTAACAGTAATTCAGTGGGCTTATGTGCATGCTGGATATATATGAGGAGAGTAATTAAATAATGTAAAATTAAGTATAAAATATGATACATAATACCAGATTAAACTTTTATATTCATATATGGGTATGTGTGCATGAGTAAGGGAATACATGAAGGCCAGAGGCATCTGTTTCCAAAAAAATAGAGTCAAAGATAATTTTGAGAAACCCAGTGTGTGCTTCTGGAAACTGAATATGGTCTGTGAGTATAATACTTTTAACCTCTAGCCCTCTCTTTTATTATCTTTTAGGTTTTGTTACAAATTTTTTAATTTGGCTACAATGTTTTAATGTGTTTCCATGCACAGTGACCTGAAAGCATTCTTTGAAAAATAATCATCTCTCCTTTTCTCAACTCTAAAGTAAACGTATATAATATACAATTGATACATGATCCAGTTATAAGAAGATTCAGTAAATTTTGACTGTAAAATATCTGAGAGCAAACATTTCAGTTCCTCTGAGCCATATAATCTGTGCTTCAAACATTTAAAGTTTTGTTGTAGCTTGAAAACAACTGGAGATCATATTCAAATGAATAAACATTTCAATAAATTCTTATTTTAGAACATATTTACTTATATAATTTCACATGAAATATGTCTATTTCCTTAATTTGAAAATAGAAAATAATAATTCTTAGTGTGTGGCCATAAAAAGAAGTATGATTTAACCCACAGGATATAGTTTTCCAGGCTTTAATTCACAAAACTCACCTTAAATGCCTGTGTTATATACAAATCTTCCAATGATAATATATACTAGCACATAAAAATATAGTAAAATAATTCAGAGGTAAGGCTGGAATGCAAATACCACAGTTAAAAATATAAAAAAAAAATCTAGTAATCCAATTCATTACACACATTGGCTTATTTAATACCAAGTCTAATTTAGAATGCAAGAAATTAAATTCTTAAATAGCAAAAGTTCACTAAATAAAAGGCTCATTTTTAATGGTTTAATCCTCATTTAAAAGGTATCTACCAAACAAAAGTTTCATTTTTGGTGAAATTCTTTTGCCCTGATCTCTTTTTATACTTTAAATGCCATTCCTTTACTTATATTAGCATGTCAACCAACTCTTGTTAATTATTATATTCCTTTTGTTTTCTTATCATCTTTATCTTATTTTATTTTCCAGTAATCTTTTTTTATGAGTTGTATTCCCTGTTACTCTTTTCCAAAACTTTTAAAATTAAACAAATCTAGTTTTGTAGCTGAATACAGAGTTTATATTAGGTAAAAATATATGATTCTGAATAATGAATATTTATATTCCCTTCCTGTTTTTTTCATATTTTATAACCATGTATCTAGTAGTCTTTTTGATTATCTTAATACTCAGATTCTCCTTGTTCTAATTGCTCCTCAACAAAGTGAGTTCTTTGTACCTTGAGTTATATTATGGATACAGAGCATAGATTTTGATTACTTTATCCTGTTTTCCCACTTGTAAAAATGTCTGTACTAGCCTTGAGTCTTCAACATTACTTTAATATTGTCTTCTAGGTTCACACATTTGATTAAATGGAAGATTAATTTTTCTTTATGTAGTTTTGTTCCTTGTTCATTCTAAGGGAGTATAGTATATTTTGAAATGATTCAAGTAAGAAAGCATTGATTATATATTATTAATAATAGCTGTACTATTACAATTGCTAAAAATCCATTTTTGCATTTATAATGTTCCTGCTTTGTTCAATGTAGTGACAATACATTTTATTTTTCCTAAGGAACAACAAATATAATGAAGGATAAAGAATAGACATTCATCTAACAAATAAATAAAATTTAGTATCATTCACAAGATTTGAGGGTTTATTCAGGGATCTACCCTTTGCGTAAAATAATAAATTATATTTGTTACCACAATTGGAGCAGCAATGATTTAATTCTATCTCTAACATATAGTTCTGAAATAACACATTTTCTACTACCAAGTAAATATATAATTGGAATCAAAGGTCTTTAATCTTTCACCTTACTGAAATATTCTTCAGTGTTTCAATGAATTAAACCATATTTTTATGAAGACTTGCAATAAAGTTTCACAAAATGTAACGGTCTTTGTTTGCCAATTTACTTCAGTTTAGGATCAAAATCTGTTAACTTTGTCTGATATCATACAAAAATTATTTTATTTTTTGTTTAAGCAGTGATTTTTAATATGCATAAGATATTTTATGATGTAGATAAACAATAGGAATTAAAGGAGAAGAAGAGAATAGAACATCTGCCTGAAATTTTATCTAAATGTTTTATCCACTAAATTCGCTAACCAAAGATACTATTTAAAAATGGTATTTAGGATGCTAATGACTTATTCATTAGGTATTGAGGATAGCTCATAAGATCTTTTTCAAATAATATCGCCTATATTTAAGAAAACAGGCAATTAGGACAATGCATTTTTAAACTGAAATGATGTAAAAAATAAAGATAGTGAGATTTCTCATTATGTAGAAGTGCAGTAGTTGAAAAACATCAAGTGACAAGTGAATGAGCTAAAACAATTTGAAAAGTACCAATTTTTACAATGTAATCCCATTCTTATTCCATCTTCTTAGCATGGAGACCTTCCTCAGCAAAGTTAAACTCTGTAGTGTTAGTCTGCTTGAAAGAAAAATGTTTCTCATAATTAATCTGGAAAGAATATGACCTTAAACATATTATTTACTAATGTACATATTATTTATTAATTTATTAATAATATATGAGTATATCTTTTTTTATGTAGTGATGTTCAGATTACTTTAGTCATAAAATGTATACTGACATTTTTATATCAATGACAGTATCATGGACTCTAGGAGCTAATATAGAAGATTTATATAATTGTAATAATACACAGAGAAAGAAGGACTGTCTCAAAGAGATACTGTATTATCTGTTTAGCTTTTAAAAGTTAATAACTGATATTAGAAAAATATTCTTTGCCTTAATAATGAGAAATGTAATATGTATACATATAATGTAGAATATGATTAAATAAGCTGAGATATAAGATAATTAACTTTTATTCTATTTTCATGTCAAAATTAATAGCAGTATGAATTAAATGATAGGCAGCAACCTCAGGAGAATTAAATCCAGGAGCTAGAGTCCTTTTTTATAGAAGACCTAGGAATGGGAGGTCAGGATTAAGTATAAATTATCCAGTATATTTTAATTTTATTGTCATATTTATACATTTTAGAAATAATTAATGTTTTAAAAATGCATTTAAAGAAAAGATATTTTAGATATTTTAAAACTTTATCTGTTACAAAAATGTTGCTAGTGATTGGCTATATGATGCATGTATAATATTGAGTGTCTCTAAGCTAGCATTCTCTTTCAAAAGACATCTGGTATATATGGGCCTTTGTTCATGCATTTATAAGATGCTACATAAAAGCATCCCTGGTAAAGCTGTTTGCTGCTAAATTTCTTTTGAATCAAAACATGTCATAATTACTTCAAAGATATCTGAGTTTAAAAAAGTCCATTAACTCTGCACATGTGCATCTACTGGTCAGACTATTCATGACAGTCAAAAATTCACAATTTTCTTTGAAAACTAAAATTGAATCACCTTGTCTTGACTCCTTAGACACAGGCATTATTTTCTTATTTTGCTGACATATTCAGAAATAGGCAAAGTACAGAGCCAAGTGGGTAAGTGCTAACTGAATCTCACATAACAAAGCCTTTTGAAAAGTGTATCATTATTTAAGTACTGATTTTGAAAAATTCTTATTTGGGTCATAATGTTATTAAATCATCAGTAATATTAGTTGTGTGGCTTGCAGGTCTTTTATACTTCAAATTTAACCTTTATTTTATAAACTTGAGCATGAAGCCAGAGCTAAAAAAGAAAGAAAGTGGTAAGACAGGAGGCCGAAAAGCTCGAGATGAGAGGACAAACCAGGCCAATATTGAATACCTGTTAGCAGAACATTTTAGTGGGGAAACATCAACAAGTGAAAGCATACATTAACTGGGAGAGTATATCCTTTCACAGTGACGTCTAGATGATTTCTGAGCTCCTCTGGCTTTTGATGGAGCTATAAGAAAATGTCAGAACCTGAATCAAAACAGCAACTTGTTTTCTTTTCAGTTTTCCTTTTAAAAAGAAGATCACAGCATTACACATTTCTCACTGCTTTTGGCAAACTTTTCTAAATATTGCAGTTTTTCATTTAACATAAAAATATAACATTTTCTATAAAATTATGCCTAGGAAGCCAACATTTTATTTAGTTCAAACACAATCTATTTCTACTAAAAATAGTTAAGTAAATATTACAACTATTTTTACAATCTCCTTAAGATTCATTCTAAAATTTTCTAATTGAAAAGATACATATTTAAAGACCAGAAGATTTGCCGTTTCCCCCAAGCACATTGTTCAATCTATGGTTGCATCCATATGGAAACAAACTGACAGGACTATAATATAGTTTTAGTCTTAAGTATGTAGTGAAAGTTATAAACATATAAACAGTATAACTTTAAGTTCTATATATCTCAAACTGAACTTCTGTTACACGCACATTCACTCATACATGCAAATTATCTTATATCAGGGCCACAGTTATAGATGCCACTTTTCAGTTCTCTCTCAGTTATTTTTAGAACTTTATATCCTATTGCACTTTCTTAGCTGAATCAATGTCCTAAATCAATGGTGTGCACAAGAAACTTATTGTCTCCTTCAGACAAAGGTAAAATATGATTCAGTGAAGAATCCTATTGGTATATTACTATATTTTACTGAGTGAATAATGCTAAGTACCCTACTTTTGAAATCAGCATACAATCACCATGTCCCATCCTTTACAGAGGCAACTTTCCAGAGTTATCTACTATGAGGCAATGTTAAGGAACAGAAAGGATGGTTTTATTCTTAATAAAGAACACAGACATACAAACACAAATTCATCAATGTGCATTCATGTTTGCACATACTCACAGACAACAAAAAAAAGTAAAACTTAGAAAGCAGAAGAATCAAGGGCAGGAAAGAGTATAGAAATTTGTCTTTCATAAACTGTTAAATGAAAGTAAATAGGAGCTATGGAAAATTTTGAAATGACTGAGTTAATTAGGCTTTAATATAGTTAATGAATTTTATGACATCCTAGTTCAATGAATTACCTGACATTTTTGCTAATTTACTAGTTGTTACTGCTGTTTAGGCTGTTTGGGATTGAGATATAAAAACAATGGTTAACTTTAATTTTTAGCTACTTTTACAGTTAACAATTTTCTAACTTGTATTTATGATTTATGTATTTTCTAACTTGTATTAAAAGTAGATAGTGATTATTTGTGGGTAAAATTTTTAATTTTTTATTGTAATTAAATAATTAAGTAATTAAGTAAATGTAATTAAATAAATAAATAAAGTGCCCAAAATATATTGACTAAGTGGCATTTATACATTACCAAATAGGATCATCAAATCAGAAATCTTAACTGTATATTAGTAGATTATGTATAAAGTGGGCTAATATTTATTGTTGTGGCCTCATGTTATATTAAGTTTTAAAGGTTAAAAAAAAGCAAAAGTACTAAGACTGCTTTACCACTAAAAGCTGTATATGGGTTGATAATACTGGAATCATAGAGCATTTCTAGTTCTTAACATGATATATATTTAGTATGTTATTAACTCACAATGATTTTTATTTTTGAATGAATTAAGTTGGTAATGACAGTAAAATAAAATTCAATATTTTTTATAAAGTAGTGACATTTTAAAAATATATAGTTTTTTTTTTTTTTTTTTTTTTTTTTTTTTTTTTTTTTTTGTTTTTTTTTTTTTTATTTAGGAGGAATCTTAACACACAATCAGTGACATCAGTCAGAGGAACGGTTTACTCTAGCGCCCCAAGTTGCAGGCACATGAATGAGGCAGCCGCCTTTCTTGTCTGCGGTGCCTTTCAACGCTAGTTATTTGGCAGCTTGCCTTCAGCTGGTTGCTCTATGTGTAGCTGAAAACAAAACAAAACAAAATATGACCCAACAGCCAATAAAAATATTAAATAAAAAATGGGATGGTGAAAAATGGAAAAAGCCCCCTTCCTCCCTCCACCCTCCAAAAGGAAGAAGTGTAGCTATAGACAAAATCTCGCCAAAAATGTTAGAAACATATTTACTTTGAGGGATCCAACTCTACTAGCAACTCCTTTGCTTTCATCCGGCCGTCTAATTTGCTACAATGAGGGAAGATGGGTAAAAAGACAGAATAAAGAAAAAGTGAACTTAAACTTGTTTTCTACACATTAGTAAGCAGTACATGCAATACATCAATTGACTTAAGCTCCTCTCATAAGACCAAGGAGTTATCGACCCCAGATGCTATGACATGCTCTGCAAACAGATCTCTAGAGTTCAGTTTCTGGTACGGCACTATTCCTGAGAGGAGGAAATTGGCACTTACTTTTGGTTATCTTGGGGACTTCTGATGAAGCAGTATCTGGAGTAGTGTTACATTTGCATTTAGCTTACAAAAAACAAAGAATTACAAATATACCTATGCATGTTTTCTCTTTCAGTGTTTCAATGTCTATTCTACTGCAATATCAGAAAACATCAATGGTATATGACAAGAAACATGAATGCTTTAAGTGGAAAGAAGCATCATTCTTACTGGTGACAGTGAGGCTCCTCTGCTTGCCAACCCAAGCATAGAGCTGGTTCAGCTGTCATTGTGATTCCCAATTAAACAATCATGCTGCCAACCAGAAAATTTTAATGCCAGACCAGTGTTAGATATATTCATTCCTTCAAAGATTTTTCTTATTTCATCTGAAATTTTCTCTCAGAAAAAACATGGAAAGTAAAGTCTGGTGTGGTGGTGTGTACTTACAATCTTAGTTCTAAGGAGGTTGGGGCAAGCAGGATAATCTCAAATTCAAGGCCAGACTGAGTTACACAAGGAGGTACTGTGATTGTATGTGCATGCCCAGTGCGCTCACTCTCTTGCTTGTTCTTGTTCTCTCTCTCTCTCTCTCTCTCTCTCTCTCTCTCTCTCTCTCTCCCTCTTGCACCTCCCACACTCACTTGCTATTTTATAAATTCTTGGTTCACACCATTATGAGTTAAAGAAGACACACAAAATTCAATACATAGAATCTTGGTAAGTAGAGTATTTGTAAGCAAGATCCAGAAAAAGCAATTTTACACTCACTCCTGTACTTCTAATTAGCATGGGACAAGTTAACTGTTTAGCTCATCCTTGTGTTGGCAGATAGCATAACTATTTGCATAATGATAAATCCTAGGTGTTAATCTCCTTAGGAAAATAATATAACTGAGTACATTACACACTTTATTGCCTAGAAGTAGGGTATACATTACTATTAGGATGTCCCAGAATACGATACATAGGTTACTGGGGGAATATTGAGGAAATGGTATTCCTATTTTGAAAAAACAAAAACAAAGAAACAACACCCCCCAAACTAAAAACAAAGCACAAGCATCTTTATACAGAAGAAATACATTAGCATTTACAAATTTTTCATCATTAGTTGTTTTGGCAGAAAAGATAAAGAATCAATTCTCACTTTTCTTAGAGAAATAGAATTGCCACATTTAGAAATAACTGAGGAGAAGAACCCCAGTAGAGAAAGAATTTTGTCAGTTCCCAACATCTAGTCATCCTCTTCTTTATATTCTTTTATCTCAAAAACCATCTTACTCCAAAGGCTGTTTTCCACTTTAAACAGAGACTTACAGAACCTGGATTATAAAGTTTCCTATAAAAACACAGAACATAATGACTCATTTTGCTTTCTAAAAACATGCAGAAGCTCAAGAAATTACAATTTTCTGCAGTGTCCTTTCTGTCTAACTCTTAACATCATATTAGGTTGGCAGCAGGACATGTCTTCTTCAAGGGTATAGCAGCTCTAGATTTCTGCTGATTGTTAAGTTATAGTCCTTTAACGGGCCTGGAAATACACAGGACTGAAAATAAAAGGTGCTTGTAGAAACAGATATGTGCGTATAAACGTATATGACTATATATTTTTCCATTTATGATTTGGATGTTTGTTTGTGACAGAATCTTGCTGTCTTGACTAGTATAGACTGGAACTTGCAGCATGTAGCCTAATCTGGCTTTCAACTTGTAAATATTCCTGTCTCAACCTCCGAAATGCTAAGATTAGAGGTATGTGACATGATTCCTGGCTTTATGAAACAAATTTTACCTTGTATTATATCTACAAATCAATGTTATTTTTTTTCTAAATTATTTTCATTACAAATTCAAGTGTGAGTACAGAAATTTAACAGTATACATGCCCAGTCTCATCTGATATTGTATGCTAGTAGGGTTGGACCTGGATAGTATTTGGATATGGAAAATATAGATAAGGTATAGAGATGATATATACATATTTTCTTTATTTTTGAGTTTATAACATAATTATATCATTTCTCTCTTCCTTTGAAGCACTCCTATAAATCCTTCCTTGCTCTGCTTCAAATGTATGGCCTCTTCTTTTCATTAATAAATAGAGATTTTATAAAGGAAATTATTAGTGTCTGAAATCAATTTTATGAACATAGTCTTTGAAGTAATTATACAAAAAAGCCTATACAGAATCAATGTAGTTCTCAAAGATAGAAATGGTTGCAATTTAAGCTTCATGTGAATTTTTTTTTTTTTTTTTTGGTGACTATAGAAACAGATAATAGTACCTTATGATGAAAAAATTCAGAAAGAACAGGAAAAAGTGAAATTGGTAGACTGTATGTTTAGGCATGTTTGTGTGTTCATGAGTATATGTGAGGTTGTAGGATGACCACAGAAGCAGTTCCTCAGTACCAAAACTTTTACTTTAAGACAGCTTTTTCATTGCCCTAGAAATCATCAAGTAGAGTAGTTTGACTCCCCAGCAAGGCCAAGAGATCTACATGTCATCACCACCCCAGGATTCTGACTCCAAGTATACACAACAAAGCCTTGGCTTTTTTCTTTTGTGAAACTTGAGTTCTGGGGATCAAACTCAGATGCTCATGCTTTAACGAAAGATGCTTTTCTGAGTGACCTGCCTCTTCTACATGAAATTAATAGACTTAAAACTCAATGTTCTAATTTATTCTAGTCAAATTTTAATAGTGAATTGTAACAGACTAGTAAGAAATAAATTTATAGTTAGTTACAATATTTGTCTTTTAATGAGAAAGAGAAAGCACCGCAGAGTAGCATCAAGAATTGGTTTACTTTTCATAATAACATTAAGAGTCTCATCTTCTTTTACTTGACTTTTCTATAAAGCTGATTCTTCTTGAGACAGGTTAAGCTATACTATGTACGATGTTTATGGAGGTTGACTAAACATTATTCAATATGCTTTGGAGTAGAAGTAGTTAAACATTTGGACATCTTTATTGGTTGAACATCTATATAGACTATTGATTTAATATCTCTATCTTGAAATAAAAATGCTCTGAAATATGAAACTTATGAAATGTCAATCACATAAAATATTTCTGATTTTTTAGTATTTTAGATTTCTAGGTTTTGAGTTATAGATGTTCAATATGGCTCCTCTCATAATTTCTTCTGTAAGCTTCTAGAAAATAGATGATTGGCTAAAACAAAAATTTTGCATTCTCTCTTTTTCCCCCTCAGTGACTCTTTCTGTGCACACTATCCAGACACTCAATTTCATATTCTATTGCAGTATACTGACAATAATTTAAAATAGCAATGAGCCCAATGACAATATTTGTGTTGTTTCAAGTTTTTAGATAATTTTTAATAAGGATATGCTTCTGTCCATTTATCCTTACTATACGGATTTGTTTTTGAAAGGCCTCTTCTTGATTTTCAATCACCTTACTTTTTTTACTCCATGACTACAAGGGCTCTAACAAACTAATAAACAGATTTCCTGTAAGTTTTATATCCAAATCAGCTACACTATCACTGTATTGTCAGCTTATAATGCAGTGTTTGATGCATAATATACACTAAAATTTTCACTGAGTGAATTTCTCAATTCACTTTTCTTCAATTAAGATAGAATGAATAGTTGATAATTCTGATATGTGGGCCACAAAATATCTAATATTAGGAAAGCTACTACTTCATAATATGAAGTTCTAAGAATGGTTTCATTGAGATATTCTATATTAAAATACTGATGAAACCTTATATTGATTCAGATTAAATTGCAATATTAATTCTGAACAGGACATATCTAATCCTGAGTTTTCTGACAGGCCTGTGTCATGATGCCTAGTAGTTTTAGAAAACATTTTTTTTTATTATGTTTATATATCAAACAAAAAAGTTTTTCCTTTTTTTTCTTTTCCTTTTTAAATAAATAATTAATTATTTTTTATTTTCTTTTTTCACACTCCAGATTTTATTTCCCTCCTGGTCCACCCTTCAACTATTCCACATCCCATACTTCCTCCCCACTCCATTGTCTCCACGAGGATGTCCTCCCTCCAATCCCATCAGACCTCTAAACTCTCTGAAGCCTCCAACATGTGGGAGACAAAGATGTTTTCTAAAACTAAAATCAAGCATGTGCAGTTTTATTATTTCTTTAATTTCAATAATACATCTCTCTATCTTCAAATTTGCATAAAATTCTAGGGGGTACCAAGAGAATTCAAAATTCCATTCATACGACTTTGACCTCAATGAAACAGTTAAGTGAAACAAACATTCTTTCAATTGATAACTTTTAATTTTATATATTAGTATAGAGTATACACAAGATTAAATAAATAAACCTATCATTCACTGTATTAATTGGCAATCAAGAAGAATTAAGAGTATTAACATTTACTTAGCTGTATCAGAACTAGGCCAAAGTAATATGATTGGTAGACTAGGAGGGACCAAAGAGGCTATCCTATTTAAATCTTCATGTTTAGATAAAGAAAGTTAACTTTATTAGTTCTCAGAAAGTTGCATGCTAGAACTTATTTTCAATATCTAGTGTCTCAGTGTAATAATTTTATTCAATGTTATTTTTTCAAATAACTTTGAGTTCATAACTTTCAAATGTTGCCAATAAGTTAGATAAATGCAAATGCTCAATGGCTTTTCTAATATTTCATTAAATAGAGTTCATACAGAGATAATGAACTATTTTAGGTACTCATGTGAATTATAGGAATTGTGTCTTAAAGGTCTGCATATATTTTCAACAAAATCTAGAATTAACGTAAGTTCTTAAATTTGAATAAGAGAAATCTACAAAACAACTTTTAGTAGACTACCCAGCACAATTTTTACATAACTGGAAAATTAAAAACAAAATACCTAGATACTGGTAAAAACTATGTTACAAATATTAATTAATAATAAAAAATTTATAAAAGATACATGAAATGTCATGACAGAAAATGTTCACATTATTGTGTATAAAATGTGATAGTTTATTACTAACAATTAACATATTTCAAACAATGTGCTAAGAATTTTATAATGAGGTTTAAGGTTCACTCTTAAAATAACCTATGATGTGAATACCATAACATTCATTTTATATATTATAAAGGTTACAGAGATTAAGTAATTCCTGAAGGCTATATACATGACTGTTAGAGAACTGTGCTAGAGGCTAGATGTGTTATGTTCTGGAGAAAAAAAAATATCTAGTACTAAGATACTAGAAAAGGAGCTGTGAAGTCAAGATTTCATCTAGCAAAGGCTCCAGGGTACAAAAAGTAGCTCGCAATACACAAGAGTCATCTCACAGACCACATGAAGCTCATGAAGAAGGAAGACCAAGTGAGGGTGCTTCAGTCCTTCTTCGAAGGAGTAACAAAATACTCAAGAGAGCAAATATGGAGACAAAGTGTGGGACAGAAACTGAAGGAAGGGCTGTCTGGAGACCATTCCACCTGGGTATCCATCCCATGTGCAGTCACCAAAGGTAGACACTGATGTGGATGTGAAGAAGTGCATGCGGACAGGAGCCTGATATACCTGTCTCCTTAGAGGTCTGCCAGAGTCTGACATATACAGAGGCTGATGTTCACAGCTAACCATTGAACTGATCAAGGGGTCCCCAATGGAGGAGAGAGAAGACTGATGGAGCTGAAAGGGTCTGTGGCCTCATGAGGCAAGCAACAATACCAACCAAACAGAGCTCTCAGAGTCTAATCCACCAGCCTGGGAGCACATAGGGAAGGACCCATGGCTCCAGCTGTATATGTAGGGGAGGATGGCCTTGAGGGGCATAAGTGGGAGAGGAGATCCTTGGTATCATGAAGGCTGGACGTGGAGTGTGGGAGAATCCGAAGGTGGGGAGGTGGGTGGGAGCACATCCTCATAGAAGCAGGAGAAGGGGGAAAGGATAAAAGTTTCCTGTGCAGGGGGGAGGAAATGAGGTAAGGGGATAACATCTGAAATGTAAATAAAATATCCAATAAAAAAGTATAATCTTTAAATATCTTTAATTTCGAAGCGACATGCAAGAATTGATATTGGTCAATTGTCAGGTATATCACATTTCAGAACTTGTGCTATTAATACCTGTACATTAAAAGATATCTGAGTTCACAGGAAGAAAATAAAATGACATATAGCTAAATTTAAAGTCTCCCCCCCACCCCAGACAAGGTTTCACTGTACAGACTTGGCTGGACTAAATCTTTCTATCTAGACTAGGGCAACCTTGAACTCATAGACTCGACTGCCTCAACCTGTGAATTCTGGGATTAAAGGCACTTCCAGCAACAATATTTTTCTTATGAAAGAAATTTTATAAAAATTATTTTTCTATGAATTTTGTTTATTTTTTAAAGCAAATGTGCATACTATTTCTTTGTTACTTGCTCGATTGTTTACAGGGCCAGTCTTACCATATAGGCCAGCAACAAGGTAGCTGTACCTCGATTATATAGTTTAGGTTAGGCTCAAACTCAGGTTACTTCTGTGTTTGCCTTCCAAATACTGGGATTTTAGATGTGGGCCACCATAACTGCCACATATTATTTCTTTATAGTAAAAAAAGGAGACAATGAAATCTATCTATCTATCTATCTATCTATCTATCTATCTATCTATCTATCTATCTATCTATCTTCCTAGGTATCAAATCTGATTTGAAACTTCCTATCTCAGGGTGGTAAGTAGTTACTAAGGAGAGGTCCTTGAGGGCTGAAGTTTTTGGCTTAATTTCTTTGTTTTCATATCAACTCTACTGTAGATGCTTGCTACTATGGATGGCATCCCCGGTGTCATGCCTTCTCCATCTCGATGGACTATATCTCCTTATATTGTGAGTCAGAATAATCCTTTGATATTTAAATGGATTCTGTCATGTATTTGGTACTCAAGGTGGAAGGTCACTGCTGTAATAAAATTGGCCATGTTGGAAATTTGGCAGGAGCTAGTATGGAAGTGGTTGGAATTGTGGGCTAGAGAGCTCTTAAGTGTAAGCAAACTTAAAGGGCTATTCTGGTGGGAATGAGAAAGACCAGAATACTGACAGAAATACGTATAGTGAAAATCAGGCTCACAGAGACTCAGAGGGAAACAAGGATTCTATGGGAAATTGTGCTAGAGGCCATTTAATCTGGTACTATAATAACAGGAAAGGTACCCTGCCTTTAAAACACAACCCATCAAACGATCCAGAATGTAAATTCCTTTAAAAAATCATTTCAGAGGAAACTCCTTTGAGAATGTGATCACATGGAAAAATGTTTTTTCAGGTTCAGCTATGTAGGTGCTCTAAGGCCACTGCTGCTGTGATCTGAGGCAGCTGGCTAACGCTACTTTTATATTTTCAGCGGAACTTGATATTGCTTATAAAGTATTGGTTTTGCATAGATGAAGAATGTTTAAGGGTTATGGTTTTCCAGAATGCTGTTTCAATATTCCAAAAACAGGCTGGCAAGTGATGTATAATACAGTTGAAATATCTGCAACATGACCCTGAGACACCACTGCATGAAGCTGGGAATGTGAAGCCTAATGCAGTCTAAGTCTCTTGTTTCCAGAGATTCTGGGAACTGTCAGGCATTTTGTCACAGTGAAAAGAAAATGAATGCAGTAGTAATAGCCAGACATGGAAGTATACATCATATAATTAAAGTATCTAGGGGATTGAGAAGGAGAACCTCAATTTGGAGACCTGCCAGGAATGCCTAGAAAGATCTTGTCCAAAATAAAACAAGGTTCAAAACAATGTAAAAATATTCCTGACCACTGAGCTTGGAGCAGTACTCAGTATAACTGGTACTTAGCTTTAGTGATAAATACAGTTCTATAAACATTAAATAATTATAAAGAAATGAAGGGTACTGTGAAAATGACAATAACAATCACCAGAGAGGATAATCACCAAAACAAACAACAAAATACTTGACAAAAATAAAACAAAACAAAAAGAATCCCACTTATGTCTATATAAAGATGGAAAAGCTAGACAATAAGGGACAAGAAAAGAAACTGGCTACAAATATGCATAGAGAGGGACCTGGAGAAATGGCTCAGTGGTTAAGAATACTTGTTACTTTTCCAGAGGACCTGGGTTTGGTTCCCAGCATCCTAAATCTCCATGACCCCAGTTCCAAGGAATCTGATATAGTCTTCTGACCCCCTTGTGCACTAGGAAACAGATATGGTACACAAACGTATATGTAGGCAAAACATGTACACATATAAATTCAAAATAAGTCTTAAAAATATCTACAGAGATTAGGCATTTGATAAGAATTACCAAAATAGTCTGGAGGGCTGAAAGAATGTCAGTTAAACACTGATACACATCTGGGAGTCTAGCAATATTAGTATGATTTACCTTAGGAAATAATGAAATTTTATATTTTTATTTGAAGTTTCTCAATTTTTATCTCTTTCTATTCCTACTTCCCTCCTTTTCTCCTTCTGTTCTTTTCAATTTGTAATAATAGGGAGGGAACCCAGTCCCTGTGCTTGCTAGCTGAGTGTTCAATACCAGAGCTATATACAGCTCAGTCATGAAATCATCCAAATTAATTTTAAAAAGAAGCCTTCCTCAGTTACAGCACAATAACATTTTCCTACTGTTAGGTTATTACTTATAGGGGATTTGGCAATAGCAATAGTTTGAGGAAGCACTATTTCTTACCCAATTGCAGCAGCAGTATCACACTAAAAGCCAAAGTACTGTTTGAACGTTATTATTTTGGGCCTTCTATCTTTAAAAGTCTTTAAGAAATCTGCTCTCATTTTCAATAAGAGAGAAGAAACTATTACTTGTCCAAAAATCAGTCTGAAATTCAGAGTCAGGATGAATTATTTGTACAGAAAAAAGTACTTATAGTTATTTACAAAAAAAGGTTAGATTACATTGGCTGAGGATAACACTGTAATATTTTCTCTGTGAAAGATATAGAAGAAATAACATTCACCATACATCATTTTAGCATAGAATATTTTCTAGAATCACACCAGTTTAGATTATACCATTGATACTTCTAGCATGGATCCATGAAGAGTTCCTAAAATCCTTTTAGTAGTTCACAAGGCCAATTTTACTAACAGTTTTAAAACATTATTTGCCTTCCCTGCTACACTGACATTTTCACTGATGCCACAAAAGCAATGGTGGCTTAACAGTACAAACCGAGGAAACAAATCCAAATGGGATAGTCTTTGAATATTATTTACTGATATGTACAGCTTTTTAAAAAGGTACTTTCACCTAATACTGTCCTCAATGAAATAGTTAATATTAATTTAACAAATTAGGACTTTATTCTTGATTCTGATAAAATGGGTAGTATGAATTATATACTTCTGTTATATATCAAAGGATGATACTGTATCAAAAAAAAAAAAAACCCCTCAAAACAAAACAAGAAACAAAACCACAACTAGCTCATTTTTACAGAGAACATAATTCTTACTTGAAATAATCAAGTTAATTGGCAAAGTAAGATCATTCAGTGTTATAAATTTCATAGATAATAGTTTTATAATGAATAATATTATCTAAAGAGAGCTGAGCTGAAACATTTGCTGCATACCCTCTTTTTGTGCAAAATATTTGCTCCTAAGCAGAAATCAGAACATTAGAAAATGAATTTTTGCAACTATAAGCTAGGGACTTTCAAATGCTTCTAAGAGTTTTAGGATTAGCTGAGTAGTAATGTAAACAAAGGTGATTTCTTGATAATGGTAAACTCTGTCAACACTGGAAACAATATATACCCAACTATCCAAATGACAAATACACATGTTCCTAAATTATTCCAGGGAAAAGATTCATTCAAGATGTGAGACACATGAATGTATAAGAGTATGGAATAGTAACAAACAGGGTTTTAGATTTTTATATTTCAAGAAACCTTTAAAAACATATATAGTAAAATTTCTGATTTTCATTATATATGAAATCATACAATACCATGGATCTGTATATTACATAATTATAGGATATATTAGAAAAAAGTTCTGTTAAAATTTTCAAATGTTTGTTGATTTTTGTTTTATTAGAATTTGTTTTAGAATTTCTAATATCACATATATAACAACCAGAGAAAGGCTTGCAATTCTTTGTGCTTTAAATTCATTAAGTAAATTTCCACCCTGTAAACAAAACCATAAATTTTTTGTGTGATGCTTAAAAAATCCACAATTATGAGATATACTAATATCATACTTATTTTTCTAACCATATTGCGGTGTGAGCTGAATTTGTTCCTTCATATTCTTCAACTAAATTAACACCATAGTATACTGAATTGACTGTAAGAATTTAAGTCTTCTATTAAGTCAGCAATCAATAGTAATTTAAAACAATGTAAACAATGCCAAACTTTGCATCATGTATAAAGTACATAATTAGTTTTGAAGAAGTTTTTTCATAAAAATGGGATTTACCTTAACACATAAAAGCTTATTTCGATTTTAAAGTCATTAAGCAAAAAGTATAGTCTCAGTTTTAATTTCTAGTAAATATTGTTAGATACAACCTACATTAACAGAATTTATTTGTACTTTTTACTAATTTTAAAGAATGGCTTGAGATCTATCAGGTTAAAGAACTGCTGCATTAGAGCAGACATGTGAAAATATTCTGTCTGATAACTCCCATGTGGGTAGATAACTACGCACCTAAAAATCTTTTCATTGTTGTTTAGATGCCATTTAAAAAATCTAATTAACTTAGTTGTTTCCAGGCTTTATGTTGTTTATTAATTCTACATGCAGACCCCCAAAGTTCTACATCAATCGTGGTTAGACAAATATTAATATATTAAGATCAAAATATTCTAAAACAAAGTAAGTAAAACTGATGTTTCAGAAAATTTTCTGATTTGTTCAGGCTCTTAAAAATAATACAATGTAATTTTTCACCATGAGTCAGTCTTGATTTAAACATGACAGCAAGCCAATAAAATAAACTTTTGATTCTTAATTTTGTTAGTTTATCGTATAATCAAAAAAATAGTGACAATAAAAAAGAATTAAAAAATAACTAAAAAATAACATTAACAGCAAAAAATTTCACAATGAATATATGGTTATTGGATAAATATATTTCCATAGGATAAATCACAGTCTCTCAGACTCATATACTGAAGGCCATGAGTAATACAAATTAAATTTATTTATATTTTGGAGGGTATATACATATATGTGGGATGTATTCCATGTGTGTGTGTACATGTAGATGCATGTTTAAGTATTATAAATGTATAGAGCTTAGAGGTTGATATCAGATGTCTATGATCAATTTTAACCTTATATAGAGATATGCTCACTTGAACTCATTGGTCACCGATTCAGTTAGTCTATCCTGACAGCCTACTCTGGAGATGCCCTATGTCTGTTTCCTCTATGCTGGGAATACAGGTGGGCTGACATACCCTTTATGTGGATGCTAGGAATCCAAACTTTGGTTCTAATGATTGAAAGAAAAGCACTTTACACACTGGGCCATCTCCTTAGCTCGAGCAAGATTATTTTGCTTCACTACATCCAAGAAAACCCAAAAAGAAGTCCTATATCTACATGCTGTTTGAGTGAAAGATTAGATACTAATATATTAAGAGAACATGGCTATTATGAAAATATTTCAATTACATTATTTTAAACAACTACATAAATTTTACTCAATTAAATATTAATAGTGTTAACATAACAAAAACAATTTCCTGGTAATGTTAGGTACAGACAGATTCCTTTCTGTCTGCCTATCATAAAATTCTTTTCTAATTTTATAGCACAAGGGAACATGGTGGTACAGTCTACATTACCTTGTAAAAAGGTTAAAATTCAGATGCTTGGAAAAGATAACAAAATCAGTCCTTAAAATATGCTCTATTTTAACAATATTTAAAAAGAATTATGAATACATTGAAATTTTAGATTTTCCTCCTCTTTTATTCTTGTAGCTTTTTCTTCTTTTCCTTTTTTTTTTTTTTGCTTCTACAGATTTTGCTGTATGACATAACTGGCAATGAGCACTGAACTAAGTTGTAAGTCATGTTAATTAAAGAGCGTAGGTTACAGACTTACTCTTTTACCAACCCCTTTGTGGAAGACCACCATCAACATGGACTTGGGTGCTCTATACACTGCATACATTTCTTTATAATCAACTCACCATTTCATTTCTTTGACTTATGCATTTTTTTTTTATTCATGGGCAACAAAAGACAAAAGGCCTACATTTGTTCTTAAGAATTTCTGTACTTCCACAAAGCAAAAGGCATTCATTCCAGTAAGAATTCATGTAAGAAACTATCTGATACAAAAAAAAATTCCTAATGATAAAAATACTAAATGATACCACCAAATAAATGTTGCTAAAGGAAATTTCATTCTATGAACACTGTTACCTTTTAATATTTGACTGTCATCATTAGACTGAGGTGAACAAACAACAACTACAATAAAACCAACACAGTTATATTATACAGAGAATTTCTTCTTTTTATAGATGGAAGAATCCTAAAGGATCAAAACACAAGCAAAGATATAATATGCAATACATACACATACACACATGCACACACATACATAGTAGTGTTAAATGTTTGATACTGTCATTACCTAGTGAAGTCACTGCTCATTTGTACATGATCAGAAAGATTTCCATCTTTGATACTATTCAGTATTAAAACTTAAAGAAATAACTAAAACGCTATAGAAAAAAATCATTAGATGATTCATTGCCACTTTTATTTATTTATTTTCAGATGGTCTTGCTGTGTAGCCTAGGTTGGTCTTGAAAAACCCTAATGCCTCTTTAGTTAGAATTACAGAAGTGTGCTACCATGGCTTTTTTTCTTGTATTTATGCAGTGCTAGGGGTAGTCTCAAGTCCTTGAACATGTTTTTCAAATCTTCTATTGTTGAGCTACATCCTAAATCTTTCATTTACATTTTCACAATCAATCACTTGAATGCATTTGAAAATAATTCTCCAAATATTCTTCATTCCTGTTGATGAATTATAACATTTAATTATATTTTATTATAATTTGTAGTAGCATGTTTTGTTTTCAATATCAGTAAATACTATCTACTGGCTCATTATTCCTTTCTTACAACTAGGCAAAGACAGTCTCAAACAGACATAAAACTCAGAAATACTATGCATCTTGCCTAACATAGTAAGGTTTTTAAGTAGAGAAGCAAGTTTTGGAATCCACATCCTCTATTACCAGGGCCAAGAGCTCTTTCTAAAACTGATCATTCAAGATTGTATGGTATTTCAGATGCAAAGAAAACTCATTTGCACATATATTTCTATAATGACACACTTTATGCTTAATCTAGAACATAGAAAGGTGATTCTGTAAGGCTGACTAATATATAATAAATTGTAAATATTATGACCAAAATGCAGTAATTATAGAAATGACAAATTTAAAATATACTTTTAAATATGCATAGAATAGCAGTCCTTGCAAACTTCACAAATATCTCAGACTGAACACTTTAAAATCAAAATGTAATATATTTCCTTAGAAAACATGGACAAATTAGTTATTTTTTTTACATCCTAATACAGTCAATAAAATTATCTTAGCAAATTGAGGATCATTCATCTTCTTTTCCACTCTAAATTTTTATGATGCAGAATTAAAATAAATACTTCCTTCAGATCAGTGTTAAGTGGTAACACCTATTTATGGTCTTGAAAAGTAACTCCAGGGGAAATAGGATGTGGGTAAGAAATCCATGGTTTAAAAAAATCAATGTATTTGAAATCAGATGCTGGTCACTGAATTAAAGAAAGCTCATATAATAATAAAAACATTTACAGAAAAATTATACACAAGTAACAAGTACTTATTATTGATGAATAGGACTTTAAAATGTCTACTTAGACAAAAATTAACTTTTGACTTTCATTCATTCTTCATGTCCCTGTTGAAATATTAGTCTTTAAGGACATCTTATAACCCTTACTCTTTTTAAATATTAATTTTCAAAACAGTTTATTATATTAGTATTTTAGCCCACATTTAAATATTTTTCAAAAATTAAACAAGAACAAAATTTTATTTTATGGTTTCTCTCTTTAATTTTTCCTTCTTTTCTTCCCCTGCCTTCCTTGTTTTTTTAGACTTTGTCTTCCAGGCTGGCCTGGAACTTACTATATGGCCCAAACTGTCTCATGTCTTGAGTGCTGAAATTATAAGCAAAAGATATTATTAGGCCTAGCTAATAACTATAAATTTCAAACACATACTCTTGTACTAGTAAGATTTTATAAAAATAATATCTTTTTTAGTAAGAAAAAATAGTGCTTTATTTGAATTTATGATCAGTTTGTACATGTAAATATCAACTAATATCAATATCAAAAGAAGCTACTTGGTCTTTAAGAACAATAATTTTTTTTTTTTTTTGAGACAGGGTTTCTCTATGTAGCCCTGGCTGTCCTGGAACTCACTTGGTAGACCAGGCTGGCCTCGAACTCAGAAATCCGCCTGCCTCTGCCTCCCAAGTGCTAGGATTAAAGACGTGCGCCACTACTGCCTGGCCCAAGAACAATAATTTTATAAATGTTAAAACACGTTCATTTTGGAATTTTGCTTTGGAGAAATTAGAAGTACAACTGATTCTTAAAATTATATTTGTTATCCTCTTTGTAATGTAAAAAGATAGAATGTTTTGGTAGCTAAGAACAATTTCATGTAACTATATTTAGCCTAAATTAATTTCCAAATATACTTGTGATAGAGTATATTTATAAATAGGAGAATTATACTATATCTTTAGTAGTACTTTTTGTATTATTTTTAGCTGCTAGGTCTTAATATATAGTAGATTAAAACATTTTACAGTGAACCTAAATTTTAAAATACTTAAAACTAATTTAAGTATTTTATAGACTTTATAAATAGGCTTAGTTTATACAATCAGAATTTAATGCCATCCAAATTATACATTATCATACTTAAGTGATACAATAAAATGGGTAAGATTTTTTTTTTATGTAATTCAGATCTTCATGGTTTCATTTAGTTTAAAATGTGGCTGGCATTGCTTCCTGGCCTTTTGGCTAAGATTAAGTGTAGAAAGTGGCTGGTACCCAAGTAGCACTAATATTTTATGATATAATATTTCCAATTTAATAATATCAATTTTAAATGATAAATTTATTACTTATATTGAGACGTATCTAAATACAATTATATACAAATATAGTAACAGTATCATCATGAAGACTTTCCTGAGCATTCCACTATCTGTCATACAATGTAAAAAACTAAATTATAACATCAAAAATCTTGAGACAATTTTTAGTGAAATGGAATTATAATTCACAAAACTATGAAAAACTTGGAATTGAGAAAGACAGCTATACTTGCTTTTAAATCTGATTATGGAGAAAAAGGTCAGTTTGAAAATACCAGGTTTTTAGAATAACTTTAGTACATAACTTGATAACACACACAATGTCTCATTAAGTAAGAAAGAAACCTTTTGATAACAATATTGGTTCCCTCATAAGGGGAACTTGAGAGAACAGGTGAGTGATTTATCCACAGAGGAGGTATTTAGGAAGGTAGGTATAATGTTATGAAAGCTTGCTCATTACCATACACACAAGACATGAAACTGTAAATAGTGTCTAATCCTTCCTCCACCACAATTCAGAAACAGAGTATAAAAACTGAAAACTATGAAACTCCCACCCTTTCCCAAAGGTTGGCATTAAAACTTTCTTTCTAACAAATTTAGTTTTGTTTCCAAATAATAGGCAGCAACATTCCAAGTTGAGTCTGTTTGAAAAAAAATTTTTTTGGAATGATACTAGAGAAGGTACCCTAGCCTGGAGTTAAAAAAAAAAATACCCCTATAATATCTTGTTAATATTGCTGATTATTGGCCCAAAATACATTTATTCTTGGAATAATATTTTTACAACTACATTGATAAGTTTCCTAAAACCAACAGGTCTACTAGAAAGAACAGACGTTGTAGAAAGTGCTATCTTTGCCTGAGATATAGGAGCAGGCACACTGTACAAAATGTTTCCTAGCCTAATAAGATAATCTATGACAATGGGTGTTATGTATTCATTCATTCTTATCAGTATTTTGCATGCAATCCAACCTTGACAAGCAGGGAGAATATTTGTTAGTTTTCTCAGAATTCATAATAGAGAAACATAAGACTCAAGTAGCTCTACTTACTTTTGGTGTTGGACAGGAAGCTGTAGAGAGGCGAGATGTAGCCTGAGCACGGGGTGATTCTGAAGGAGTCGTGCTAAGGGAGGCTGTGTCTCGTGGGAGCACCTGAACACCACGAGAAATGATGGAGTCTGGAATCTAAACAAGAATGACGATTGTTTAACACTACGAAAAGGCCAAGAAAAATCATTCTCACATCTATTTTGTTTGTGACTTTTTTGTCATTCTTTGTTGTTGAGCTCTCATTCAATTGGTGTCACTTATTGTACATAAGCAGATATGATATTTGATTTATACATTTTTACATTTATATTTTTTTCTGACAAATAAAATGTGAAACAATTTAGTGAGAAGTATTCCAGAAATGTGGTTAGGAGGAAATATATGCCACATACACAATAACTAGCTTTGCCATTTAAAAGTCTGAATTCTTGAGCAAAAAAAAATGACTAGATATTTATTATCTCATTTTCCAGCATCTCATTCTCTCTGCTTCTAACTGACCTTTATGGACATCATCAACTAGCTATTTTGTATTCTTGGATTTCCACTTGGGTTCCAGATGCCAAGGCCTGGCAGACAGAATAGGTTTTGCACTTACTGTTCTTGCTTCATCTCCAGCAGCTCAGAGTTTACATGTGCCTCTCAACTATAGACCACGGTTCTGCTCAGGTATATATAGCTCTTTATATATATGGCAATAGGTTTCCTAGAATTCTCAGGATGCCTTTTGCCATAATTCAACTAGGAACAGTAGGGTTTTTGGTTGCTAATTCCATAGAAATCCACATTGCCTTTCTGCTTTCTCTAAATTCAGTCCTAATATACTTGCCTTTATTAAAAAGCAGTTACTTAACTGTACAATCTTACTTCTGCTATTGCTATGACTCTGAAGAATATATCATTTCAGCAATATATTCTTTATCTGAAAAATGAGGATAATTACAGCATCTGGTTTCTTGGGTTATTTTAATGGTTAAGTAAGATACATAAATTACTTACAGTTTGAAATAGTAAATATTTAATAAGTGTTGGCTACTAGTTTATATCTATGGTGAAGGCTGATATAACTGAATACCACTATTCCAAAAATATAAACAAGATAAAAAATGACATACATAATTTTAAATATAAATATTTATGTTATCAAATTTATTACTTAAGACTTACAAATAATTTAGCTATTCTGTGCTTGAGTATTGGACACAGATTGCCAGTTTAAGAATGTGAACTTGAGGATGCAAATACCTAGAAAAATCTACCTGGGATCTTGAGAGTCTACACCAGGCTGTGAATCAGGCAGACAATTTTTACTTTCCTTCCTGCCCTCCATTAAAGTATCTCTAGTCTTTAATCAGTCCTGTAGCAGCTGGCTTTCAGGTGCCCCTCCTCTCACCATTATCTCCATTCTCTTGGGACACCTGCCTCTCAGAGGGGATTCAGCTTAGCTGAATCTTTTCTATGGACCCCCTTAATCCTCTCTTCTAGGCCATTGCTATTACTTGTGTCAGCTACTGACACATAGAAACACTCTCTCAGGGACATATAGTAGCAACACCTGGCTGGAAATCAGGTAGGACATATTCATTATTCTTCTTGCCTTCCATTATAATGCTTCTATAATAATCTCTCCATTTTTCTCCTGTAGCAGGTTGCTTGCAAGTGCCCTTCCTCCTATATCAACACCATTCATTAGAAACTTCAACTCTTGGAAAAGTCTGAGGATTTACCTATTAATTTCATCCCTGTCTCTACAGACACATCCTTTGTAATACTGAAACCTACTTGCAGAGGTGTTTATTCTCTTTCCACCACCAACTCCCTGGAGATCTGGCCACTTGGTGTGGAAAAAATACCTTTAGCTCTTTCCCAAAGTCTGTCTCAGCATTTTCTTCTAGCACATCTTTATTTCTCTCTGCTGGCCACCAATTTGAAGAAGTACCAGGGGCACATGTATAAGATCCTAAGAGAGCAACAGCAACCAAAGGACATAACACCCATACAATAAAGACAAGAGCAGACATCAATATCTAGAAACACCTCAATAATCATAATTCCAGGTACCTAGACACCAGTACAAAAATGCACTAACAGACAAGGTAATATGCTTGTCAGAAACTAGTAGCCCTACTACTGTAGGCCCAGAGATATTCATTTGGCTGAATCATAAGACAAGGATTTCAAATCAGCAAATATGAATATGGCTTAGGACCTTAAAGAAGAAATAAATAAAACCTTTAAAGAAGTCTGTGAAAATACAAAGAAATAGTGAAATAAAATAACAGAAACCATTTTAGAAGGTAGAAATAAAATCACTAATGAAAACCTAACCTGCAAGTAGTAGGATATGAACAATTTAGGAAGTCAAACAGAAACCTCAGAGGTAAATCTGGCCAACAGAATCTAAGACACAGAAGAAAGAATAACAGCCATTGAAGAAAAGATAGAAGAAATAAATATGTTAGACAAAAGAAATGTTAAATTAAAAAAAAAATCCAGGCACAGAACATTCAGGAAATCTGGGACACTACAATAACACCAAATCTAAGAATAGAAATAGAGATCCAGGTTAAAGGCACAAAAATATTTTAAACAAAAATAATAGAAGAAAATGTTTTTAACATAAAGAAGGAGAAGCTTATGAAGGTAAAAAATGAACACAGAACATCAAATAATCAGGAACAGAAAAGAAATTTCTCATGGCACATACTAATGCTAATACTAATATAAATACTAATACTAATGCTAATGCTAATACTAGTACTAATATAAATACTAATACTAGTAGTAGTACTAGTAGTAATAAGAAGTTAATAACAAGGAAAGAATATTAAAAGCTACAAGGGGAAAAAAATCAAGGAACTCAAAAGCAGACCCAAAAGAATAGCGTCTCATTTCTTAATGGAAAATCTGTAGCTAGAAGGACATGAACAGATGTTTTTCACACTCTAATTGATCAGATGCCAGTCTAGAATACTATACACAGCAAAACTATCAACCAGAACAGACAAAGAAAGACATTCTATAATAAAACCAAAATTGAACTGTATCTATCTACCAATCCAGCACTATAGAAAGTGCTAGAATACTCAACCTTAAAGAGTTTGCCAGACTTGGAAAACACAAGGAATAAATCATCCCAGACCAGTAAGTAAAAAGGAGAAAGAAAGACCCACACCATAACAAAACAACTGGAATCAAGAAATGTTGCTCACTGCAAACTCCCAACATCAATGCCTCAATGTCACAATAAAAAGCCACATACTAATATACTAGATGCAAAACAGATTTATTCTTCCACTGCACTCAAGAAACAAACCTTAACATCAACGATAAACATTACCTCAGGGTAAAAGAATAGAAAAAGATATTCCAAGTAAATGGACCCAAGACAGAAGCAGGTATAGCCTGCAGAACTAGAATTCAGAGCAAAAACAACCAGAAAAGACGGAGAAGGACACTACATACTCATAAAAGGAAGGATCAACCAACAACAGAAAAACTCCACTGAAGAGGATGTTGCAATCCTAAATATCTCTGCACCAAACACAAGGGTACCAAGCTCACAAAAGATACACTACTAAAGCTAAAATCACATATCAACTCTCATAAAATAATAGTTGGTAGTAAACTTTCCTATCTCATTCTTGCCAACAGACAAAAAAAAAACATCAGCACAGAAACAAAAAGGACAAACACTGGAGTTAAATAACCATAAATCAAATGAAAAGAACAGGTATTTACAGAATATTTCACACAAATTCAAAAAAGCTTCTTCACTTAAGCTCATGATACTTTCTCTAAAAATTGACTATATACAAATCAAGCCTCAACAGACATTACAAAATTAACACCTTGTATCCTATTTTACTACAATGGTTTAAAGTTGTATACTACCATCAACAAAAAGTATACATTCTACTGGAATACAAACAACTCACTACTGAATAAAAAATAGGTCAACTCACTACTGAATAAAAAATTAGAAGAAAATTCAAGGCCCAAACCTAAACATAGTAAAAACAATATACAGCAAACCAGTAGCCAACATCAAACTAAATGGAGAGAAACTTGAAGCAATCCCACTAAAATCAAAAATTAGACAAGGCTGCCCACTCTCTCCCTACCTATTCAATATAGTACTCAAAGTCCTAGTCAGAGAAATTAGACAACAAAAGGAGCTCAAAGGTGTACAAATTAGAAAGGAAGAAGTCAAAATTTCACTATTTGCAGATGATATGACAGTATACTTAAGTGACCCCAAAACCTCCACCAGAGAACTACAGCTGATGAACAACTTCAGCAAAGTGGCTGGTTATAAAATCTACTCAAACAAATCAGGAGCCTTTCCTCTACTCAAATAATAAACAGGCTGAGAAAGAAATTAGGGAAATGACACATTTCACAATAGTCACAAATAATATAAAATACCTGGGTGTGAATCTAACCAAGCAAGTGAAAGATCTGTATGACAAGAACTTCAAGTCTCTGAAGAAAGAGATTGAACATGATCTCAGAAGATGGAAAGATCTCCCAGTGCTCATGGATTGGCAAGATTAACATAGTTGAAATGGCCATCTTGCCAAAAGCAATCTACAGATTCAATGCAATCCCCATCAAAATTCCAACTCAATTCTTCATAGAGTTAGAGCAATTCTCAAATTCATTTGGAATAATAAAAAAACCCAGGATAGCAAAAACTATTCTCAACAATAAAAGAACTTCTTTGGGGAATCACCATCCCTGACCTCAAGCTGTACTACAGAACAATAGTGATTAAAAACTGTATGGTACTGGTAAAGAGACAGGAAGCAAGATCAATGGAATGGAATTGAAGACCCAGAAATGAACCTACACACCTATGGTCTGTTGATCTTTGGCAAAGGAGCTAAAACCACCCAGTGGAAAAAAGACAGCATTTTCAACAAGTGGTGCTGTTTCAACTGGAGGTCAGCATGTAGAAGAATGCAAATTGATCCTTTCTATCTCCTTTTACAAAGCTCAAGTCCAGTTGGATCAAGGACCTCCACATAAAACCAGATATACTGAAACTAATAGAGGTGAAAGTGGGGAAGAGCCTCAAACACAGGCACAGGGGAAAAGTTCCTGAAAACAACACCAAAGTCTTATGCTCTAAGATCAAGAATCAACAAATGGAACCTTATAAAATTGCAAATCTTCTGTACGGCAAAAGATACTGTCAATAGAAAGAAACAGTAAGTGACAGATTGGGAAAAGATCTTTACCAATCCTACATCTGATTGAGGGATAATATCTAATATATACAAAGAGCTCAAGAAGTTCAACGCCAGAGAATCAAATAACCCTATTAATGATCTTTTCCCAATCTGTTGGTTGCCATTTTGTCCTATTGACAGTGTTCTTTGCCTTACAGAAGCTTTGCAATTTTATGAGGTCCCATTTGTCAATTCTTGATCTTAGAGCATAAGCCATTGGTGTTCTGATCAGGAACTTTCCCCCTGTGCCTAGGTATTCCAGAGTCTTCCCCACCTTCTCTTTTATTAGTTTCAGTGTATCTGGTTTTATGTGAAGGTCCTTTATCTACTTGGACTTCAGCTTTGTACAAGAGGATAAGAATGAATTGATTTGCATCCTTCTACATGTTGACTTTCAGTTTAACCAGCACCATTTGCTGAAAATGCTGTCCTTTTTCCACTGGATGGTTTTACCTCCTTTGTCAAAGATCAACTGAACACAGGTGTGTGGGTTCATTTCTGGATCTTCAATTCTATTCCATTGATCTTCCTGCCTGTCTGTACCAATAGCATGCAGTTTTTATCACTATTGCTCTGTAGTACTTTGAGGTCAGGGATGGTGAATATCCAATATATACAAAAAACTCAAGAAATAAGACTCCAGACAAATAAAAATAAATGTAGATAAAAAAATGTAGTACATTTACACAATGGAGTATTACTCAGCTATTAAAAATAATGAATTCGAGAAATTCTTAGGTAAATGGATGGAACTAGAAAATATCATCCTGAGTGAGTTAACCCAATCACAAAAAAACACACATGGTATTCACTCACTGATAATTGGATCTTAGCCCAGAAGCTCGCAGTACTCAACATTCAACTCACAGACCACATGAAGCTCATGAAGAAGGAAGACCAAGTATGGATGCCTCGGTCCTACTTAGAAAGAATAACAAAATACTCAAGGGAGCAAATATGGAGACAACGTGTGGGACAGAAACTGAAGGAGGGGCCGTCTGGAGACCATTCCACCTGGGTATCCATCCCATGTCCAGTCACCAAAGGTAGATGCTGATGTCGATGTCAGGAAGTACATGCTGACAAGAGTCTGATATAGCTGTCTCCTTAGAGGTCTGCCAGAGTCTGACATATTCAGAGGCAGATGCTCACAGCTAACTACTGATTTGATCAAAGGTTTCCAAGAGAAGTTAGAGAGAAGACTGAAGGAGTTGAAAGGGTTTGTGACACCATGAGGAGAACAATAATACCAAACAACCAGAGCTCCCCATGGTCTAAATCATCAGCCTGGGAGCACATAGGGAGAGACCCATGACTCTACCTGTATATGTAGGGGAGGATGGCCTTATAGGACATAGGTGGGAGAGGAGATCCTTGGTCCCATGAAGGCTGAACACCGAGTGGGGAGGAATTTGAGGGTGGGGAGGTGAAAGTGTGTGTGTGTCGGGTAGGTGGGGGTGCATCCTCATAGAAGTAGGAGGAGAGGGGATGAGATAGGAGGTTCCTGGGTGGTGGTGGGAGTGGGATAAGGGGATAAAATCTGAAATGTAAAAAAAAAAAACCAAAACAAACAAACAAACAAAAAACAAATATCCCCATTAAAAATTGGGATATGGAGCTAAACAAAGAATTTTCAAGTGAGGATTATCGAATGGCTGAGAAACACCTAAAGAAATGTTTAACATCCTTAGTCATCAGGGAAACCCAAATCAAAACAACCCTGAGCGTTCACGTCACACCAGTCAGAATGGCTAAGATCAAAAACTCAAGTGACAGTAGATGCTGGCAAGGATGTTGAGAAAGAGGAACATTCCTCCATTGTTGGTGGGATTGCAATCTGGTACAAACATTCTGGAAATCAGTCTGGCAGTTCTTCAGAAAATTGGACATAGTACTACCTGAAAACCCAGCTATACCACTCCTGGGCATATACCCAAAAGATGCTCCAACATATAACAAGGACACATGCTCCACTATGTTCATAGCAGCCTTATTTATAATAGCCAGAACCTGAAAAGAATCCCAATGTCTTTCAACATAGGAATGAATATAAAAAATATGGTACATTTACACAGTGGAGTACTACTCAGCTATTAAAAAATAATGAATTCATGAAATTCTTAGGCAAATGGATGGAACCAGAGTTAGGTAACCCAATCACAAAAGAACACACATGGTATGCACTCATTGATAAGTGGATATTAGTCTAAAAGAATAATCAAGATACTATTCACAGACCACATGAAGCTCAAGAAAGAAGATCAAAGTGGGAATGCTTCAGTCTTTCTTAAAAGGGAGAACAAAATACTCACAGGAGAAAATATGAAGAGAAAGTGTGAAGCAGAGACTGAAGGAAAGGCCATCCAGAGACTGCCCCACCTGGGAATCCATCTCATATACTGGGATCCAACTCTATTGCAGATCCCAAAAAGTGCTTGCTGACAGAAGCTTGATATAGCTGTCTCCTGAGAGGCTCTACCAGAGCCTGAAAAATACAGAGGCAGATACTCTCAGCTAACCATTGGCAGGAATCTGACATTGGCCAAGGACAAGGCAATGGGCTTCATGTAGGAATCTGACATCGGGTCATTGTGGTCTCCAGAGCTATAGGTGAGACATGCTGATGCTAAGAGCAAGAATGGTAATGACCTGTGAGCTTGCTGAGTGCCCGTTCAATGGTGACTGGAAGCTGTATTGGACATATGTTCCTGACCCACCATTGCTTACCTATACCTCCGATGGGACAAGCTGCCTTGCCTCAAGTTTTTAGACCTCATGGAACAGAGAATCAAAAAGAGAAGTTATAATGACTCTTGTTTTGTTCTTAAATGTGACCAGGTATTCAGACTCAAATCATGGAGTGGTCTAGAAATCAATCCAATATTGGAAATAACAGTCTTTGTTTGGAAGTCCAGTTCTGGACATTTTCAGAGACATATATGGAAATCAGCTGCAGTTCTCTATGATGTTATGTTAGCAAGAGATAAAATTGGGGCAGGATCTGGATTTCAAACAGGTGTTAGCACATGTGTTAAGGCTCTTTTAATTGTCAAATTAAAATTACTTTTGTTTCTTCTGTAGTATTTAATGTAAGTTGCATTAATTGTACACCTTTTAATTGTGTTTGTGTTTTGAAATTCGGCATTTCAGTTTCTGAGATCTATGAACCAGCTTTTGTTTTTGAGCCTTGAGTATTATAGAACCTTGGTATTCTGAAAAAAGCTTGCAAGTACTGGAAGAAATGAGTCAGGCTTTAAGCAGAAGCAAGAGGGTAGCGGGCATGATTATTGCTGCTATAACTGCTTTAATTACATTAATTGCTAGCACCACTGCTTCTGCAATTGAGTTGACAGAAGTAGTTAAGAGAGATACTTTGGTTACTCATTTAGCAAAAAATGTTACTAATGTGTTGGATATACAAGAGGATTTAGATAGGCATTTGGAATAACAGATTGATGCTCTTTATCCTATTCAAATTATTGGAAGGAGGTTCAGAATTCAAGGATAAGAGTCATCTCCAGTGTCATGCCAAATACAGTTGGATTCCTGTTAGTTCTAAAATTTACAGTGGT
>JANHMN010000022.1:7753589-7802076 GCA_030674055.1 Rhabdomys pumilio | reverse complement strand
GAGAATGGACTGAAAGAGTTGTAGGGATTTGCTACCCCATAGGAAGAACAACAATAACAACCAACCAGATGCCACCCTGCCCCTGAGGTCCCAGGGACTCTACCACCAACCAAAGAGTACACATGGAGGGAACCATGGCTCCAACCACATATGTAGTAGAGGGTGGCCTTGTTGGGCATTAATGGGAGGAGATGCCCTTGGGATTGTGAAGACTCTAATCCCCAGTATAGGGGAATGCCAGAGTGGGAGGGTAGGAGTGGGTTGGCGGGTAGGGAAACACTCTCATAGAAGCAGGGGAGGGGTGATGGGATAGAGGGTTTCCAGAGGGAAACAGAGAAAGGAGATAATATTTGAAATGTAAATAAAGAAAATATCCAGTAAAATAAATAAATAAATAAAAACCTGAACATCAAGAATATAAATGACCCAGTTAAAAATGGGGTACATATTAAGCAGTTTTCTCAAAAGAGGAAACATAAATGGCTGAAAGGTTCTTAAACACTTGATATTCTTAGTCATCAGAAAAACGAAAATCAAACTACTTTAAGATCTCATCTTATACCAGTCAAAATGTCCAAGATCAATAAAACAAATAACAGCTTATCCTGGAGAGGATGTGAAGTAAGAGGAACATTCATCCATTGATGGTAGGAATGCATAAGTGTACAGCCAGTATGGAAATCAGTGTGGCAAGAGTCATTAAGAAGCTAGGGACAGATTTGCCTCAAGTTCCATCCATGCCACTCTTGGGGATATACACAAAGGACTCTATAATATCACACTACTGAGATACTTGCTCAACCATATTCATTGCTGCTCTATTCACAACCTCCAAAATCTGGAAAAAGATAGTACATCTATCAGTGGATAAATGGATAAAAAAATGTGGTTAATCTACATAATGGAATATCTTTCAACTGTTAAAAATAATGAAACCATGAAATTCACAGGTAAATGGAGGGAACTTGGAAAAAAATTCCTCTTGAGTAAAGAAACTCACACCCAAAATTCAGCGAAAATACTCATACTCAAAAAGACAGAGTATGTATTTACATATATGTGAATGTTAGCTCTTAAGTCTTCGATAAGCAGGCTACATTCCATATCACAGAAGTTTGTTATAGAGTAAGGGACTAGAAGAGAG
Source organism: Rhabdomys pumilio (assembly GCA_030674055.1). Classification (NCBI taxonomy): domain Eukaryota; kingdom Metazoa; phylum Chordata; class Mammalia; order Rodentia; family Muridae; genus Rhabdomys; species Rhabdomys pumilio. Next base: position 7,800,932 of record JANHMN010000022.1, on the reverse strand, counting down.
GGTTGGATCTCAGTAGGAAAGAGAAATAGAATAGTTATAGGGGAGTGGGGACTAGAATGTGAAGATAAAATGGGGAAGAAGAGGAAAGAGGGGTTCTGAAGGGGGCAATATGGGGAGGGTCAATCAAAAGTCAGAGACATTTGAAAGTTGTTTTATATATGGAAATCCAATACAGTAGAAACTTCTTAAAATATATACATATATGAAAGTGACCTAAATGGAATTGGTAAATAACAGGTAAGTGGTCATCTCTCATTATCAAATGAAGCCTCCATTTCCGGCAATGGGTTATATCTAATACAGTTATTAGCCAGAGGGGGCCCTGTGCCAGGTTATTGACAAGGCTATTGGTTGTTCTTCATAAACTGATGTAAGACCCTACTGCCTAAGACAACACCTACAAAACTCATTTAACATGGAGAAGTAGAATTCGTGCCTACCCATGGCCTACAACCAATACTTTTTAGTGGTCATAGTCCTGGAAAGCACTCTGCACACTGCCACAGGAGAAAGGTAAATACCAACCCATCCACAAACTCTTCCATCTATAAAGTGAACATGCCTGTAAGATGCACTAGTACAATAATGGCACAAAGCTTGTGGGACCAACTAACAAATCTTATTTGATTTAAGGCCTATCCCATGAGATGGAATCCACTTCCACTGCTCTCGTGGCCATGAACCTGAGACTATATAAGCTAGGCACCTAAAGGAAAACCAAATATGACAATTCCACAAAAGGAACACAGCAATAAAATGACTCTCAACGACATCTGTTATATCCATCGGTCAGTGTCTCTCAGACACTATCAGAGAAGCCCCCTCCTGAAGTAGATGGGAACTAATCAGATAACTACAAGTAGAAAAACTCTATGTAGAGGGACCTCGGAATACCTATTCCCAATTGGGATGTCTCCAGCAAAGACATCCCCTAAAGGCTTAGGGAACCCTGTAGAACAACAGGGTAAAGACTGTAGAGACAGACAGGGTGGAGGACAACAAGAAAACAAGGCCTTCTGAACAGCAGGACCAAGGCACATATGAACTCACTGAGACCTGCACAGGTCTCAGCGTGACAGGACCTAGTGCTGAAAAGGGAAGAGGACACAAGCTGACATCCATAACTCAAAACCATCTCTAATTAATACTGACTTGCAAATTACTTTTCTCCAGTGTAATCTAACTAGTCATACGAATCACCTTTAAGGCCAGGCCCCATGCCCAGAAGTAGATGGCTGTCACAAAGTAAAGTTCATGTTATCTTCGGAGTTCTTTTCTATGCTTTGTCAGCACCCCACCCGCCATTCCCACCCATTCCTTACAGATCCTTTGTATATATATTATTTTTCCTGGTTTTGTGTTTCTATGGGATTTTTGTGTGTGTATCTGCAACTGTATGTACTTCTTGAACTTTTTGTTGTTGTTCCTTTTCTTCTGTTTCCTTGCTTTGTTCTATTCTGGTTTGTTTGTTTTTATTTTATCTAATTTTATTAAATTATTGGTTTTGATACCTTTTGTATCCTAATAAGAAAGGAAAAAAAAACATAAAAACATGTGTTGCCTAACTCACTTCCACTTTCTATCCAAGTTTCCAACAGAAATTATTCCCTCATAACATCAGTGTCCTTGATAGCCTTTCTATGTATCTATTCTCTCTTCTGATATATATATTTATTTTTGTGTGCATGAAACATAAGATCCATGAGTAGACCATAAAGGCTTCATTAGTGTTCTGAACTTCTAGACAAGATATAATTTTCATTAATGAGATGAATTTCCTCTTATATACCTCAAGGGTATTTCCCTAGTTTGTCTCAAAAATCATGGTTTACTTGTCCTTATAGATTTGATTAATTATCAAACCTATTGTTTTTTTTTCAATATATATACATATTCACTTCAGTGAATCCTACTTGATATGCTCTAGACAATAAAAGAAATAATTTTATATTAATAAGATCTATATATTACTGTATATTAATGATTTTTTTTGGTTATAGACAACAGTATAGTCACCTTTATTTCAATTAGTTTTTAAGAAAGAAATAACTGATCTAGTTTAACAGGAGTTGAAGAAAGGGTAAAATCAATGTGCTTACAACCTGATGTTTCTATTTTCCATCTTTTAGAATCTCTCTTTTACAGTGTTTTCATTATGGCAGGACTTGCTTTCATAGTCCCAAGATGGGACTTCTTGGGGTGTGCATTTCTAAATTACCTATTTATAATGAGACAGAATTTGTGTCCCAGTACTTTAAACAAAATCAGAAGTTGAGAACCACTAACTCTGATTGGTTTGAATTATGTGTTGCCTGAAGTAATAACTGTGGGTAGATGAAATTGAGATGGTGATTATATTAAGCCAACATACTTAAACTATATGATGGGAGTGTATGTTGTGTAGCATTAGGAAGCAGAAATGGGAAATACCTGCTGGGCAGGCAGCTGGAAAGTTTGGCAGTAAGTAGTAATCAGATCGCTGTTAACTGCTAAAGAGCCACAACACTCACTGATCAACTTTCAGTCTTTGATAAGAAAAACAAGAAAATTACTAAAGAAAGTAAGTAGTAAAGAGGGCAACTCCAACTAGACTTCACATTCTTTATAGCATGGAACAATCTATTTCTACTGCATTCAGAGGCACCAAGAATATTAAAGTCCATCCTTTTCTTTTACTGACTGTTACCGCACTCTTTCCTATGGAGGCAAGGTATAAAGAATAAGAGCATGAGATGCTTTGATAAATGACTCAGCATTTAGTACTGGAATAAATATTAAGTCTAACTAAAAATCTGTTAAAATGACAAATACTGCTACTACTTACAAATAAATATTAAATCCCAGCCAATAAGAAAGTTCCTGGGTCCCACCGTGAAGACATCTACTTATAGCATTTTGGAGCTATTTTCAAATTAGTTCCTCTAGAAAATTAGTCCACACCTATTATATTATCTTTTTTTTTATTACCTTTCAAGCATTTAATTTTGTCAGTTTTCATTTTGTATACATTTGTATCTGTTTGTAGATACGTGCACATGAGTTAAAATGCCTACAGATGCCAGAAGGCTTGGGGATTTTCGCTTGAGCTGAAGTTAAAAGTTGCTGTGAGCTACTTAACATTGGTGCTGGGAATCAAACTCAGGTTCTCCAGAAGAAAAGTATATATCCTTAACTGCTGATTCATTTCTATAGCTCTCAAATAATTTTTGAGGATCTAATCTAATATTAGAACATGCTAACCTATAATACTGATTATAAATGTAAAATCTTGGAATGACTATTTCAAAAACTCAGAATGTTTTCTATAATGGTTATAATAGCATTATTACACACACACACAGACACCCTTCAAATTTTATAGCTTCACTAATTCATGAATATTTCACTAACATTTACTAACTACAATTTAAATTTGCTATGTATCCTCTGACTAACCCAAGTTTATTTTAAACCAGATATGCCTTGTGGAATGTAAATATTAAATTATACATTTGATAGTGCTCTCTTCTAAAAGACTGATTGTGCTAAGTTGCTGAGTTTGCCCCAAAGTTATATACACTATAATTTCTAAGTATATAAAGCCAAATTTCAGCAATACTGTCAGGATTTGGTGCCTATGTATGGGATGGATCCCAAGTTGAGCTGGTCACTGGATGGTCTTTCCTTCAGTCTCTGCTCAATTTTGCATTTCCTTTAGACAGGAACAATTCTAGGTCAAAAATTTTGAAGATAGGTTGGTGGCCTTGACACTATTACAGATGTGCCATGTTGTGATTGTAGACAGGAGCCTAGCATAGCTGCCTTCTAAGAGGCTTCACCAGTACCTGAGTGAGACAGCTGCAGATACGTACAGCCAACCATTGGACTGAAGTTGAGGACCCCTATGGAAGAGTTACGGGAAGGACTGAAGGAGCTGAAGGGGATTGCAACCCCATAGGAAGAACAACAGTATCAACCAACCAGACCCCTCAGAGCTCCCAGAGACTAAGCTACCAACCAAAGAGCATACATGGGCTAGTCCATGGCCTGGCAGATAGGTAGCGGAGGACAGCCTTGTCTGGCCTCAGTGGGAGAGGATGTGCCTAATTCTTTAGAAACTTGATGCTCTGGGGAAGGGGAAGGGCAATGCTAGAGGCAGTAAGGTAGGGTTGGATAGGTGGGGGAGCATTCTCTCAGAAGCAAAGGGGAGGGGGAACAGGAAGGGGGCAATATCTGAAATGTAAATAAATGAAAAAGTAAAAAAAAAAGAAAGAAAAATATCAAGAACCTACAGTAAAATAATAATAATAAAAAAAGAAATAAGAGTAAGTAAAAAGAAAAAATAAAGCCAAGTTTCACTTGATAAGTTAAGTTTTCTTTTTTCCCCTTTTATTTCATATGCGAAGAAATAGTTTTTTGTTGTTGTTTTGTTTTCTATCCATGGCCTAAATTATTACTGCTAAATGATTTACATTTAATAATTTTAAGTCTTTGTTTTTTCATGAGTAAGAAAAGTAATATGAGCTGTCAGTAGTTGCAATGAGAATGCAGTAAAGGAAAACAAGATGAGATGCAAAGTTTATAAAAAAAAATAAAGCCAATACAAATTTAATATTTGCTTGATCAAGCTTTTTAGATATTAAGACACAATATAATCCACCTAAGAGGCCATCTAAATTAAACTAGGCAATTTATTTAAAGGTATTAAAACAACTATTAAAACAAACAAACATTAAAAAAACTCAAATGAAGAACCAAAACCCAACTTCAAAAGCAATGAATTTCTTGAAAGTCACGTGATGAAAAGTCATCACTACAGAGTATAGAATTTTAATGATCTCAAAGAAAGTTAAGCATAAAGAATACCATTACGTACAATGATCTTTCACAATAAAACAACTCATCTTCCACATGTTAAAGCCCACCTCCAAATAAAGAAGTATGATATATATTTCCAAAATCATTATTCAAAATGTACTGTCTTACCCGTTTATCTGCACTGCCTGATGCATGATGGGAAAAACTGATGAGACCAGGGATGGGCTGCCCATGATTTGCCATGAAAACAGCAGGACTGGTGTAGAATGGATGCTTCTAATGTATAACACATAACAATTATGAATACAATGAGAGTAAAACATGAAATTATATAAGCAAAATGACTAAAGAAAAAGTGAAAACGAATGGAACAATGAAGTGTCAAATTTTTAAAAGTCAAAGTGACAAAATCAACTTTGATTTTATATGTTGTAAGCATTTTCCTTTACAACCAAAATTAATGGTCTTTTTTACCCTAAGGGGTAAAAAAGAAAGAACATATAATGACTTGAAAATGAATGCATTTTATTAATTGGTTCTAATAAAAAAATCAACTTCAATACTTAATGATATGATTAGGATTTAATAGATTATTGAATGATCTACAGACAGAATCAATCTATAGACAGTGTTCAATGAAAGAGCTAATGATTACCCAATGGATGTGAAAAGGATTTAGACATGATTCTAATCTGTTTATTTTCAATAAGGAATTCAGAACAAAGCCATATGAAAAAAATTTTATAGACTTGAAAACATATCAGTAGCATTTACTAATATAGCTATAATGTAGTATCAAGGAATTATATAATCTTAAAAAGATGATTTGATTAAATATTTTTAGACCTTGACTTTATCAAAATTCTTACAGCTCAATAAATCCTGGTTATTGCTCTGAACTATTACTGAAAAACTGTATTTTCCTAAGTGCTAGCAAAATAGTAACAAAGTAATGATTTTCTTACATTGTTCATTTAATAAAGGAACAAATAAACTTTTTAACAATTAGAAGAGATTTTTCTATGGTTGGTCATAGACAAAATACTTGTATGATCTACATAACTTCATACTAAATTTTCAACCTGTAAAATATCTACCAGGAAATGATTATCCTTCCTAAAAATGATATGCTACTTTTTAAAGATATGAAAACAAAGCAACTGGATTTCTCTAGGTGTAAACATAAAATAAATTATGTTCTGAGACATTAAGATGACCAAATTTACTCAAATGGCTCCTGGTCCTGTATTTATTTCAAGATCTGTCTAAAGAAAATTTGTAATCTTTGGTGTCCTTTTAAAATTTAAATTATTTTATTAAATTAAAAGTAAAATATATTAATTTCTTCTCTATATCGCTATGATAATATATGTTGGTTGATATTTGAGCAAACATTTAATTGAGGAATATTAAAAAGCCACTTAAAAGACTTGTCTTTAAAATTTTTTGTGGAAGGTAGTAATCTTCTTGCTTTGAACTTTATGGGTACCCCATACCTTCATACCAGGCAAAACTTTTTAAATTATTCTTTTGAACTAATTTCAAGAGTCATCTAAGGTCTTTTACTTTTGTTTTCTGCTTCTTTAAAAATCTGTGGCCTTTCAATGTCCTAAATATATAATCATTGTATATTTAATAAAAACAACAACTTTAAAGAGTTTAAATGTTGCACTGTTTATCACTGTAGCTGTAACTTCATTAGGCAACGACATATCATTAGTGCCTCAGAGCTCAAACTAACTTGAGTGCATACAAAGAATCTGTACCAGGACAGAGACAGTAATCGAATGTAATGGATATTCCAGTTCTATTTTTAGGATGTTCTCAAGAAATATTAACTTATGGAAAGCTGAGATGGAAAGAGGGATGATATCAGTAATGTAGGCATGAGTGCTTCAGAATGCTGTCTTTCTCAGCAGACTTACCTTTGCAGCAAGAGCTGCTGCAGTTATATGTGATGAGGAACTATCTTCTGTTGAAGCTACACCACTGTCTTTCTTTTCTTCTTCCTCTTCTTCACACTGAACTCCTTTGTCTTCTGTCTGTTTATGTGGGCTAGTTGTAGGAGGTGGAGAAAGAGGAGGTGGTGGGGAAGGTAAATCTTCAAGTTCATCATGCACCTCCTTTACTTTTACAATGGCATCACGTAAAAGGTCAATGGCATGAGGTAGAGCTGGCAGTATGAACTGAAAGCATTCCTGCCCAGAGACCAAAAAATAAAAAAAAAATAAAAAATAGAAGAAGAAGAAGAAGAAAAAAGAAAAAAAAAGGAAAAAAGAAAAAAAAAGAAAAAAGAAAAAAGTTAGGCTCTTAAACAAATATATAAAATGGTGACAGTCAAACTGATCCTTTTTTGGGAGAGGGTTTCTCTGTATAGCCCTGGCTATCCTGGAACTCACTCTGTAGATCAGGGTGGCCTTGAACTCAGAGATCCACCTGCTTCTGCCGCCTGAGTAGTGGGATTAAGGCATTTGTTGCCACCACCACCAGGTGTCATATTGGTTCCTATTTTTGGATATGTATTTCTTCCTATTTTTTGAACTTGTATTTCTATCCACCTCAATAATGAATCATATCTGAAACATTTTTTAATGTGAAATATGAAACAATCACAGCATATGTTAGAAGTTAAGGTGCTTAGATGAATGCACATTATGCTTTCAAAGTATAATTTTGATACATCTTTGGATTTATTTGTGCTTTATATAGAAAGAATCAGAAAGACATGAGAGTTTACTAATTTTTGCTTGAGTGACACTGGATCTAACAAACCTCATTAAAAATGTGGTAAATCTGCACAATGGAATATTATTCAGCTATTAAAAACAAAGACACCGTGAATTTTGCAGGCAAATGAATGGAACGTGAGAATAACATCCTGAGTGAGGTAACCCAGTCCCAAAAGGATATGCATGGATATTATAAGTAGATATTAGCCATAAAATACAAGTATTATGCTATACTACACAGACTCAAAGAAACTAAATAAGAAGAAAGTCCCACCTGAGGATGCCATTATCTCGCTTAGAAGGGGGAATAGTCATAAGAGGCAGAAAGAGGGGTAGAACTGGGAGGTAAGAAGATGGGAAGGAAGAGAGGCAGGTTCAGGAACAGCTGTGGGGGAGAACAGGAGAGATGGCTATGAAAATGAATGGAATTCTGCAGCTGACAGGGGTGAAAAGGTGGGGGGCATCACCAGGACAAGACAGAGACTTGGGATAATGAAGGCACCCAAGAATCAATAGGGGTGACTTCAGCTGTGACTCACTACATTGGGAATGTGGAACCTGAAGAGGCCACCTCCTATAGCCAGACAGGAAACCCAGTGGAGCAATAGACACCAACCCATCCACAAAACTTTCAACCCAAAATTAATTCTGTCTACAAGAAATAAAGAAATGGGAGATGGAGCAGAGACTGAGGGAATGGCCAACCAATAACCGGCCCAACTTGAGACCCACCCAATGGGCAAACACCAGTTCTTGACACTATTAATGATACTCTGTTATGCTTGCAGACAGGAACATGTTGTCCTCTGGGAGGTCCCTCCCCTGCAGCAGCTGCCTCAGATAGATACAGACACCCACAGACAAACAATAGATGAAGCTTGGGGCCTTTTATGGAAGAATAGGAGGAAGGATTGCAGCCCAAAAGGGATAGGAACTACACAGGAAGACCAATAGAATCAACTAACCTGAACCCTTGGCACTCTCAAGAGTCTGAGCTACAAACCAAAGAACATACATGGGCTGAACCTAGGTCTCTCTGCACATATTTAGCAGATGTGCAGTTTGGTGTTCATGTGGGGCACACATGACTGGAGTGGGGGCTATCAAAAGCTGTTGTCTGTACATGGGATATGTTCTTCTAGCTGGGCTGCCTTATCTAGCCTCAGTGGGAGAGGAAGCAACTAGCCTTTCAGAGACCATAAGTGCCAGGATTGGGGGATATCCAGGAGGCCCCTACCCACTCAAAGGAGAAAGGGAGAAGGTAAGGGGAAGGACTATGAAAGGGGATGACTGGAAGGGGGGCAGTAAGCAGGATGTAAAGTAAGAAAAAATTAAAATTAAATTAAAAAAAGAAAAAATCAATTTTTTTTGTTTAGACTGAAATTTTATTACCATTTAAAGTATAAAGACTAGTATAGCTACCATTTAATACTATGCAATCAGTAAAAATAGAAATAAAGTTGTATGGAGTTGTGAACAGAAATCAATATAATCTTTTCTTCATGGGTCATTACTACCTATAATGCATCTCCAAAAGGCAAGGAGTTGTAACCAGAATATAGAGCTTATTGTGTCTGGGAAATAGGTGGAATTCTTTCTCTTTTATATTAAAACAAGACCATGATAAAGACTACAAGGTGTAGAAATATCTAAAAAAATTTAGAAGCATTGGATGCCCAATCTCTTGACTCTCTGCTTAGTTGTTTACCATTTAAACAATATACAACATCCTGGCAGTGGTGGTGCACACCTTTAATCTCAATAGTCAGGATGCAGAGGTAGGCAGATCTCTGTGAGTTCCAGGCCAGCCTGGACTACAGAGCTAGTTCTAGTACAGCCAAGGCTATACAAAGAAACCCTGTCCTGAAAAAAAACCAAACCAAAACAAAAAACAAACAAACAAAAAACCAAAAAACAGAAAACCAAAAAACAGAAAACCAACCAACAAAACAAACAAAAAGCAGTATATCATAAAGAATGTAATTTTGATGAAACAGAGGTTTGATATCTCCAGACATCCGAATATCATGTCTGCTAAAATATTTTTATTTGATGGAATCTTTGACTACCATATACCCTGAAAACTATCGATACCACAGGATCAGGTTGGCACTCGGCATCAGCAAGGGTCTGCATGTACACTGCCTGCCACTGTGCTTAGAACAGGAGCGCAACATGTGCTTGGTTCCAAACGAGAAAAGAAAATGAAAACTCTTTGGTAGATACCTCTTAGGTCCTGCCCTATGAGCTTTTCCCTTCATAATTTTACCCACATTACCTCCCTGTATAAATAATAACTATAACACCTTTTAGTTAGTTTTGTAAATCCTTGTGAATCAGTATGTGGTTTTAGGAATCACTTGAGGTTTAAGTATTCATTAGTGAAGCTCATCTTTGGAAATGTTCCAACTTTGCAGCTGGCTGAAGAAAATTAAAAAACAAAAATCATGTTTGAACCATAAGATCTTCCAAGGGCCTATGATTTGTCAGCACAACCTATGCCTCTATGTTGTATCTCAGCTATACCTTCTAGGCCTATGTGATCCAGCTGGAATGCAGAAATACCCTTAGTACACACCTTTAATCCCTCTGTCTAGAATTCTTTAGTACATATTTCTAATCCCAAACAATGATGTCTAATTGAGGGGCAGACAAAGTGACAAATCAGAGAATGGTTTCACATAATGAGTCAGAGATAGCATGGTATGTACTCACTAATAAGTAGATGTTAGCCAAAAAAGTACAGAATATCCAGGACATAACCCACAGGACTAAAAAAGGTTAACAAGCTGAAGAACCCAAGTGAGGATGCCACAATCTCACTTGGGAAGGAGAAGAAAGCAGTCACAGGGGGCAGGAGAGGGGGAGAGGGAGAGACCTGGATGGGAGAGGGGACAGTGAGGGGAAGAGGAGAACAGAACTGAAGCCCTGAGAGCCAGCAGAAAGAATAAAAATAGGCAACATCAGGAGGTCAGAGGTGGGGGAACCTCCAGAATGTACTGGAGATATGGGAGGAGAATGACTCTCAGGACTCAAAGGGAAGACCTTGGATAAAGTGCTCTAAAGTGGAAAGGGGGATTTTGCAGAGTTCACTTTCAGTGGAGGAACATGACATCAAGTAGAAAAATGGGGTTGCTATCCCACAGTCAAAAGCTCTGACCCAGAATTGCTCCTGTCTGAAGGAACTGCATGGACAAAAATGAAGAGCACGAAAGAAAGGAAGTCTGGTGACAGGCCCAAACTGAGACCCAAGTCAAGGGGAGGCCTGGGACTCTGACACTGTTACTGATGCTGTGATGTGCTAGCAGACAGAAGCCTAGCATGGTTGCCCTCTGATAGGCCCAAGAAGCAACTGAAAGGGTCAGATGTAGATACTAGCACCCAACTAATGGACAGAAGCTGGGGACCCCTGTGACTGAATTGGGGAAAAAATTGGAGGGTGACCCTAGAGGAAGACCAGCAATCTCAACTGAGCTGGATCCTGAGATCTCTCAGACACTGAGCCATCAGCCAGGCAACATACACCAGCTGATATAAGGCCCCTGATATATAGCAGAGGACTGCCTGGTCTGGCTTCAGTGAAAGAAGATACACTTAATCCTAGAGAGACTTGAGGCCCCAGGGATTGGGGATGCCAAGTGGGTAGGGGTGGGGACATCCTCTTGAAGATGAGGGTAGAGGGGAGGAGGTATAGGATGGGGAGTGGTTGAGTGGGGGGCGCAGACCAGGAGGGAGATGAAGTCTGGACTGTAAAAAGGATTAAAGAATAAATTAAAAAAAAAAAAAAGAACAGGAAGACAGAACTCAGTTCAGTCAGTTCAGTTGAGTGGAGTGGAGTTTGGTGAGTCAGCTGGGAGTCACTGTGGTGGTGCAGTGGAGTTGAATGCAGGTCAACAGAGGCAGTTGAAGCGAGAGAATAACAAGGAGCCAGAAGATTAGAACAAATTGTCAGAGATAGTTTGAGACCAAGCAGAACAATTTAGTGAGAAGCTGAGAGAAACCAGATTGAATCAGTCAGCTTAGAAAGAAGTTTGAGCCAGAACAGCTGAGTTGAACCAGCCAGTCAGAGTTCAGAAACGACTAGAAAGGATAAATTTATTTAGCAGTAAGCCTCCCAGATGACAACTTAATCTGGCAAATAAGTTACTCTCACAAACTCCAGTAATGCAGTATTTTTCTGACCTTACTTTCATCCAATGTCTTTGAAGTTTATTTTTTCAGTTGTACTATTTCTACCTTTAGATATGCTATAATGATATTGCAATTACTATAGCAATACTGATACTGTTGGCCAAATTTGGAAAGTAAATTAGAGTCTATTTAAAGGGGTAACAATAACAGAAAGTGACTGACTAACAAAGAACTGGAAACTATTTCTGGCAATTTCTGATATACAGTATTGCATGCATGGCACATAGTACAAACAACAAGAGATCAAGGTGATAAATGAATAGCTTACAAGTAAAATATGAAAGTGTAAATAATGTCTTTAAAGGGTACATGTTTCTCTAAATCTAACCATATTTGATGTTCCTGCTTGCATATCAGGCATATTCTCCTTAATAATATTGCCGTGTTAAGTGATATAAATGTTAGAGTAAATATAACTCTTTGATTAATGTTAATGGTTTGGTAAAGTTACCCAAAGCCCAGAACATTCCATACCATAAGCAGTCCAGGATTAATTATCACTCAGAAAGAGTCTAGCCTTGCTTTAGCTACTAGAAAGGAGACTATACTAGAGTGTTGGGAGTGTTCTTGTTTGACCAGAGGACTTGGTCAACTAGACTGCCTAACAATGTGAATTAAAATGTAGGTTTGGCATTGCTTGGCCTCTGAAAGATTTTGGAGACTAAAGAAATAAAGACTAAAATTCAGCCATGTGGACAGCCATGTGGACAGACATGTGGACAGCCATAAGTTAAAAAGAAAAAAACAAACACAGAAACAAATACAACAAACATAATGGCTCAAATTAGACTCTCTAATTGGCAATATTCTAGTGCATTGTCACACTAGAGTATTATGGAGACAAATTCATGAATACACAGTAAGAAGATGAAAGAAGATCTGTATGTGACATGTTTACACAGATCCCAAACTACTTCACTTAAATCATTTTAATCTGTATTTTTTCCTTCTATAAACCGTAACTGTATGTATATAAATATATTAGTAAGTCCTACCGTTCTTTCTAATGATTTTTCCTAATTGTATGAATTATAAAATTTAAGGGTGCTATTTGGGAATATTTTGAATTTGTGATTAGTGTCAGCAGTGAGCAGCTGCTCACTGCTTTTTGGTATATTCAGCTTTTTGGCTATTTACTCTCACAGTTGGTTAAAAGTTCATTCATTAAACATTTAATGTAAAGAATTCTTACCTGAGATCCTTTCTTGCTACCAGGTAGGTTAATTATCAGAGTTTTCCCCCTTATTCCACACACTGGTCTGAAAAGAAGAAGAAAAAAGATTGAATAATGAATTACAACAAATATTTAACAAAGGCCAAACATACTGTAAACATACGAGAGAAATTATTATAGGAATAAAATATTACAATAAGAGATTAAAAATTGTTATACAAATTGGACATTCTGACTCATGTTTTTATAATAGTGGTTAGAACAATAAATTAATAAATTAATAAATAAATAAAAAAATTGAACATAGAATGAGAATAATGTACATATTTCAAAGTAATCTGACCTTTGTACAACAGCCTTTTAATTGTAGCTTTTATAAATTATAAGGATTCAAAGACACATTTCATTAATATGACTAATATAGTAATATTGATGTTCAAAATTCTAAATTAGAAAGCATTCAAGAATTGGGTGAGATTTTGATTTGCACTTTAACTTCTCAATAAGTCTAGAAAGTAAATTTCACAAATGAATTGCTGAATGAAAATGAAAAGCAAAAAAGCTTAGGCATACATAGAACTATTTATAGTAACAGGTGTTTTAATATAGAAAGCTCTTTGAGGGATAATGTTTAATTTTTTTAAAAAATGTTTTACCTTTGAGATTATTTAATTATAATACTTAGCCCTTCCCTTTCTTCCCTTGAACCACCCCTCATGCACCCTCTCTACTCTCCTTCAAATTTATGGTCTTTTTTCTTTTTCTCAGCTCCTCCTGCACCATGGCTGCCTAGATGCTGCTATGCTCCTGCCTTGATGATAATGGACTCAACCACTGAACCTATAAGCCAGCCCCAATTAAATGTTGTCCTTATAGAAGTTGCCTTGGTCATGATGTCTGTTCATAGTAAGACCCAAAGTAAGACAGAAGTTGGTATCAGGAGTGCTGTATTGTTGTGGTAGGCCTGACCATGCTTTTGTTTGGAAGAATGTGGATTTTAGAAATCAGTAGAATGCTTTAAGTGTGGCTTAATGGGCTATCCTAGTAGGAATATGGAAGACTTTGTTGTTGAGAGTTCTACATCTTCATAGGAAGGCTTCTAGAAGACTGGCTCCCATGTGGTTAGGATGCGTCTCTTATTGCTCACCCCTACAGTGACACACTTCCTACAACAAGGCCGCACATCCTAATGGTGATACTCCTAGGTCAAACATATTCCAACCACTACATTTCATTTCCTTAACATGTTTAACACTTGAATGTAGGACTCAGCTCCATCCATTTCACTTCCTGGTGCTTCTTTATTACTTGAACCACACATTTTATAATTTCCTTCCGCAGATTATTCCTTTCCATTACAATGCTCTTCTTAAGACTAAACAGAGGCCCACAGCACATATATTGAAGAGGACTGCCTGGTCTGGTCTCTGTGGGAGAAGATGTGCCTAATCCTCTAGAGACTGGAGACTCCAGGGGAAGGGATGCCTGGTGGTGGGTGTGGGGGGAAGCACCTTCTCAGAGGCAAGTGGGAAGAGAAATGGGAATGAGGAACTGTGGTAGTGGGGAGCAATGGCTGGAATGTAAACAAATAAAATAATTAAAAAAAACTAAAACAGAGAACAAAGTCTCTTCTGGGCTTTTTTAAGACTTCCTTTGTCAATGCAATTAATATAAATCTCTTTAGCCTTAGGTAGACTCTTCAGGCAAGGGCAAAAAGCAGTCACATTCTTCACCAAAATACCACACAAACAGTCTCTAGGTCACATACTGAAATTCTTCTCCACTGAAACCACTTGGGCCAGGTCTGCACAACTACAATCCAGAAACGGAAGGCACACTTGTGATCCAAATATTGGGGATGGAAGATACTGTCTTTTGATCCAAATCTTGAGTGGCCACGAAAGCTTAGGCCCAGGCATAGTGGTACACATCTTTATTCCCAGCATACAGGAGCCAGAGCCATGGAGATCTCTCAGTTTTGTAAATTGTTACAGAGCAAGTTCCAGTATAGCCAAGTTTAGGAAATGAGGGAGTTGGAAAACAGAAAAGTTGGTAATAGAATAACAGGGGCCATGTCCTAGCCCCAGCAAGCAGAACTCAACAGCTTTGGCCATGTGGCTCTGGGTTTAGAGTCAAGAACAGAAAGGACCACTGTGACAATTGATGCTGGTTAGTTGGAGCTAAGAAATTAGTGGTGATTAAAAGAGACCAGCATCACTGAAGGGCTCTTACTAAAAAGTTGGGGGTTGGAATCCTACAGAGAGTCTACTGGTGGAGACTCCTGCAGCAGAAGACTCTAGTATATTGGAAATGTCAATATCATGGGATGACCATCAAGAACAGCAGCAGCAGTGCAGTGGAGTCAACCAGAGCCTAGAGTGCTACAGAGAACAGAGCTGCAGAAGTGATGCAAGCCCTTTGGAGAAGTTCAGAAGATCATGTGTGAATCCCAGACATTGGAACAAGCAGCTGCAGAGATGAAGTTGACTTGGAGGCCCCAAGATGTTAAGGATGTGGGACAGCTGCAGAGGAAATCTGATAACAGGGAAAACAGTCCAGGAGAAAAAGTCTGTTGTAGTCAACAAAGATGAAAAAGGAGTTGGAGATCTGAAGACTGCTTTCACATCAGGCATGGAGATGCAGAGTTCAGTGTGCCTAGCTGGTCTGCTGTCTTGCTTTGGTGATTACAGTTAAGTGATTATATGAATCTCAGATGAGACTTTCAACTTTTAACATTGTTGAGACTGCTATAGACAATTGGCACTTTGGAAGTTTGACTAAACATATTTTTCATTATGCTATGGCTAGGCATGGCTCCCATGTGTTTGACAAGCCGATGGGGGCCAGAGAGTGAAATGTGGTAGTTTGAATATGGTTGGCTAACTGAGTGGCACTATTTGGAGCTGTGGCCATGTTGGAGGAAGTGTGTCACTGTGAGGATGGGCAATAAGACCCTCCTCCTAACTATGTAGGAGCCAGTCTTCCCCTATCTACCTTTAGTTGAACATGTAGAACTCTTATCTCCTCCTGCACCATGTTTGTCTGCCTGGATGCTGCCATGTTCCTGCTTTGATGATAATGGACTGAACCTCTGAACCTGTGAGCCAGCCCCAATTAAATGTTATGTTGTAAGAGTTGCCTTGGTCATGGTGTCTGTTCACAGCAATAAAACTCTAACTGAGACACTAGCCGAAGTAAAACTTTGGTACTTCTGGGATTATTGAAGTCTTTCTTAACCCCCCCAACTCCAGGGCTTTGTGTTTGCAGGGAAAAAATAACTACCCTTAAATATATGAGATTTGTACTTTCTTAAACTATACTATATAAACTAAACAAACAGTATAAAATATAATAATAATATTGGTTCATGAAAATCATTTCTTTTAGAAGTATTTTTTCATATGTATGTGTGGGTGGTATACATGCTATGTACCTGTGTGTTTTTATGAGTGTGGGTTCATGTGTGTACAAATGTATGTACACATTAAAATTTGGTCACTTCCTTGATTGTTTTCCATTGTATTGATTAAGGAAGGGTCTCCTGCTCACAGTTTCATAAGTTACATGCTTTTAATATACATACATATATAGACATCATTAAATATATATTGATCCAAACATACCACTAACAAAGACAGACAGTTGTGTGTGTATCTGTGTGTGTATGCGTGTATGCGTGTGTGTGTGTGTGTGTGTGTTTGCGCACGCACGTGCACGCACATGTGCACAGGACTCTAGCATAAAGTATATTTCTTTTGAAATCTGATCAGTAGGTGTTGAAATCTGATCAGTAGCATTGTTTTCTGAGCCACAATCCCCATCAGATCAGTTGTGACTACTTACAAGAGACTCTCAGGATTGGGCCGGTTGGCTGTTTTGATGTTCTCTAAGAGGAGTGGCTGGGGGAGGTCATTACATCTTTATCTGATCACAGTCACTGCCTTTACCTCTTAGCTATCTGTATTTGATTCTGGCCCAAGTGTAAATGGCTTGGGGGTCATGGTAGGTGCTAGAGTACACAGAATATGTAAGATTGGTTGAAAGAAGGACTTGAATTATAGAGCTAATTGGGAGGTCATTGGTCTCTGGTTCTAAGACTATTGATTTTTACTAAATTTATGTATGTGTATTCATAAAGTATGTTTTATATTTTTCAATGTTAATATAAAGCCTTTGATTTGTACAATGTAGAAGAGTTAGTTATAATAGGACTTTTATTTATAATAAAAGAATATCAGTAACATGTAATTGTTAAATACATCTGCACTACTGAATAAAGAAAAGAAAATTTTAGTCCTTGTTTACTCAGAACTACTGCACTGTATGGAATATTATCAAATGTTATTGTGGGACTTTGCTATGAGATTGTCTCCTAGTCACATCAGAAGCTACACTCAGTCTCAACAATATGATCACCCAAATGCTAACTGAACATGGATAAAACCAAGGAACATGCCAAACTGCGTGGGAAAAAGGCCCTAAGTCCTTAGCACTAAACAAAGAACTACAGGCAAATGAGTAAGGTGGGAGTGGGAGAGGTGGCTCTCAACAGGACAGGGCACACCAACTGCTTGTCCAGGGCCAAATGGTCAACACTGTAACCTTATCAAGCAACATTATATGGACCCAATAGGTTATATTGAGAACATACACACACACACACACACACACACACACGTAACAAAAATTGAGGGAAAGAATGTTAATGAATTTGAAGGAAAGTTGGGTGGGAGTAAATGGGAGAACTTGAAAGAAAAGGGAGAAATGTAATTAAAATGCAATTTTGATCAGGCAATAGTGGCATGTGCCTTTAATCCCAGAATTTGGGAGGCTGAGGCAGGTGAACCTCTGTGCATTCGATATCAGTATGGTCTACATAGCAAGTTCTAGGGCAGCCAGAACTACACAGAAACTGTCTTTGAAAAAAAAAATGCTTTTCTGAATCACTTGAGATACCCATAGGTTCCTCCAACTATTTAGTTTATTAATATGGTGATTCAGGTTAGTAAGTTATCTGGTGAGCATCTTTGTTTCTTTTAAGTCCATTTGATCTTCACTTTTTTTAATGTATGTTAGTCCTTTTTTTTTATTGGATATTTTATTTAAATTTCAGATGTCATCCCATTTCCACATTTCCCCTCCCTAGAAAACTCCTATCCCATGCCCCCTTTTCCTTGTTTTTATACAATTTTTTAAAATGTTAATCAAAGGCTTTATAAGTTTGGTAATGCTCAATCAGAAGTGTAACCCAATACCCAACCTAGATATATCAACTATCTTTGACTGGTGGAGACACTTGAACATCTGCCTCCATGTCCCCCCCCAACCCCGTTTCACTCTCTCATCACCTAGCTTCTCCTGTCCTTCTTCTCTTCCTCTCCGTACTCCTCTCACCTTAGCTCCTCCTACATATCACCCTTCCTGTTAAAACTTTTTTCTTAAAACACAATTAGAGAATAATTATATTGATTTGTACCAGTGAGGTACAAGATAGTCCTTATACCCAGTCCATCATTTTGTTGACTAACCAGAACCTCTGTCATCTCTCCTAACTAAAACACTTAGTTCTGAACCTGGATTTTTTCTTGGCTTTAAAATAAATGTCAGCTGAAAACCATCCACTCAAATCTTTTCTCTCAAAGTAAAAAGCCAGGATCGGCTATAAGACTATAGGTCTTCAACCCCGTCAGAAATCCAGAATGACTAAATTAACTGAAGTTATGGGAAGCACTAAGCATAGCTTCTAAAACTTAGCCAATTTATAGAGACCGTTGAACACCTGGACAGCCCCTATACTACTGAATGTTGGAGCATCGAATCTTAAGCCTTCTCGCCCAAATTCATCTGACAGACTTTAGTGCTGCAGAATTATTAAGGGCTGATTACTCTGTCTAGGCAGATATAATCAGTCGACTATTCTGCAAGTGTGTCCTTTTCTGGACAGTAATTTGTCTGTAGATGGGAAGAGGCAATTCTTGCCGCATGACTGTCTCACCACAACTGGAGTAACTCCAAAGATGCTCAATTTCTTCTTAGAATACAAGACAGGAAGCTGTCAGGAGCAGACAGGTCTCTAATCAAAATGAACATTAATACAGAAATGTTTGTAAAGTCAATTCTGTGGACTTCTGACGTTTTGAAAACCAACTATCCATGTAAGGCAATTTGGATTGTTGTCTGTTAACTCCTCTCAGCTATTTCTAAATAAAATATAAAAAACACCCTAACAATAAACTCAAAGCCATGAATTTGCTATAGTCCCTTAACTCAAAGGCTAACCACCTCAAATCAGTTAAAAAAGTTAAAGAAGGACTGGGTCTAAGCCTTGTATTCCTAAATGTGTTATATAGGCACAATGCCTATGACAGTATCAATATTCATCTCACTTTTACATCAATAAGCTCATAACAATGAAAACCTTAAATTTGAAATCGAAGTAAATTTTGTACAATTTAAGAAATTATAACTTCATCTTGAGAATAATTATACAGATTTTTACCAATAGGTTATGGCTATGAAATAAATCCTAGCTAATCCTCCCTGTTCCAACAAAACCACTACTTTTCCCTAGAAAGACAGCCCAATATTAACCACCTTAGTCCCCAAGCCCAGGGAATAAGGGCGCTGACTCTCCATTAACTTCTTCAATCTGATTACGGGCGTTGAGATATTAGAAGAGGGATGGGGGGAAGAGTAAATTGATAAGCCTCTGACAGTGGGTCTTCACTGCATCAAGATGGAATTCCAAGACACCAGAGGTTTGAGCAGGTCTGCTCAGTTTGCTTGATGAGTAGATACACGAGGCTGTGTATTCTGCAATATACAATTCTCAAAACAAATTTTAGTATCAACCTAATTTTTTTTATTTTTTTCATTCTTTGCTTTCTTTTATTTTATTTAAATTTTTTAAAACTGGGTATTATATTTACATTTCAGATTTTATCCCCTTACCCCACTTCCTCCCTCCACCCAGAAACCTCCTATCCCATCCCCCCTTCTCATGCTTCTATGAGGCTGTGCCCTCACCTACCCCCTGCCCCACTACCCGCTCCCCACCCTAACATTCCTCCCCACACTCTGTTCATTTTTCATGGGACCAAGAATCTCCTCTCCCCCCTATGCCCAACAAGGCCATCCTCCCCTACATATACAGCTGGAGTCATGTGTTCCTCCCTATGTGCTCCCAGGCTGGTGGTTTAGACCCTGGGGAGCTTTGGTTGGTTGGTATTGTCGCTTTCCTCATGGGGTCACAAACCCTTTCTGCTCCTTCAGTCTTCTCTCTAACTTCTCCATTGGGAAACCCTTGGTCAGATCAGTGTTTAGCCGTGAGCATCTTCCTCGGAATGTGTCAGTCTCTGGCAGACATTTAAGGAGACAGCTATATCATGTTCATGACAGCATGCACTTCCAGCCATCCACAACAGTGTCTAGCTTAGGTGACTGTACATGGGATGGATACCAGGTGGAATAGTCTCCAGATGGCAACTCCTTCAGTTTCTGTCCCATGTTTTGTTTCCATATTTGGTCCCTGGAGTAATTTTGTTACTCATTCTAAGTAGAACTGAGGCATCCCCACTTGGTCTTCCTTCTTCATGAGCTTCATGTGGTCTGTGAGTTGAGTCTTAGCTATTCTAAGCTTTTGGGTTAGCATCTGCTTATCAGCAAGTAAATACCATGTGTGTCCTTTTGTGATTGAGTTAACTCACTCAGGATGATAATTTCTAGTTCCATCCATTTACCTAAAAATTTCTCAAATTCATTATTTTTAATAGCTGAGTAATACTCCATTGTGTAAATGTACCACATTTTTTGTATCCACCCCTCTGTTGAAGGACATCTTGGTTCTTTCCAGCTTCTGGCTATTATAAATAAAGCTCCTATGAACATAGTGGAGCATATGTCCTTGTTATATGTTGGAGCATCTTCTGGGTATATGCCCAGTGGTATAGCTGGATCCTGAGGTAATGCTATGTCCAGTTTTCTGAGGAACTGCCAGACTGATTTTCAGATTGGTTGTACCAGCTTGCAATCCCACCAACAATGGAGCAGTGTTTCTCTTTCTCTGCATCCTCGCCAGCATCTACTATCACTTGAGTTTTTGATCTTAGCCATTCTGACTGGTGTGAGGTGGTATCTCAGGGTTGTTTTGATTTGGGTTTCCCTGATGACTAAGGATGTTGAGCATTTCTTAAGGTGCTTCTTGGCCATTCGAGTTTCCTCTGTTGAGAATTCTTTGTTTTGCTCTGTACCCCATTTTTTAACAGGGTTACCTGGTTGCCTGGATTATAATGTATGTTAGTCCTTTATGAAGTTGTTATATCTGTTTTAAACAAGATATTAGTCTATATTTTTCCTTTGTTTCCATTATGTTTTTTATAGTTTTGGTAAGATTTTCTTTCTTTTTGTTGCATATTTTATTTATTTACATTTCAGATGTCATCCACTTTCCCCATTTCCCCTCCCTAGAACCTCCTATCCCATCTCACATTCTCCTTTTTGCTTTTATAACATTTTAATTACATTAAGGTGAGTTCTAGGTTGAGGGTCTAGCAATACAATAGATGCAAATAGTTGAAGATCAGGCGAGGCAGAAAACAGAGTCCCAAGATCACTCCCTGCATCACTATTTCTAAGGGACTATCAGGATGACCAAAGTATCTGAGCCAACTTCCCTGTCCTAGTCCAAAGTTATTTTCATGTCTGAAGCCTACTTCCTTGTTCTAGCCTAAACTTTAGATTCCTGCCTGAAATCACTTCTTTGTTCTAGCCTAATGTCAGATTCCTGCCTGCAGCCTATTTCTGGCAAGATTTTCTTAACTCATAATGTGACTTGGGAAAGAGCTCTTTTAAGATTTTTTAGAAGTTGAATATAATATGACAGTAGAATTGAACTTAAGTTTTCTTAATTAAATTTCATTTCTAATTAAATTAAAATAAAAAGTTACATAAACTTCCTATATATCTTCACCAATTTTTACTACATTTAACTTTCATATCAGAATCTTACATTTATAGCATGAACAACTAATGTCATATATTTACATTTTCTTGTAGAATGAATTAAGAACAAGCCATAATTTCAGGTATTAAAGATAAAATAGCGTATCTAGATCAAATAAGCAAGGAACATGAAAAAATTTAAAAAGACACAGAAAAGAAATTCATACAATATGTGACACCATAGGACACTGTGAAAAACAAAACTAGACAATCTTTGACTTACAGGCATAGGTGAGAAGAATACCATCTCAATGGAATGGGCCAGACCTTCAACAAGGTCATAGAAGAAAATTTCCTCAAATAAAAGGACACACCCATACAAACACATTAAGTACACAGAGCACAAAAAGACCAAAAAAGAAAGTCCCTATGCTATGTCACAGTTAAAACATAAAGAATACATAAGAAAGCAATGTACTGAAAGCTGCCCCTCTCCCCCCGCCCCCCCCCAAAAAAGAATCAAGTCACATATAAAGGACAACACAGCAGAATAAAAACTGATTACTCAATGGGAACTTTGATAGCTACAAGAACCTGGAGCAATGAGTTTCAAGTGCTAAACCACAATGACAACATCAACTAGACTCAACAAATATTCATGGATTATTCTATCAAAACACTAAAGAATACACATTCTATTTAGTATCACATGGAATCTTTTCTAAAATAAATGATATACTAGGACAAAAACCAAATATTTACATCCTATCTGACCACAATACAATAAAAAAAATTAATAGCAAAAAAATGCCTTTAGTAAATATGAAACCTTGTGGTTATTATGCAATTTACTAGTACATGATAAGTAGGTCAAAGAAGCAATCAATCAATCAATAAATACTAGGAACAAAATGAAAATGAAAATACACACACACATACATAGAGTCATAAATAAATAGCTTAATGATGCACCTCAAAAAGTTGGAAGACAAGAAACAAACCAAATCCAGTTGGTGGCAAGAAACAGTAAAAATCAGAGCAGAAATTAATAACAACAACAATAATAACAAATCTAAGATCTGGTTCTTTGAAAAGATAAACAAGATTGATATACCTTTGGCCCCAATAGCAAAAAAAAAAAAAAAAAAAAAAAGAAAAAAAAGAAAAAAGAAAAAGAGGCCCCAAATTAAGAGAATCAGAAATAAACATGGAAACATGACAATGTATATCAAGGAATTCATAATATTGTAAAGGAATGTGTTAAAATCCAGTTTTCCATTAAGCAGGAAAACCTAAAAGAAATGGATAATTTTCTAGATTTAGGCATACTATAAAAATTACAAGAAGTAAACATCCAAAAGATATGCATAACAAATGAAAGTACTGCAATAAAATGGTTTCCAGTTAAAAGAAAATTCTAGCACCAGAGTCACAGCAGAATTCTACCAACATTCAAAGGTCTTACAGCCAGTCATTCGTAAACTATTCAATAAACAAACAAACAAACAAACAAACACAGAAGGAGCATCCCCAAACTCCTTCTACAAAGCCAGTATTGCTCAAGTAGTGCAACAGACACAGAAAAATAAGACTATAGGGCAATAAACACAGACTCAAAAATATTCAATAAAGGCCCAACAAACAGCTGAAAGAGTCACATGCAGATACTTACACCCAACCAATGGACAGAAGTTGGTGGGTGACCCCTGTGGTTGAATTAGAGAAAGGTTGGAAGAAGCTGAGGAGCAGGGCAACCATAGAGGAAGAACAGTAGTCTCAACTAACCCAGATCCCCATGATCTCTCAAACACTGAGCCACCAACCAGGCAGCATACACCAGTTGATATGAGGTCCCCAACACATATACAGCAGAAGACTGCCTGGTCTGGACTCAGAAAAGATATACTTAACCCTCAGGAGACTTGGAGCCTCAGGGAGTCAGGAGGTGTGGTGGAGTGGGGGTGGGGTAGGGACATTCTCTTTGAGATGGGGGGAGGAAGTGTGAGACATGGAACAGTCCAAGGGTGAACCAGGAGGGGGATACATTCTGGACTTTACAAAAAGATTAAAGAATAAATTGAAAGAGAGAAAGAAAGAAAGAAAGAAAGAAAGAAAGAAAGAAAGAAAGAGAGAAAGAAAGGCAGGAAGGAAAGAAGGAAGGAAGAGGCCATGAGGCCTCAACCCTACAAATAACTACAAGTAACTAAGAAAGCTAGAGCAGGAGAGGTGGTCTTCCCTAGGGAAGGACACATTAATTAGTTGTTCAGTCCCAAATGGTCAGTTCTGAAAGTATAAATCAAGTAACATTATATGGGCTGAACAAATTATATTTAGGAATATATATGTATAGACAAATACATATATGTGTGCAGTAACAATTAGTGAAAAATAGGCCATGAATTTAAAGGTGTGCAGGGAAGGGTATATATGAGGGTTAAAGGAGAGGATCATGGCAGAAACTTCCCAGTCTGATCTATTTGCCTTGTTTAGCCGTAATAGACTAGGAGGTGTCTAGTGTTACTGCAACTAGTTGATATCAATTGAGGCTGGCCCTTTTTTGAAGAGAACAGAGGAGGGGTAGGTGGGGTGATGGTTTGAGTACAGGTAGGTGGGGACAGGAATGGGAGGACAGGAGGAAGGGGAAATTGCAATTGGGATGAAAAAAAGAGACTGTTGTTGAAAAGGCAGGTAGGTGCTGGCTTATACCTATAATTCCAGCACTTGGGAGAACAAAAGCAGGACCAGGAGTTCAAGGCTGCCTAAACTAGGTTACATAATACCTTGTTTCAAATAAACCAAACCAAACCAAACCAAACCAAACCAAACCAAACCAAACCAAACCAAACCAAACCAAACCAAACCAAACCAAACCAAACCAAACCCAACCCAACCTTATCTGAGGGTAGGCATCTTTTAGTATCTTCCTTTGCTTCTTTGTCTTATAACACAATAATTACAATGCATTGTAGCGTGAGGTTCTTAGAACTTAATCGTATTTGGAATTTATTAAACTTCTTGGATTTGCAGATTCATGTTCTATCAACTTCATGTCTGTCCCTACCTCCATCTCCCTTCTTCTTCTAGGCATACATGTCTGCTGCATGTCCAAAGGTACTCACCTTCCAGTCTGTTTTTCTTTCTGTTTCTCAGAATAGCACACTCAAAACTGCTTCTGGGTCCCTAAAGTTAAACCAAGTTTACCTTGGTCCTTGTACTTTCCAAATTCATAGTTTATTCTTGGCTTCAAAAAATATTTTCTGAAACATACTTTTGGTCATACATTGTTTTCTTGATTTTTTTTCTTTTTCTTTTTCTTTCTTTCTTTTTTTTTTTTTTTGTTTTTTTGAGACAAGGTTTCTCTCTGTGGCCCGGGCTGTCCTGGAACTCACTCTGTAGACCAGGCTGGCCTCGAACTCAGAAATCCGCCTGCCTCTGCCTCCCAAGTGCTGGGATTAAAGGTGTGCGCCACCACTGCCCGGTGTTTTCTTGATTTCAAAAATATTTTTAATTAGTTCTTTGGTCATCTAAGGATGGTTGTTTTAAAAAGTCTTTTCTAGTAAGTTCACCATTTGGTCTTTATCATAAATATTTTGTCAATTGCTTGTTTTATTTGAACTATATTTTATATTTTATATTTGGACTATATTTTATCTTCATTGTCTTACATTTATTAAAAATAAAGACTTAAATGTTACAATGTGGTAACTTAAGATATGAGTATTCTTTCCTCCTAGATTGCTATTTAAAAAATATATTATAGGCACTTTCTAAGTTGAAAAGCAGCCTGAGGTGTAAGTAAGGCTTGTTCAGGTTTTCTGAGCTTGCATTTTCTTCTATGTTTACATGGTGATTTTTCAAACAGATTGGTTCCTTGTGCAAATCCTAATACTAAAACAACTAGCTCCCCAAAAAATAATAAGAGAAAGACATTAAGGAAATCATAGGCACTGTCCTTATTAATATCTTGTAAGGCATAAAAGCCAGTGGAAGTTGTGACACTGGAAGTCAGTGCTTATGCCGAAACTTCTAATATGTAAAGCAGAAACTTACAAGCAGCATACAGAATGCCAAATATGGCTGGAGTGGTAACACATCCCTATAATCCCAACTCTCAGGAAGCAGAGGCAGGAGGATCTCTGTGAATTCAGGGCCAGCCTGGTTTATAGAGTAAGCTTCAGGACAGACAGGGCTATACAGAGAAACCCTGTCTCGAAACACAAGGAAAGAACAAAAATCCCAAATGCTTGAAGGCTTAAGTCCTTATTGCTGACTTCTGCAACCTGTTCTATGGTGTAGTTAATCAAAATTAGTCATAATTTTTATTATTCAAACTTTCTTTGATGGATTTCTGAATATTGAACCATCCCTGCATTCCTGGGATAAAGCCTACTTGATCATGATGGATGATTGTTTGGATGAGTTTTGGATTCGGTTTGCAAGAACTTTATTAAGAATTTTTGCATTGATATAAGGGAGATTGGTCTGAAGTTCTCTTTGTTGTATCTTTGTGTGGTTTAGGTATGAGTGTAACTGTGGCTTCATAGAACGAATTGGGTAGTGTTCCTTCTGTTTCTATTTTATGAAGTAGTTTGAAGAGAATTGTTATTAGATCTTCTTGGAAGGTCTGATAGAATTCTGCACTAAAACTATCTGGTCCTGGGTTTTGTCTTGGTGGAGAGACTGTTAATGACTGTTGCTATTTCTTTAGGGGTTATGGGACTGTTTAGATGGTTTATCTGCTCCTGATTTAACTTTGGTACCTGGTATCTGTCTAGAAAATTGTCCATTTCATCCAGATTTTCCAGTTTTGTTGAATATAGGCTTTTGTAGTAAGATCTGATGATTTTCTGAATTTCCTCAGAAATTGTTGTTATGTCTTCCTTTTCAGTTCTGATGTTATTAATTTGGATACTGTCTCTGTGCCCTCTGGTTCCTTAGAGGTCTGCCAGAGCCTGAAATATACAGAGGCAGATGCTCACAGCTAACCATTGAACTGATCATGGGGTTCCCAATGGAGGAATGAGAGAGAAGACTGAAGGACATTAGCATTATCAAACATGTCCTGTCTCCATGGGAGAGCAACAATACCAACCAACCAGAACTCCCAGGGTCTAAACCACCAGCCTGGGAACACGTAGGGAGGGACCCATGGCTTCAGCTGTATATGTAGGGGAAGATGGCCTTGTTGGGCATAAGCGGGAGAGGAAGACCTTGGTCCAGTGAGGCCTGGATGCCCCAGTGTGGGGGAATTCATGGGTGAGTGAGTCCTGGGTAGGGGGGAAAATGGGAAAAGGGAATCACATCTGAAATGTAAATAAAATATCCAATAAAATAAAAAGAAAAATCAAAAACTTTCTCTGATAACTGCAAAGTTACAAAAGAGTTACATTAGAATCTGCCAAATTTTGTTTTTTCTATCGTCTTTTTATAATCTAAGTATATCTGGTTTGAGTTAAGTGAAAATTAAAGCTCTTCAAGATAGTAGTACTATTAATATCAATTATTTAAAATAATCCATATTATTTTAACATCACACAAATTAATTCACTGATACAAAGATTTAAGTTTAGTTGATGTTATTCTTTTGACATTTTGTTTGCTAGTTTGGTTCTCTGTGTAATTCTGGCTGTCTTGGAACTCACTCTGTAGACTAGGTTGGCCTTGAACTCAAGAGATCCACCTGCCTTCTGCCTCCCAAGTGGTGAGATTAAAGATGCATACCACCACTGCCAGGTACTTTAGACACAATTTAAACTAGCATTAATATGAAAACTTTTGGCAACAAAGGGAAAATTGTATCCTCTACCACAAACATTGAATGTGTTTGTTTTTATGAGTATGTGTATTTTGCCTTCATGTATGTCTGTACACCACTTGTTTTCCTGCTGCCCACAGAGGTCAGATCTCCTGAATTTGGAATTATAGAAGTTTGTAAGAAGCTATGGGAGTGCTGGGAATCAAAACTGGGTTCTTTAGAAGAGCCAGTGCTCTCAACTTCTGAAAACTTCAGTGAACGTGTACGCTAGAGGTTTTATATTTAATTTCCGACCAGATTAAAGCACAGAGACCAAGTTCCCAATTAAAAAGTGGTAAAATATATTAGTTTTATGCTTTAATTAAAAACTAATTAAAGACTTCATATTTTATTATATGTAGTAACATACAGAAAATTTTATGCAATTGAAAAATTAATCAAATACTTAAACACAATTAGAAGATGCGGTACACAGAATTATAATAGTAAATCTCTTTGTAAAATCAAGAACTAGGACATATTTTTATTAATTATCCATTGCTTATAGTTTAGATATATATCAGTGAAAACTTGGTAAAGGACTGTGGGGGATGGTCTTGTGCACTCTGTACCCAGATGCTCAGTACTATGCCCAGAGACCTGGCTGCATTCAGGACATTAGCATTATCAAACATCTCCTGTCTCAATGTTGTATAAACATTATTTTTCATCACCTTTCATTGGTTAATAAAGAGCTGATCAACCAATAGCTGGGCAGGTGAGGAAGAGACAGGACTTCTCATCCTAGAGAGGGTATCTAGTGAGGAAGGGGGGAGAAGGGTGGGGAGGGAGGGAGAGGGATTTGCCATGAGCAAGTGTCCATGAGAGTTGCCATGAAAGAATGGATGATGAAGCAGGATCAGCCAGGGTGAGACTAAGATGGTAAGTAATGGGTCACATGGCTGGGCAGCAGGCAGCCTAACTGGGTTAGATTAGGGTTAGAATCAAGGAGTATATGCCTAGCTATAGTGCTGAAGCTTATAATAAACATGAAGTCTACGTGTCTTTATTTAAGAGCTAGAGCAGGCATAGAAAAGGCTAGGTCCTTTATATTTGTGTGTGTGTGTGTGTGTGTGTGTGTGTGTGTGTGCGTGCACACACACACACACACACACACACACACACACACTCACATTATATAAAGCTTGAAAAATATGAGACACTTTTAAAACATAAGTATAATATATACACGCACACTCAAGTACCACTGCTCAAATATTGTACTAATTCATGAAGACTTCTGGACAGAACATGACAGTACAAGTCTCAGATATTTTTCTGTCATGGTTATAATACATTATGAGAAGGCAACTTATAAAAGAAAGGGTTTTTTTGAACTCATGGTTCCAGAGGAATGCAAGTCCACCATCATCAGAGTAGGGAAGTATGACAGTAGGCAGGCATGACAGCTGGAGCAAGAAGCTGAGAGCTGACATATAAAACCACAAGTGAGAAGCCTAGAGAGCAAACTGGAAATGGTATGAATCTTTAATCTCATAGTCTACCCACAGTCCCATACAAGGCCACATTTTCTAAATTTCCCTCAAAGTGCCAACTGGAAATCCAGTACTCAAGTGCCTAAGAATATGGAGGACAATTTGTTCAAACCACCACAGTATAGTAAAGATGTTTGGAATCAATACTCAAATACATTGGTTGTTAAAACTAATAAACATTATCCAGAGGTATAAACTGGGATATTTTATTAGAATACTAAATTCAAAATGCCAAGAATACTATCCCAAATTAGTCAACAGAACCAGAAAAATGTTCTTTTTTTTTTTTTTTTTTTTTTTTTAAATGAGGGAAAATCCATTGGCACCAATCCTAAGGTAAGCCATATGTGGGAACTGTCAAAAAATAATTTTTACATAGCTAATACAAGCATCCTTACATGACATAATAAAAAAGTGAAATAAATGTAGTCAAGAAAAGGATATCATGAAAATAATCTAAATGAAAACTTTAGAATTGAAAGAAAAATTTATATAAAGTTAAAATAAAATTTCAGCTTTAGAATTGAAAGTTTATTTGAGCAAATCTGGGCTAAAAGTTTTGAGAAGAATGGGTGGCCCTATCCGTAAACTGGGGCCTGTGTCTAACACTTGCATTTGGTCTCTACAGGTTTTCTCTCCCCTTTGTTGGGTATTTCAGGTAATGTCATCCCCAGTGGATCCTGGGAACCTCTTGCTTTCCTGGCCTCTGAGACTTTCTGTTGGCTACCCTGTTCTTCATCCCCCAATGCTACTCACCTCTGTTCAATTTCCTGACCCTCTGTACATCTCCCCTCGTCTCCTCCCACACCTGATCCTGCCCCCCTGCCTTTGACAACATCACTGAATATGTTCAAAGGCAGAATGGAACTGAGAGGGATGACATCAGTTAATATAAAGATATGTCATAGAATATTTCGAAAAAACAGATCAAAAGTAGATCCTAAAGAATCTTAGAATATTCATTATTAACTGATTAGATTTTCATGTCAGGAGTCATACTAGACAAGAGACTGAAACTTGTACAAGGAAACCAACCCCAAAACTAATGGCTAACAGATTTCCAAACCTGACAGGCATATGTTTCTAGGATCAAGAGTCTCAGTGAACCCAAAAGGGAAATCTTAACAAAACTATACCCAGACACAGCACCACATTGTGGAAATTAAATAAGAAGAAAAAAAAAATCCTCAAAGTAGCCAGAGAAAAATAGCTATTGCATATAAGGGACAACAATTTAATTGCTTAATATTTCCTTGTGAATTATGGAGTCAGAAGATGGTGGAATAAAGTTTTTGTTTTGTTTATATATAATGAGAGAAAATCCAACACACAATTCTACATGCAGTAAAAATATATTTCTTAAATATAAAGATGAGATGAGGAGATATGTCTGGAGACACAGTTAAGAAAAAAACTTTTGCCAGTATATCTGTAAATTAGAACTTTCAAATAATGGCAACAGACCAGCATGTAAGTCTGGGAATCAGCTGTTGTTCCAATCACTGTACAGTTTAAATCAATTGATGAAAAACACCTGGTGTTGGTAACACCTTCACTTTATAGATGAAGAGGCTAGCAAGAACCACTGTAGAATGCTCTGAACATACTGTGTGCCATCTACCAAGCCATTTGTACAAAACAACACACAAGTAACTGTGATCAGAATCAGCATTTGAAAGAGATATGAGTGACAACTTATTTTATCCTTCCTTCTTTCTTTCCTCCTTCCTTTCTTTTTTCTTTCTTTTCTCTTATTCTTTCTTTTTTCCTTCCTTTCCTTCATCTCTCTCTTTCTCTTTCCTCCTTTTGTTCTGTTCATTCTTTCTTCCTCCCTTCTTCCTTCCCTCCCTTTCTTTCTTCTTTTTTTAATTTATTATTTATTTCAGTTCAATACTTGTTACTTTTCTGGTAATGTTTTGGGAGCTGAGTACATAAGAATGAATAAGATAAAGATTTGTTACTGATGGGTGTCCTACAAACTAGGCAATATGAACATTTAAATAATTATAAAACAGCATGACATGTACTGTAAGAGAAGTATGCCCAAAAGCCAAAGTGATGAAAATCAGATGCTGCAGAAAGGTACCAACACTCTAATCATGCCTGTTATTGAAACATTCTTAAGAAGGCATGGAAAAGCAAAGACAAACAAAAACAAAACAACCCCCCCCCAAACACTCAGCAAAATAATCACAGTTTTTTTATGCCATATTTAATGGAACCTGCTATATCTATTCAATATTTGTAAAAAGATCTTACTTAAATCAACTATGAATAGAAAGGTTTATCACAATGGAATATTACTCATCTTTTAAGAACAATGAAATTATGAAATTCAAAGGTAAATAGATGGAGCTGGAAACATTCTCAGTGGGAAAACTCAGACCCAGAAAGACAAATGTCACATGTTTTTTTCTCATTTGTGAATATTAAAATTGAATCTATAGATATGTATCGTTCATTTGGAATACCCACAGAAGCCAGGAAATTAGTAGGGGCCCATGGGAAGAGGTATTCAATAGAGGGGAGATAGAATGCTGTGGTGTAAAAGGTTAAAAGGAAATTAGAAACTAGGAAAGAATAAGTTGAGTTAGAATAAAGGAGAGCTGGGTAGATGAGGGAAATTGATATATGGATGCCTACTACCCTATAATGGGGCAACACTTCCCATACTAGACAAAAGAGACTAACAGATAAAAATTCATGTCCCAGGAATGGGCAATATTTTTAAGAGTTGTTGGCAAATGAGGTCCTAAAGACTCTCAAGCATCATAGACCACTGTCAATGTTACTGGTTACTTCCATCACTTGATGCTGAAGATATCACAGAGCATGATGAAATCAAGTTGGCACAGATCTGGAACCTTCAATCCTACTAAATAGCTTTTATAGTGCTAGTGGATACTATAAAAGCTCCAAGAGGAAAAAAGTAAGCATCAATCTTTTTGAGCTGGGAACCCAATTAGCTCAAATATTGCCCGGCCTGGCAAGACTCTGCCTACTTTTGCAATAGTGGCATCAATATCATGGAAGTAACTAACCACTTTCTGATTGGATTAAAGGACAGATGCCCAAGATAAAGTCCATATCTAGCATCATTATTGGGACAAGAACCTATACCTAGATAAATAATAGATGCTAAGTAAGAAACTAGTATCATTTGTTAAGTAGGCATTGTCTTAAACCAACTCCCAATGATATTATACCCATAAATTAGGACATTTCTCAAACTTCATCAGAGAATGTTTTCTTGCATTAGATGATGAGCAGAGATCCACAACAGCCAACAAGCAGAGAGCTGTTGACAAGAGACAGTATAATGGTAGCATGTTCAGGGATCATTGATACAGACAGAATGAAGAGAAGGAACAAGCCAGAGGCAGTGGACAGATACAAGGAAATGGTGTCTTCTGGAAACAGAAGGGCATACCCTCATATGAATTCAAGTAGTATGAAAACATGCAAATGATCAGCGCAAGTTCAAGCCAAACCAAATCTAAGTGTGAAGAGGGGAATTGGGCACGAAATTCCACCCTTAGATGAAAAGCTATTGGCAATTCTCAGTTGTTGAGAGAGGGTTAATGTGGCCCCTGGTAGGTCTACTATGCTCCAGTGGCAGGCCACACACAGAGTATTTGTGCGATATGTATTGGTCTTGATGGAGGTGAAAGACAATGTTAGGTGGGAAGGGAAGGGTCATAGATATTGGAAGAATTAGTGGAAGGGAGAATATCATCAAAGCATGTGTAAATTTCTTAAAAAGCTAATTTTATAAATATATAATATCTCATATTATTTTAATTTCATTTATATTTATTAAATTTAGCATTATAATACTGTATATACATATGATAGTAAAGAGAATATAATAACCGAGGATTCATTCATAGGTATAACTCCAACGACTGACACTAATGAAATATAAACTTAATGCAAATAAGAGGAAACCATTTTGAATAACATTTAAATAGGTACCTTAACTTTTATAAACATATTTCACACAAAATATAAGTGGCTATGCTGATTATAAAGTTATAAATTTACAAAGTAGTATTATTTTGGCTACTCTGAGATTAAATGTTTATTATTTAAAGACCATTAAAAGAGACACTGACTAAATGAACAGCTTTATATTTAATGATGTGTATTATGCTCATTTATAGAACCATAAACTAAGATTTGCTAAAATATTAGGAAACCATCAGATAAAGTATAAATGCCACCAGCGATGCCAATAAAGCAATTTTAAATATACTAATTTAATATAATAATATACTGATTTAGTAGAGCAATTTAAATATACTAAATTACCCAGAGACTATCAATATGAAGTGAATTATTTTTATGACTGCACATAAATATGCCTTCTTGTAAATTCAAATCAAAGTTCCTAACATATGAGATAAGTGATTTTAATAAAATTTGCTGGTTCATTGCATTAAACTAGCACCTAGTTACAGTTAATAAATATCAGTTGGTGATTATAAATAATCACAAAAAGGATAACTTTACATTTTAACAAATTCAACTCTTATGCATTAGGATTGATGACATTCAGAAAGTACCTAAAAGTTGAGCAAAAGTAAAAACAAAACAAAGAAAAAAAAAGAAAAAAAAGGAGGATCTGCTCAAGAAAGCTACAGAGACCAATATTCTTAACTCTGGATAAAACAGAATGAAGCTATCAAGTCTTGTGTCTAAAGTTTTTTGGATGCACTATTCTAGGGTACTGATCTATAGTCAGGAGGTTCACTTTCTTTGTAGTTTGTTGGTGGCTTTCTTACCTAGAGAGCATGCCCAGAGGTGTAACATTAAGTGATCCCATCAGCATTGCCAGGGCCATCCCTGGCGCTTCCCGTTCTATTACTTCTTTTGTGGCCTGTAATTAAAGATTAAATAGCAAACTGAGTGAAATAGCCAAAAAAGAATAAAGGCAGAGTAGTAAGTTTCACTTTAAGATAAACCATATTTTGTAGTTCCTCAAACATTTAAATTTGTATAGTCAACTCAGTTTTTCAGGATCACTGAATATTGGCTATTGACTAGGAAAATACAAGGAATGTTACAAGTCTCATCTTATTCTTTTCTTCATAGTTTCAAAGTATATGATAGAAAACCCATCTTCTCTGGTAACCTGAAGTCCAAACCAGGACGCCTCAGATTGCTGCGACAGAGAGATCTCAGATGTATAGAAGACTGGGCATTAGTGTTGGTTATTCTTACTGTTTTTATTTGTTTTTAGTTTTGTGGAGCTGAGGATGGAACCTAACACCCTGTGCATGCTAGGCAAGAACTCCTTATTAGCTGTGGCACTATGCTACACCCTCAGTTTCCCTATTATTACTGAAATAAAAATTACTTCTAAAATATATTCCTACTAGTTCTATGGTTTTATAACACGGTTAAAGGTACAAAAACATCATCAACTTCCCCATAAACTAGCTGAAAAAAATTATAATTTCAATATAAATTAGCCATTGGATTAAAAAAATAAAGTGATAGGATTTTCTATACTAAGAGTTTAAGGTATGACATGATTAAGGTGAAGGGTACTTAAACCAGGACTAAGTTAGTGAAGAAGACAGAAATATCATATTTTCTAACAGTAGCAATATAAGCATACCTTGGAGATATTCCAGGTTTGGTTTCAGACTACTAACATTAAGCCAATAAAACAATGAAGCATATCATATGAATCGTTTGGTTTCTGAGTGCATGTACAAGTTATGATTGCATTGTCGTTTAGTGTTTTAAGCATATCATATATTATACCTAAAAAGTTACAGTAATGAAACAAAGTGTTGCAAAAAGCATGTTAATCATCATCTGAATCTTCAACCAGTCATAACAGCACTTCAAGTGGAGGCCTTGATCTTATTGTCTGACCAATAGACATAAAAATAATTAATGAATAAGTTTAGACTATAGGAAGAATTACCAAATGCAACACAGAGACATGAGGTAACATATATTGGGGAAAATGGCATTATTATTCTTGCTTTGCATAGGGTTGCCTCAACTTTTAATTTACAAGACATTAGTATTTATGAAGGCCATACCCTAGAATTATAGACTATAAGGTATGCTTGTGTATTTCATTTAATGGTAAAGATAAACTTTAGGCTAAAGTTAGGAACAAAGCATATGACTTAACCCATTTCTAGCAATCTATTTCTACAAATGAAGGCAGTTACAATAACAGGAAATGACTAAGAAGTAAAACATGCAAAATTGAGTATTCTAGTATGCAGAAAACAAGCAAAATATAAACAATGACAGGATGAAGATAAGTTGTGACCGCAGCTGCTCAACAGAAGTGAGCTATAGCTCTAAGTAAGGCTGCATATATAGCTAATTATTTTCTCTGAACAAATACTTGAAAAAACAGTTAAAGCAAATCAAGTATGTATTAGATATTAACTGACAGTGTAATGTTCAGAACATATATAAGTGGGTAATTTGTTCCCAATATGCATATAAAATATGGGATTCCCAGAACTGATAAATCTCCTGGTCCACTGCACCAAGAATAGCATAATATTTAACAATAGCTAGCAATGGCTTCTTAATATGTTCTTCTTTAATGAGGGGGCACCACAGGCAGCAGAAAAAAAAAACTTAACTTCAAAGTTTTAAAATGAATTGTTATCATTTAAGTTTAAAGCTGAAAAAAAATGATGAGCTGTCTATCTCATTTTTCATTTTCTGAAACTAACCTATTCAATATAAAATTGAGGTCATATGATATGAGACATTATTTCAGTTATAAACTGCTCTGTTGAACTTTAAAAGTTCCAGGAAACTAAAAATCTAAAGTTCCCCCAGAAAATCAAGCAAAGGGAAGTTGAGCATAATATGAAATGACCTCTTTAGCACAATTAGTATTTCACTGCCCACTTTAAAGGTCACCATATAGGCACTGCTTAACTTTTAATGGGCTTGAATACAGCTTATCTTCCAAAGATACACGTTAGTAGCTTGGACCTTGGTGTGACAATGTTGAAAGCTGGTACAAGGGTGATGTGGTATCACTCCTGAAGTCAGTTTTTATGGGAACAAGTTATACAAAGAGTGGCCTGACCTCTGAATCAGTCTGGCTTGTTGGTCTGCCATATCATCTTCTGCATACAGCCATTTTCCTTTCTGCCTCTCTGCTATATTGTGAATCATCTTAAGGGGGGCTCGCTAGAGCTCAACATTTGGAATCTTTCTACTTTACACTTTCAATTTCCAAAACTATGAGGTAAATATACTTTTTCTTTGAAAGTATTCAATTTCTAGTATTTTCTTCTACCAAAAGAAAAAAATACTGAGATACACATACAGATTATATACCCCAAGAAGAATGGCATACTTTAAGGTCAAGTAGAAAAATATCAACAGATAGCCAAGAGGATATATTTAGTCTAAACTGGAGAGACTAAGGAACAATACTTATCCACTTAAGAAACACTACTTACTAAGCATCCCTGTTTGGTAGTATTCAAAGGATGTGACAATCCAGTGATGAATTAAATAAACTAAGCATATAAGCTGTGACCCAGAGTTAACAATGTGAAAATTGCTTGGAAGAGATAAAGTTCATTAATTTTTTTAAGATTTTCTGAAATATATCACAGATTTTCCTAGAACACTGGATTTCTGTTTCCAGAGAATTATTTTATTAGTAATTACTTTTGTGCAAATTTTTCAGTGAAATTTCTATTTATATAATAGAGTATCAGTAAAATATGAACTC
The DNA here is from genome assembly GCA_030674055.1 of Rhabdomys pumilio. NCBI lineage: Eukaryota > Metazoa > Chordata > Mammalia > Rodentia > Muridae > Rhabdomys > Rhabdomys pumilio. The sequence continues at coordinate 7,764,073 of JANHMN010000022.1, read as the reverse complement.
TATCATATTATTATGATATTTTTACTAAAATTATATTTTTATTTATAATATGAACTCTATCATATTATACTGATTTTCTTTAAGAAGTTCTGCAGCAGAAATTTTTATCTTAACTGAGATTGTATAGTCTTTGCCATGTTTGCTTTTACATTGTGATGATATGAATCATGAGAAGTAAGCACAGCTGTTGTGTAGTCACCCAGAACTCAGCCCTAAGCAGTCTGGTTCTGGGAAGATTTTGTTTGGTTTGATTTGGTTTGGTTTTTTGAGACAGCATGGGAGGCTGGGAACAGACCATCAAGTTCATGTAGGTCAAGAAGCAATAATGTGTTTACAGTAGAGCATTCTTGAACATCATCTCAAGATCTTTTTCTTATACCTGTAACTAATGCATTTTTCCATATAATGCTATAATCTATTTTGAGTTATTTTCTTATTTTAAAATGACCAATATGGTCAAACCTCATTATATGTGAAGACAATGCTACTTCCTAGTTAGTTTCCAAGAGAAGAGGGCTTCTCTTGGTACATATGTTACAGTGGGTAACATGTGGCATATTCTCAATAAACATTAGTGGAACACAAAAATAAACAAATGTACTTATCTAGATTTGAAATTTGGCTTTACTGCTCATTTGTTTTGTTAATTAAATGAAAATAACCTTTCTGAGCTTCAACATATTTAATAATAAAACATAACTACATTTTAAAAGATGACGGTGAGAAAATATAAGTAGTCTAGTATACAATGGATATTCAAGAAAAGTAATTGTTTTCTGTACATATTTTCCGGTTCAACTTACAGCCTTATAGTTTTGATTGTATCAAACAGATTAAGGATATAACAGGAAAATATATACATTTATAATCAATAGTTGAAAAGCAGAGATGAAATAATACGGAATTTACAACAATAATTCAACTGTGAAAGCCATGGCTAGTGAAGGAAAGGAACAACACTGAAATGTCCTGACCTTTAGAGAGCAAAACCAATAAGGCGTGTATTGGAAAGCTGGGAAAGAGGACAAGAGCTGAATGCAAATATCCACAGCCATATATGAAAAGTACAACAAAACAAAGCAAACAAATAAAACCCAACTCAGAATAAAACGAGACAAACTACATTAAGACACTAGAAAATCCAAACAGAAAAGAGGTAAGAAAACACCTTTGTGGCTTTCAATCACATGTATTAGTAGAATAAAGATAAGAACCACCTGCACTTGCAAATGTGTTTACATAAACCGTTATTAGTGCTAAAAAGATGACATTAAAAGTTTGAGATAATTTTATATAGTTATTTGGTGGTACTATTTCAGATTTTTGTAATTATAAGCTCTTAATTTAATTAGTCATTTACTTTTTGAGAAAGTATAGTAGAAATTAGGGTTTCTATTTTAGATTATGCTTCAGGAACTAGTCAGTTGCAAAAAAATGATGTTTAGGTAACACCTACTTCCTTTCTTTAAGTATTTAAGTTTAACTTGCAAATAGTCTTTTTTTTCTTGACAAGGTTTTGCTATGTAGCTTGGGCTAGTTTGGAACATACTATGTGGTCCAAGCAGGCCTTAAGTTGCAATCCTTTGCGTCGGCCTTCTAAAAGCTGAGTTGCAGGTATGTCGCACCATGTTCAGCCTTTAAATATATTCTTAACAATGAAACCTTACCTGCCCATGAAAAATACTGCTCATTTCCTTTACTGTTTATGTGATGGTGGTGTAGTGCTGAGCATACTTGTTTCCTTCCTTTTTATACTTGGAAGATAACATTAAAGTCCAAAATACCCTTCAAAGGCTACTAATTTCTACAAACTAAAAAACTGTACCATAAACAATTGAGAGTTCCCGATGAAATTCATGCTCACTCTTGAACTTCATTGGGAAATGATATTAAAAAATATTGATGAATGGATAGGACTTTTAATACTAATAGAACACATAACTAAATCTAAATAATCACAAATGTAAAGTGACTCCAAGAAAACAAAACCTTCTAGTGTAGTGCTTTACTTAAGAGACAGTTCCTTGGCTACCCCCGTGAGCGTCTGGTGCATACTGATGATCAGACTTAGCGATATGGTTTTCTCTCTCGAGTGATAGTGCTTGTATCTTCTCTTTCTAACTGAAGTTTTGAAATATCCAGTCATTACTATATGCTGGCATGGCAAGATTCAATGAAAAAGAATACAGACTGCGGCTAATTTAAACATTAACTATACCTAGAAATGAATGTTTTAAATGAATTCTGGTAGATTCAAAACTGTTAAAATAATTTTTGCTATTTCTTGAATGGGAAGAGAAAATATAAGTTTTTACCAATTGGCCCTTGAGTATCCCTAGAGGTTGACATCTATATAAATATTATTCAGTCCCAGTTATGCAGTCCCAAGTGGTGGGATAAGTATTCTAAGAAAGTGTTCTTTTTTTTTTCCCTTTTTTTTTATTGGATATTTTATTTATATTTCAGATGCCATCCACTTTCCCCATTTCCCCCCTAGAAAACCCCTATCCCGTGACCCCCCTTTTCCATTTTGCTTTTATACAATTTCTTTTAAATGTTAATCAAAGGCTTTATAAGTATGGTAATGCTCAATCAGAAGTGTAACCCAATACCCAACCTAGCTATGTAAACTATCTTTGACTGGTGGAGACACGTGAACTTCTGCCTCCATGCCCCTTCTCTCTTTCTCTCTAAGAAAGTGTTCTTAACCATCAAGCCATCACCCAGGCCCACTGCGTACAACTATGAGGTGTAAACTATGTAACTTCTGGTGTGTGTAGCTTGACAGGCATGATTAAGAATTTCTTGCTCTTTCAGAGAGTAGGAATTTGGTTCTCAGGACTCATACAGGCAGTTCACAACTATCTGCAACATATATTTCCAGGGGATCTCACAACCTGTTCTAGCCTCAATGATACCTGTTCACATGTGGTGTGAGTGTGCACATGCACCTTCAAAACACCCACATGCATACACACACACACACACACACACACACACACACACACAAATAAAATAAAATAAAATAAAATAAAATAATAAATCTACAAGTAAGTCATACGGCTATTGAGGAGGGAATGAAATAATTTCAGGAGAACTAACATACAATGAAGTGGATTTTTATTAATAATATTGTATTGTATACCTAACTTTGTTAGAAGAGTAGTTTAGAAATCTAAAAAGATAATTCTGTGACATAATGAGTTTCTCATTAGTTTTTTCTATAATCAATCCATCTATTTACCCACTTACTCATTCACAACTCTGTAAAAATCACATAAGCAGTAGTGTTGTCTAAACAAGACCTGAGCAAATGATGACATCAAAGGACATGCTAACATGGAAGGCAGAAAGCTCCCAAGGCCTCAATCTTGGATGAAGAAATAAAGGGAATGTGGAGAGTTGAATAAACTGTTTTCTGCCGGGACAAGTCCTCAACATCAAATAGCCCTGAGATTATATATATATAGGTAATATTATATTTGCTGAGCAAATTGTATTTATGTATTTCTGGATACATACAAACATAAAATTAATATATAGAGATGGATAGACAGACAGACAGACAGATAGACAGACAGACAGACAGACAAACAGACAGGCCAGCAAAGAAAAAGAAGCTACAAATTTGATTAAGAGTCAGGGGTGGGTGGGTGGTACACAAGAGGGCTTGAAGGGAGGAAAGGGAGGAAAGAAAATAATATAATTATTGTTTCAAAAAGTTACTATGGATATTATATATGTTATTACTTATCCTTATATTTCATCAATAGAAGAAATGTTTAAAAAGAAGAAAGAGAGTGGGGAGGGGAACTCGTAGAGTCCACCTCCAATGGAAGGATAGCATCGAGTGGAGGGACGGGGTTGCCATCCCACAGTCAAAAACTCTGACCCAGAATTGTTCCTGTCTAAAGAAACTGCAGGGACAAAAATGGAGAGAATCATGAGAGAAAGGAGGTCCACTGACGGGTCCAAATTGGGATCCAGATCAGGGGGAGGCCCCAGGGCCTTGGAACTGTTACTGATGCTGTGGTGTGCTTGAAGACAGGAGCCTAGCATGGCAGGCCTCTGAAAGAGTCAAATGCAGATACAAGTACCCAACTAATGGAGAGATGCTGGGGACCCTTGTGGTTGAGTTGGGGAAAAGCTGGAAGAAGCTGAGGAGGAGGGCAACTATAGAGGAAGACCAGCAATCTCAACTGAGCTGGATCCTGGGATCTCTCAGACACTGAGCCACCAACCAGGCAGTATACACTAGCTGATATGAGGCCCCTGACGCATATACAGAAGAGGACTGCCTGGTCTGGCCTCAGTGTGCACCTAACCCTCGATAGACTTGAGGCCCCGGGGAGTGAAGAGGTTTGATGGGGTGGCAAAGGGGGAGTGGGGACATCCTCTTGGAGATAGGGTTGGAGGAGATATAAGATGGGGAGCGGTCAGACAGAGGGAAGATCAGGAGGGGGATGAAATCTGGACTGTAAAAAAGGATGAAGGAATAATAAAAAAGGACTGTAGAGAGCTACTGAAGGACGGCACTTTATGTTATATATTTCTGGTTACTGTATACACATGAACCCTGCCCCCACCCCAACCCCACAAGAACATTAGAAGAAAGCTAGTATAAAAGAAGGTGAATGGTGCCATGCCACTGTATATAACCCTGAGAGCTGGCATCAAAGTTGTGTGCAAATATGATGCATCATTGAAACCTCAACAGCATGAGTGCCTAAACAATACCCATGTGACGACATCAATGAAATGGCAGTGTGGATTAGGGAACACTTAACAAGGCCCCAGTCTAGGTGAATAGCCACAGGCAATCAATTTTTTTCTGAGAAAGGAAGAATTTAATCCATTCAGATATAAGTCCCTGATAGATCATGAAATCTCTAGTGGTCAGCACTAAGTGCATGAACCTAAAACTTGCTTTTATTTAAAGAAAGCATTCCTACGCATGATTGTGCACTGGTCACAGTACCTTCCTGTAGTGTGACTCATGACTGTGACACTTCATTAAAGCAGTTCTCTACTGGATTTCATAAATACTGTTAAATAAAGTACTATTTAGCTTGGGGGAAAAGAGAAATCAGAAGTTTTTACTTATGGTAACTCAGTTTAAATACATGGGCACTCTCTAAATAGTTAACATTGTTGTTTCACACAATACAAGAGACATGATTTATTAATTTTCTTTGAAAAAGTGAATAATGACACATACTAATAAACTGTGACTATGACAAAGGCAGAAAGTATACCAATAGAAAAATTGAAAAGGTAACTTGGTTCTTTTGCCCCGAATTTTGTTTTAACTTGTTAATCTAATATTATGCTTTAAACAGAAAAAGGCTTCATATGCTGTGTAGATACAGACAGGATCTTTGTCGAAAGCATATATATTACCTGTACCCAATGCTTATACACATTATTAATCCATGTACCTAAATCACATAGATGTCAAAGCAATTGTGAAAAACAAAAAGTTCTAACAAAGACCTTGTGAAATTGAAAGTATAAATACATCGAGTTTTATTTAAGAAAATGATTGAAAATTTAACATGCCAGTAAAAATCTATAAAGTTTAATAAAGATTTACCCAACACTAGAAGTTTGGAGAGCGCAATTACTGAGACAGTTGTGAGCATCCCCCTCCCCAGCCCTGCCACACACACACCAAAGGCAGGCTGAAAAAGCAGACAGGATCAGCACCCCCTGGCTTGCAGCTCTCATCTGGATGGAAAACAGGAATTAATTTCTTGTACTTCCTTCAGCAAATATGAAAATAAGCATGTTCCCATGATTATTTCTGGCAAACAGTTCCATCTGGTAAGCCAAACAAGTTTCATCAATTCTTAAATTTCTATAATTATGCACTAAAAATTAAAGATTTAAAAACAGAAATAATATATTCCTTCCTTCCTCCCTTCCTTCCTTCCTTCCTTCCTTCCTTCCTTCCTTCCTTCCTTCCTTCCTTCCTTCCTTCCTTCCTTTGTTCTTTCTTTGTGTGGGCACGCAGTCAGGATGATATTCAGCAGAACATCATAAAGAGGAAACATTCCACTCAGCTCAAGTCAGTCAGTGGTCTGCTATGCATATTAAAAATTATGTATTCATTAAAACACACTTAAGGGCCAGTAAAATGGCTCAGTGGATAAAGATGTCTGCTATAAAGTCTGACAACCCAAGTTTGATCTCTGGAAACTACATGTTAGAAAGAGAGAACAAAACCTTGTTATTAATTCTTTAACTCATATCCATACATATACATGGGCACAAGTGGACACATGTGGGTTCCTACCCATGTGTGAATGTAATAAATTAAAAAACACTCAATCTTAAATTAGAAGAAACAAAATCTTTCCATTTATTTGGTTAGATCAGGAATTTCTTTTTAAAAAATTTTTATTGGATATTTTATTTATTTACATTTCAGATGTTATCCCCCATCCCCATACCCCACCCCCATAAGCCCCCTATCCCATCTATCCCCCTCCTTTTTGCTTTTATTACATTTTAATTACATGTATGTATTAAGGTCAGTTCTAGGTTGAGGAACTAGCAATACAATAGATGCAAATAGTAAAGGAACAAGCAAGACAATAAACACAAATAGTCAAAGAACAAGAAAGGCAGTAAACAGAGTCCCATGATCACTCCCCTGATCACTATTTCTAAGGGATTATCAGGATGACCAAAATATCTGAGCCAACTTCCCTTTCCTTGCCCAAAGTCATTTTCATGCCTGAAGTCTACTTCTTTGTTCTAGTCTAAGACTTATATTCCTGTCTGAAATTACTTCTTTGATCTAGCCTAGGATTTAGGTTCCTGTCTGAAATTACTTCTTTATTCTAGCCTAATGTCAGATTCCTGCCTGCAGCCCATTTCCTTGTCCTTGGCCAATGTCAGATTCCTGCCAGGCAGCCCCAAAAGCTCTCCGCCTCTCCCTCTTTTTTATTTCATAAACAAGACTGAGCCTGTCTTAGTTCATTCTGACAAGAATGCCTTCCTTAGCCATCATGGAATATGCATCATCAAAAGTCTTAGGTTGGTAAGGCTCTATACAGAATCTTACTTGTCCTTGGCTTACCAGCCTGTTAAGTTAACAAGGCATCCAAAATAATAAAAAATGTAAAGACAGAACTAAAAACAAACAAACAAACAAAGAAACCATTTTGTTAAAAAATTTAGTGTTTGTATACACTAATTGAAAAGCTTATAGAAAAACCTAATTTTCTATAGTAAGACTATTTTTCCAAAGAAATCAAAAGTTCTTTGTGAGCATTTTGTTAATCTTAGGTCTTAGATTAAAGGTGTGTTTCTGAGTTTGACCACAGTTATAAGAGTGTTGATGTCAAACAATGGAGTTTTTAATAAATCTTGATGAATCTCTTTATTTTTAAATAACAAATCTTAATGAATTGATTTATATTTGTTTTAAAATGAAAGAGATAAACAAACCCTGTCAAGTTAAGATTATTTCTTCAAATAATGTTCTCCAAATAAGTTATTTCAGCTAAAAAATTATTTATGGATAGGCAATTTCTTAATCACCTATTATAGTAACAATAAAAGACAGGTCCAAGGAAAACAGGAAAAAAAAAAAAAACAAAAGAAAACAAACCAAAAAATCCAGGTGGCTTAAAGTAAGAAATAAAGCTGAAGAAACACAAGGAAACTTTCATTACATTATTAATATATAATTCACTAATAAAATATGTAATTTTATGTATGTATTTGTGCATGTATGTATGTATGTATGTATGTATGTATGTATGTCTCTCTCTGTCTCCGTTCCCCCTTCCCTCCCTCTCTTCCCCACTCACAATAAAACACCTCCCACTGCTGCTAATCATAGAGTGGCCATCTCAGTATTTTCATTACAGCACTCACTGAGCAAGGTTAGCAAGTAAGTAGGCTAGGCTAGCTTGATAGTATGCTCCAAGGATATGCTTTTCCCTTACTCTTCAGCACTGGAATTAGAGCACGTGTGACCATGGGCACAGGGCTGTTTTTGCTTTTATTTCTTCATGGGTTTGGGGGCTGAACTCAGGTTCTTATGCTTATAAAGCAAGTACTTTATCAATAACTATCTCTCTAGCCCTATCAAATATGCAACTTAACCTAATAATTAGTAAACCTATAAAGCAATAATGAACGTGAAATTTCACAAAGTAAAATCATATAAATTTGGAGACATTTTATGAGGACAATTTTATAAGACATTGTGACACTTCAAGATTTTGAATAAGTCATTTTTAATTGATATTTTTCTTTTTTATTGGATATTATATTTACATTTCAGATTTTATCCTCTCACCCAATTCCCACCACTACCCAGGAACCCCCTATCCCATCCCCCCTCCTAAAAAACTGATTTTGTTAGGAGCAGGTGAGGTTGGAGAGGATATGACATTATAACATACAAATAAAGGTCAAGGAATATCTTGTGAGAGTCTCTACATATTGGAAAATTAACAGTTAAATCACACCTAATACCTAACACACAATACAAAAAATATGCAATATATGACAATATGACCCTTGAATGAAAAAAAAAATAAATAAAAGAAGGGCATGACTGATTCTAGGGGAACAGAAACAGAGACATCTGGGAGTGTCCAAAGTGAACACACCCAGCCAACTGAGTCTTCCAGGCCAAGTGAGGAGAGGAGACACAGGGAGAAGGGTTAGGGGAAAGAATAAAGGGGAAAAAAGAGAGAGAAAGGGGAGGTGGGGGAATGGAAAGAAGGGAGAAGAGCTGGAAGAGAAGAGAGAGGGGAGAGGGGCAAGAGAATCTGGAATGGCAGCCAAGTGGCCAAGAGGCCAAAAGAGACCACAAAATCAAATTGGATGGGTTATGGATCAGAGAAGTTAGAAAAGGGCAGACCATTAGAGGTAGGTATGTCAGGCAGGAGGACCTTGTAACACACATGGACAGAGAGAGAATGACTGGACAGAGATGATATTAATATGTTAACAGGTATCTTACATAGTATTTTGTGCCTTGTTTGAGACCTAACATCCTCATATCTTGACACTAAAAAAGAAATAGAGAAATTTCACAAGAGACTTGCTCATGAAGGAGGCATTTCCTACCATTTTACTTTGTAGTTAACTAACAGTTTTGAGATGCAGGATAGCTAAAAATGCCTTGTATTTCTCTCACAAAATGTATTAATTTTGCTTAGTAGGCAACAGAAAGCATTCTAGGCTACATTCACTGTGTACCAACTTGTAAGCTCATCAAGTTCCAATGGAGAGTTCTAAACCCATGGGCATATAAATGACATTGGTTAAACATAGTGGATCACAAAGCAAATCAAAAACAAGAATGTGAGACAGAGATCTGCAAAGATAAGATCAGTTTACAGAGAAGGGAGGGAGATAAGAAGGGTGGTCAGAGTATGAGAATGCATTATGTACTCTGAAATTGTGAGAGCAAATTGAATTAAAAAACAGCATTCTAAGATAAACTTTGATCTTACCTTGCATTTATAAATAACCAGACACCTAAATAGTAAACTTGTAAAGGTATCAATTTAAAACTGCTAAATAGCTTTTAAATATAAATACAGTAGTTTTGTGGAGATTTCCCAATTTTGAGAAATTTAATATTTTATTTTTTTATTGGATATTTTATTTACATTTCAGATGTAATACCCTTTCCTCATTTCCCCCCATACCCAGGAACCCCATCCCATCCCCCCTCCTCCTGCTTCAATGAGGATATGCTCCAACCTACCCTCCCACTCCCACCTCCGCACCCATGATTTCCCCCACACTGGGTCATCCAGCATTCACTGGACCAAGGACTTCCTCACCCACCTCTATGCCTGACAATGTCATCCTCCCCTACATATACAGCTGGGGCCATGGGTCTATCCCTATATGCTCCCAGGCTGGTGGTTTAGACCCTGGGAGCTCTGGTTGGTTGGTATTGTTGCTCTCCCTATGGGGCTGCAAACCTTTTCAGGTCCTTCAGTCTTTTCTCTCACTCCTCCATTGGGAACCCCATGATCAGTTCAATGGTTAGCTGTGAGCATCAGCCTGTGTATGTCAGGCTCTGGCAGACCTCTAAAGAAACAGCTGTATCAGGCTCCTGTCAGCACACACTTCTTGGCATCCACATCAACGTCTACCACTATTCCAACTGAGAGGTGGTGGCACAAGTTTGTTATTAACTATGAAAGGATTTGAGACTACCTAAGGGTGAGATATTGGCACACACTGACTGTCACACAAAGAAAATATACAACTATATTTTCAATTTCTTTGAAATTAAAATAAGAGTTCAAAGATCACAAGAAAACAGTATACTCATTACAAATAAAATCACATTAGTCTTTTATCTTAGATTTCTACATTATATAATCTCTCTGTGTGGTCTGTTTTTAAAGTGATCTTCAGTGTGCATACAAGCAAAGAATAATCTTTTAAACTATTAATGTTAAAAATGTTAAATATGGATACAAATTCTATTGTAGTGT